>CAWUFW010018919.1:0-204486 GCA_963921515.1 Calotriton arnoldi | reverse complement strand
ATTTAACCTAGATCTTTTGACTGGGGGAGAATGTTTGCATTGTCAGCATTCCGTCCATCAGTTGTTTGCTGTAACACTTTTCGCCCTAAGTGGGATGGGTAGGCCCAGACGTGGGTCCCTTGCTCACTGTGCCACTGGATTCAAGCTAGCCTGGCTGAAGAAGGGTGACATACTCCTGAAACCGGTCCCAGGATGCTTGTTTCCGGTCCAGGGAGGACCTGGCCTTTCAGTTCGGTCTGGACTGTTCCCATGGGGCACTGGGTCAAGACTGATTTGCATATGGCTGGGTCCAAACTGGAGTGGCGCAGTGGGCAAAAGAACAATGGATTTAATCCAGATCTTTTGACTGGGGGAGAATGTTTGCATTGTCAGCATTCCGTCCATCAGTTGTTTGCTGTAACACTTTTCGCCCTAAGTGGGATGGGTATGCCCAGACGTGGGTCCCTTGCTCACTGTGCCACTGGATTCAAACTAGCCTGGCTGAAGAAGGGTGACATACCCTGAAACCGGTCCCAGGATGCTTGTTTCCTGGTCCAGGGAGGACCTGGCCTGGCAGTTCGGTCTGCACTGTTCCCATGGGGCACAGGGTCAAGACTGATTTGCATATGGCTGGGTCCAAACTGGGGTGGCGTAGCGGGCAAAAGAACGATGGATTTAACCTAGATCTTTGACTGGGGGAGAATGTTTGCATTGTCAGCATTCCGTCCATCAGTTGTTTGCTGTAACACTTTTCGCCCTAAGTGGGATGGGTATGACTCAGACGTGGGTCCCTTGCTCACTGTGCCACTGGATTCAAGCTAGCCTGGCTGAAGAAGGGTGACATACCCTGAAACCGGTCCCAGGATGCTTGTTACCGGTCCAGGGAGGACCTGGCCTGGCAGTTCGGTCTGGACTGTTCCCATGGGGCACAGGGTCAAGACTGATTTGCATATGGCTGGGTCCAAACTGGGGTGGCGTAGTGGGCAAAAGAACGATGGATTTAACCCAGATCTTTTGACTGGGGGAGAATGTTTGCATTGTCAGCATTCCGTCCATCAGTTGTTTGCTGTAACACTTTTCGCCCTAAGTGGGATGGGTATGCCCAGACGTGGGTCCCTTGCTCACTGTGCCACTGGATTCAAGCTAGCCTGGCCGAAGAAGGGCGACATACCCTGAAACCGGTCCCAGGATGCTTGTTTCCGGTCCAGGGAGGACCTGGCCTGGCAGTTCAGTCTGGACTGTTCCCATGGGGCACAGGGTCAAGACCTGATTTGCATATGGCTGGGTCCAAACTGGGGTGGCGTAGTGGGCAAAAGAACGATGGATTTAACCCAGATCTTTTGACTGGGGGAGAATGTTTGCATTGTCAGCATTCCGTCCATCAGTTGTTTGCTGTAACACTTTTCGCTGTAAGTGGGATGGGTATGCCCAGACGTGGGTCCCTTGCTCACTGTGCCACTGGATTCAAGCTAGCCTGGCTGAAGAAGGGTGACATACCCTGAAACCGGTCCCAGGATTACTTGTTTACGGTCCAGGGAGGACCTGGCCTGGCAGTTTGGTCTGGACTGTTCCCATGGGGCACAGGGTCAAGACTGATTTGCATATGGCTGGGTCCAAATTGGGGTGGCGTAGTGGGCAAAAGAACGATGGATTTAACCCAGATCTTTTGACTGGGGGAGAATGTTTGCATTGTCAGCATTCCGTCCATCAGTTGTTTGCTGTAACACTTTTCGCCCTAAGTGGGATGGGCATGCCCAGACGTGGGTCCCTTGCTCACTGTGCCACTGGATTCAAGCTAGCCTGGCTGAAGAAGGGTGACATACCCTGAAACCGGTCCCAGGATGCTTGTTTCCGGTCCAGGCAGGACCTGACCTGGCAGTTCGGTCTGGACTGTTCCCATGGGGCACAGGGTCAAGACTGATTTGCATATGGCTGGGTCCAAACTGAGGTGGCGCAGTAGGCAAAAGAACAATGGATTTAACCCAGATCTTTTGACTGGGGGAGAATGTTTGCAATTGTCAGCATTCCGTCCATCAGTTGTTTGCTGTAACACTTTTCGCCCTAAGTGGGATGGGTATGCCCAGACGTGGGTCCCTTGCTCACTGTGCCACTGGATTCAAGCTAGCCTGGCTTAAGAAGGGTGACATACCCTGGAACCGGTCCCAGGATGCTTGCCGGTCCAGGGAGGACCTGGCCTGGCAGTTCGGTCTGGACTGTTCCCATGGGACACAGGGCTCAAGACTGATTTGCATATGGCTGGGTCCAAACTGGGGTGGCGTAGTGGGCAAAAGAACGATGGATTTAACCCAGATCTTTTGACTGGGGGAGAATGTTTGCATTGTCAGCATTCCGTCCATCAGTTGTTTGCTGTAACACTTTTCGCCCTAAGTGGGATGGGTATGCCCAGACGTGGGTCCCTTGCTCACTGTGCCACTGGATTCAAGCTAGCCTGGCTGAAGAAGGGTGACATACCCTGAAACTGGTCCCAGGATGCTTGTTTCCGGTCCAGGGAGGACCTGGCCTGGCAGTTCGGTCTGGACTGTTCCCATGGGGCACAGGGTCAAGACTGATTTGCATATGGCTTAGTTCAAACTGGGGTGGCGTAGTGGGCAAAAGAACGCTGGATTTATCCCAGATCTTTTAACTGGGGGAGAATGTTTGCATTGTCAGCATTCCGTCCATCAGTTGTTTGCTGTAACACTTTTCGCCCTAAGTGGGATGGGTATGCCCAGACGTGGGTCCCTTGCTCACTGTGCCACTGGATTCAAGCTAGCCTGGCTGAAGAAGGGTGACATACCCTGAAACCGGTCCCAGGATGCTTGTTTCCGGTCCAGGCAGGACCTGGCCTGGCAGTTCGGTCTGGACTGTTCCCATGGGGCACAGGGTCAAGACTGATTTGCATATGGCTGGGTCCAAACTGGGGTGGCGCAGTGGGCAAAAGAACAATGGATTTAATCCAGATCTTTTGACTGGGGGAGAATGTTTGCATTGTCAGCATTCCGTCCATCAGTTGTTTGCTGTAACACTTTTCACCCTAAGTGGGATGGATATGCCCAGACGTGGGTCCCTTGCTCACTGTGCCACTGGATTCAAGCTAGCCTGGCTGAAGAAGGGTGACATACCCTGAAACCGGTCCCAGGATGCTTGTTTCCGGTCCAGGGAGGACCTGGCCTGGCAGTTCGGTCTGCACTGTTCCTATGGGGCACAGGGTCAAGACTGATTTGCATATGGCTGGGTCCAAACTGGGGTGGCGTAGTGGGCAAAAGAACGATGGATTTAACCCAGATCTTTTGACTGGGGGAGAATGTTTGCATTGTCAGCAGTCCGTCCATCAGTTGTTTGCTGTAACACTTTTCGCCCTAAGTGGGATGGGTAGGCCCAGACGTGGGTCCCTTGCTCACTGTGCCACTGGATTCAAGCTAGCCTGGCTGAAGAAGGGTGACATACCCTGAAACCGGTCCCAGGATACTTGTTTCCAGTCCAGGGAGGACCTGGCCTGGCAGTTCGGTCTGGACTGTTCCCCTGGGGCACAGGGTCAAGACTGCTTTGCATATGGCTGGGTCCAAACTGGGGTGGCGTAGTGGGCAAAAGAACGATGGATTTAACCCAGATCTTTTGACTGGGGGAGAATGTTTGCATTGTCAACATTCCGTCCATCAGTTGTTTGCTGTAACACTTTTCGCCCTAAGTGGGATGGGTATGCCCAGACGTGGGTTCCCTTGCTCACTGTGCCACTGGATTCAAGCTAGCCTGGCTGAAGAAGGGTGACATACCCTGAAACTGGTCCCAGGATGCTTGTTTCCGGTCCAGGGAGGACCTGGCCTGGCAGTTCGGTCTGGACTGTTCCCATGGGGCACAGGGTCAAGACTGATTTGCATATGGCTGGGTCCAAACTGGGGAGGCGTAGTGGGCAAAAGAACGATGGATTTAACCCAGATCTTTTGACTGGGGGAGAATGTTTGCATTGTCAGCATTCCGTCCATCAGTTGTTTGCTGTAACACTTTTCGCCCTAAGTGGGATGGGTATGCCCAGACGTGGGTCCCTTGCTCACTGTGCCACTGGATTCAAGCTAGCCTGGCTGAAGAAGGGTGACATACCCTGAAACCGGTCCCAGGATGCTTGTTTCCGGTCCAGGGAGGACCTGGCCTGGCAGTTCGGTCTGGACTGTTCCCATGGGGCACAGGGTCAAGACTGATTTGCATATGGCTGGGTCCAAACTGGGGTGGGCGTAGTGGGCAAAAGAACGATGGATTTAACCCAGATCTTTTGACTGGGGGAGAATGTTTGCATTGTCAGCATTCCGTCCATCAGTTGTTTGCTGTAACACTTTTCGCCCTAAGTGGGATGGGTATGCCCAGACGTGGGTCCCTTGCTCACTGTGCCACTGGATTCAAGCTAGCCTGGCTGAAGAAGGGTGACATACCCTGAAACCGGTCCCAGGATGCTTGTTTCCGGTCCAGGGAGGACCTGGCCTGGCAGTTCGGTCTGGACTGTTCCCATGGGGCACAGGGTCAAGACTGATTTGCATATGGCTGGGTCCAAACTGGGGTGGCGTAGTGGGCAAAAGAACGATGGATTTAACCCAGATCTTTTGACTGGGGGAGAATGTTTGCATTGTCAGCATTCCGTCCATCAGTTGTTTGCTGTAACACTTTTCGCCCTAAGTGGGATGGGTATGCCCAGACGTGGGTCCCTTGCTCACTGTGCCACTGGATTCAAGCTAGCCTGGCTGAAGAAGGGTGACATACCCTGAAACCGGTCCCAGGATGCTTGTTTCCGGTCCAGGGAGGACCTGGCCTGGCAGTTCGGTCTGGACTGTTCCCATGGGGCACAGGGTCAAGACTGATTTGCATATGGCTGGGTCCAAACTGGGGTGGCGTAGTGGGCAAAAGAACGATGGATTTAACCCAGATCTTTTGACTGGGGGAGAATGTTTGCATTGTCAGCATTCCGTCCATCAGTTGTTTGCTGTAACACTTTTCGCCCTAAGTGGGATGGGTATGCCCAGACGTGGGTCCCTTGCTCACTGTGCCACTGGATTCAAGCTAGCCTGGCTGAAGAAGGGTGACATACCCTGAAACCGGTCCCAGGATGCTTGTTTCCGGTCCAGGCAGGACCTGGCCTGGCAGTTCGGTCTGGACTGTTCCCATGGGGCACAGGGTCAAGACTGATTTGCATATGGCTGGGTCCAAACTGGGGTGGCGTAGTGGGCAAAAGAACGATGGATTTAACCCAGATCTTTTGACTGGGGGAGAATGTTTGCATTGTCAGCATTCCGTCCATCAGTTGTTTGCTGTAACACTTTTCGCCCTAAGTGGGATGGGTATGCCCAGACGTGGGTCCCTTGCTCACTGTGCCACTGGATTCAAGCTAGCCTGGCTGAAGAAGGGTGACATACCCTGAAACCGGTCCCAGGATGCTTGTTTCCGGTCCAGGGAGGACCTGGCCTGGCAGTTCGGTCTGGACTGTTCCCATGGGGCACAGGGTCAAGACTGATTTGCATATGGCTGGGTCCAAACTGGGGTGGCGTAGTGGGCAAAAGAACGATGGATTTAACCCAGATCTTTTGACTGGGGGAGAATGTTTGCATTGTCAGCATTCCGTCCATCAGTTGTTTGCTGTAACACTTTTCGCCCTAAGTGGGATGGGTATGCCCAGACGTGGGTCCCTTGCTCACTGTGCCACTGGATTCAAGCTAGCCTGGCTGAAGAAGGGTGACATACCCTGAAACCGGTCCCAGGATGCTTGTTTCCGGTCCAGGCAGGACCTGACCTGGCAGTTCGGTCTGGACTGTTCCCATGGGGCACAGGGTCAAGACTGATTTGCATATGGCTGGGTCCAAACTGGGGTGGCGCAGTGGGCAAAAGAACAATGGATTTAACCCAGATCTTTTGACTGGGGGAGAATGTTTGCATTGTCAGCATTCCGTCCATCAGTTGTTTGCTGTAACACTTTTCGCCCTAAGTGGGATGGGTATGCCCAGACGTGGGTCCCTTGCTCACTGTGCCACTGGATTCAAGCTAGCCTGGCTGAAGAAGGGTGACATACCCTGAAACCGGTCCCAGGATGCTTGTTTCCGGTCCAGGGAGGACCTGGCCTGGCAGTTCGGTCTGGACTGTTCCCATGGGGCACAGGGTCAAGACCTGATTTGCATATGGCTGGGTCCAAACTGCGGTGGCGTAGTGGGCAAAAGAACGATGGATTTAACCTAGATCTTTTGACTGGGGGAGAATGTTTGCATTGTCAGCAGTCCGTCCATCAGTTGTTTGCTGTAACACTTTTCGCCCTAAGTGGGATGGGTATGCCCAGACGTGGGTCCCTTGCTCACTGTGCCACTGGATTCAAGCTAGCCTGGCTGAAGAAGGGTGACATACCCTGAAACCGGTCCCAGGATACTTGTTTCCGGTCCAGGGAGGACCTGGCCTGGCAGTTCGGTCTGGACTGTTCCCATGGGGCACAGGGTCAAGACTGATTTGCATATGGCTGGGTCCAAACTGGGGTGGCGTAGTGGGCAAAAGAACGATGGATTTAACCCAGATCTTTTGACTGGGGAGAATGTTTGCATTGTCAGCATTCCGTCCATCAGTTGTTTGCTGTAACACTTTTCGCCCTAAGTGGGATGGGTATGCCCAGACGTGGGTCCCTTGCTCACTGTGCCACTGGATTCAAGCTAGCCTGGCTGAAGAAGGGTGACATACCCTGAAACCGGTCCCAGGATGCTTGTTTCCGGTCCAGGGAGGACCTGGCCTGGCAGTTCGGTCTGGACTGTTCCCATGGGGCACTGGGTCAAGACTGATTTGCATATGGCTGGGTCCAAACTGGGGTGGCGTAGTGGGCAAAAGAACAATGGATTTAACCCAGATCTTTTGACTGGGGGAGAATGTTTGCACTGTCAGCATTCCGTCCATCAGTTGTTTGCTGTAACACTTTTCGCCCTAAGTGGGATGGGTATGCCCAGACGTGGGTCCCTTGCTCACTGTGCCACTGGATTCAAGCTAGCCTGGCTGAAGAAGGGGTGACATACCCTGAAACCGGTCCCAGGATGCTTGTTTCCGGTCCAGGGAGGACCTGGCCTGGCAGTTCGGTCTGGACTGTTCCCATGGGGCACAGGGTCAAGACTGATTTGCAAATGGCTGGGTCCAAACTGGGGTGGCGTAGTGGGCAAAAGAAAGATGGATTTATCCCAGATCTTTTGACTGGGGGAGAATGTTTGCATTGTCAGCATTCCGTCCATCAGTTGTTTGCTGTAACACTTTTCGCCCTAAGTGGGATGGGTATGCCCAGACGTGGGTCCCTTGCTCACTGTGCCACTGGATTCAAGCTAGCCTGGCTGAAGAAGGGTGACATACCCTGAAACTGGTCCCAGGATGCTTGTTTCCGGTCCAGGGAGGACCTGGCCTGGCAGTTCGGTCTGGACTGTTCCCATGGGGCACAGGGTCAAGACTGATTTGCATATGGCTGGGTCCAAACTGGGGTGGCGTAGTGGGCAAAAGAACGATGGATTTAACCCAGATCTTTTGACTGGGGGAGAATACTTTGCATTGTCAGCATTCCGCCCATCAGTTGTTTGCTGTAACACTTTTCGCCCTAAGTGGGATGGGTATGCCCAGACGTGGGTCCCTTGCTCACTGTGCCACTGGATTCAAGCTAGCCTGGCTGAAGAAGGGTGACATACCCTGAAACCGGTCCCAGGATGCTTGTTTCCGGTCCAGGCAGGACCTGACCCCGCAGTTCGGTCTGGACTGTTTCCATGGGGCACAGGGTCAAGACTGATTTGCATATGGCTGGGTCCAAACTGGGGTGGCGCAGTGGGCAAAAGAACAATGGATTTAATCCAGATCTTTTGACTGGGGGAGAATGTTTGCATTGTCAGCATTCCGTCCATCAGTTGTTTGCTGTAACACTTTTCGCCCTAAGTGGGATGGGTATGCCCAGACGTGGGTCCCTTGCTCACTGTGCCACTGGATTCAAACTAGCCTGGCTGAAGAAGGGTGACATACCCTGAAACCGGTCCCAGGATGCTTGTTTCCGGTCCAGGGAGGACCTGGCCTGGCAGTTCGGTCTGCACTGTTCCCATGGGGCACAGGGTCAAGACTGATTTGCATATGGCTGGGTCCAAACTGGGGTGGCGTAGTGGGCAAAAGAACGATGGATTTAACCTAGATCTTTTGACTGGGGGAGAATGTTTGCATTGTCAGCATTCCGTCCATCAGTTGTTTGCTGTAACACTTTTCGCCCTAAGTGGGATGGGTAGGCCCAGACGTGGGTCCCTTGCTCACTGTGCCACTGGATTCAAGCTAGCCTGGCTGAAGAAGGGTGACATACCCTGAAACCGGTCCCAGGATGCTTGTTTCCGGTCCAGGGAGGACCTGGCCTTTCAGTTCGGTCTGGACTGTTCCCATGGGGCACTGGGTCAAGACTGATTTGCATATGGCTGGGTCCAAACTGGGGTGGCGCAGTGGGCAAAAGAACAATGGATTTAATCCAGATCTTTTGACTGGGGGAGAATGTTTGCATTGTCAGCATTCCGTCCATCAGTTGTTTGCTGTAACACTTTTCGCCCTAAGTGGGATGGGTATGCCCAGACGTGGGTCCCTTGCTCACTGTGCCACTGGATTCAAACTAGCCTGGCTGAAGAAGGGTGACATACCCTGAAACCGGTCCCAGGATGCTTGTTTCCGGTCCAGGGAGGACCTGGCCTGGCAGTTCGGTCTGCACTGTTCCCATGGGGCACAGGGTCAAGACTGATTTGCATATGGCTGGGTCCAAACTGGGGTGGCGTAGTGGGCAAAAGAACGATGGATTTAACCTAGATCTTTTGACTGGGGGAGAATGTTTGCATTGTCAGCATTCCGTCCATCAGTTGTTTGCTGTAACACTTTTCGCCCTAAGTGGGATGGGTATGCCCAGACGTGGGTCCCTTGCTCACTGTGCCACTGGATTCAAGCTAGCCTGGCTGAAGAAGGGTGACATACCCTGAAACCGGTCCCAGGATGCTTGTTTCCAGTCCAGGGAGGACCTGGCCTGGCAGTTCGGTCTGGACTGTTCCCATGGGGCACAGGGTCAAGACTGATTTGCATATGGCTGGGTCCAAACTGGGGTGGCGTAGTGGGCAAAAGAAAGATGGATTTATCCCAGATCTTTTGACTGGGGGAGAATGTTTGCATTGTCAGCATTCCGTCCATCAGTTGTTTGCTGTAACACTTTTCGCCCTAAGTGGGATGGGTATGCCCAGACGTGGGTCCCTTGCTCACTGTGCCACTGGATTCAAGCTAGCCTGGCTGAAGAAGGGTGACATACCCTGAAACTGGTCCCAGGATGCTTGTTTCCGGTCCAGGGAGGACCTGGCCTGGCAGTTCGGTCTGGACTGTTCCTATGGGCCACAGGGTCAAGACTGATTTGCATATGGCTGGGTCCAAACTGGGGTGGCGTAGTGGGCAAAAGAACGATGGATTTAACCCAGATCTTTTGACTGGGGGAGAATGTTTGCATTGTCAGCATTCCGTCCATCAGTTGTTTGCTGTAACACTTTTCGCCCTAAGTGGGATGGGTATGCCCAGACGTGGGTCCCTTGCTCACTGTGCCACTGGATTCAAGCTAGCCTGGCTGAAGAAGGGTGACATACCCTGAAACCGGTCCCAGGATGCTTGTTTCCGGTCCAGGCAGGACCTGACCTGGCAGTTCGGTCTGGACTGTTCCCATGGGGCACAGGGTCAAGACTGATTTGCATATGGCTGGGTCCAAACTGGGGTGGCGCAGTGGGCAAAAGAACAATGGATTTAATCCAGATCTTTTGACTGGGGGAGAATGTTTGCATTGTCAGCATTCCGTCCATCAGTTGTTTGCTGTAACACTTTTCGCACTAAGTGGGATGGGTATGCCCAGACGTGGGTCCCTTGCTCACTGTGCCACTGGATTCAAACTAGCCTGGCTGAAGAAGGGTGACATACCCTGAAACCGGTCCCAGGATGCTTGTTTCCGGTCCAGGGAGGACCTGGCCTGGCAGTTCGGTCTGCACTGTTCCCATGGGGCACAGGGTCAAGACTGATTTGCATATGGCTGGGTCCAAACTGGGGTGGCGTAGTGGGCAAAAGAACGATGGATTTAACCTAGATCTTTTGACTGGGGGAGAATGTTTGCATTGTCAGCATTCCGTCCATCAGTTGTTTGCTGTAACACTTTTCGCCCTAAGTGGGATGGGTAGGCCCAGACGTGGGTCCCTTGCTCACTGTGCCACTGGATTCAAGCTAGCCTGGCTGAAGAAGGGTGACATACCCTGAAACCGGTCCCAGGATGCTTGTTTCCGGTCCAGGGAGGACCTGGCCTTTCAGTTCGGTCTGGACTGTTCCCATGGGGCACTGGGTCAAGACTGATTTGCATATGGCTGGGTCCAAACTGGGGTGGCGCAGTGGGCAAAAGAACAATGGATTTAATCCAGATCTTTTGACTGGGGGAGAATGTTTGCATTGTCAGCATTCCGTCCATCAGTTGTTTGCTGTAACACTTTTCGCCCTAAGTGGGATGGGTATGCCCAGACGTGGGTCCCTTGCTCACTGTGCCACTGGATTCAAGCTAGCCTGGCTGAAGAAGGGTGACATACCCTGAAACCGGTCCCAGGATGCTTGTTTCCGGTCCAGGGAGGACCTGGCCTGGCAGTTCGGTCTGGACTGTTCCCATGGGGCACAGGGTCAAGACTGATTTGCATATGGCTGGGTCCAAACTGGGGTGGCGTAGTGGGCAAAAGAACGATGGATTTAACCCAGATCTTTTGACTGGGGGAGAATGTTTGCATTGTCAGCATTCCGTCCATCAGTTGTTTGCTGTAACACTTTTCGCCCTAAGTGGGATGGGTATGCCCAGACGTGGGTCCCTTGCTCACTGTGCCACTGGATTCAAGCTAGCCTGGCCGAAGAAGGGCGACATACCCTGAAACCGGTCCCAGGATGCTTGTTTCCGGTCCAGGGAGGACCTGGCCTGGCAGTTCAGTCTGGACTGTTCCCATAGGGCACAGGGTCAAGACCTATTTGCATATGGCTGGGTCCAAACTGGGGTGGCGTAGTGGGCAAAAGAACGATGGATTTAACCCAGATCTTTTGACTGGGGGAGAATGTTTGCATTGTCAGCATTCCGTCCATCAGTTGTTTGCTGTAACACTTTTCGCTGTAAGTGGGATGGGTATGCCCAGACGTCGGTCCCTTGCTCACTGTGCCACTGGATTCAAGCTAGCCTGGCTGAAGAAGGGTGACATACCCTGAAACCGGTCCCAGGATTCTTGTTTACGGTCCAGGGAGGACCTGGCCTGGCAGTTTGGTCTGGACTGTTCCCATGGGGCACAGGGTCAAGACTGATTTGCATATGGCTGGGTCCAAATTGGGGTGGCGTAGTGGGCAAAAGAACGATGGATTTAACCCAGATCTTTTGACTGGGGGAGAATGTTTGCATTGTCAGCATTCCGTCCATCAGTTGTTTGCTGTAACACTTTTCGCCCTAAGTGGGATGGGCATGCCCAGACGTGGGTCCCTTGCTCACTGTGCCACTGGATTCAAGCTAGCCTGGCTGAAGAAGGGTGACATACCCTGAAACCGGTCCCAGGATGCTTGTTTCCGGTCCAGGCAGGACCTGACCTGGCAGTTCGGTCTGGACTGTTCCCATGGGGCACAGGGTCAAGACTGATTTGCATATGGCTGGGTCCAAACTGAGGTGGCGCAGTAGGCAAAAGAACAATGGATTTAACCCAGATCTTTTGACTGGGGGAGAATGTTTGCAATTGTCAGCATTCCGCCCATCAGTTGTTTGCTGTAACACTTTTCGCCCTAAGTGGGATGGGTATGCCCAGACGTGGGTCCCTTGCTCACTGTGCCACTGGATTCAAGCTAGCCTGGCTTAAGAAGGGTGACATACCCTGGAACCGGTCCCAGGATGCTTGTTTCCGGTCCAGGGAGGACCTGGCCTGGCAGTTCGGTCTGGACTGTTCCCATGGGACACAGGGTCAAGACTGATTTGCATATGGCTGGGTCCAAACTGGGGTGGCGTAGTGGGCAAAAGAACGATGGATTTAACCCAGATCTTTTGACTGGGGGAGAATGTTTGCATTGTCAGCATTCCGTCCATCAGTTGTTTGCTGTAACACTTTTCGCCCTAAGTGGGATGGGTATGCCCAGACGTGGGTCCCTTGCTCACTGTGCCACTGGATTCAAGCTAGCCTGGCTGAAGAAGGGTGACATACCCTGAAACCGGTCCCAGGATGCTTGTTTCCGGTCCAGGGAGGACCTGGCCTGGCAGTTCGGTCTGGACTGTTCCCATGGGGCACTGGGTCAAGACTGATTTGCATATGGCTGGGTCCAAACTGGGGTGGCGTAGTGGGCAAAAGAACGATGGATTTAACCCAGATCTTTTGACTGGGGGAGAATGTTTGCATTGTCAGCATTCCGTCCATCAGTTGTTTGCTGTAACACTTTTCGCCCTAAGTGGGATGGGTATGCCCAGACGTGGGTCCCTTGCTCACTGTGCCACTGGATTCAAGCTAGCCTGGCTGAAGAAGGGTGACATACCCTGAAACCGGTCCCAGGATGCTTGTTTCCGGTCCAGGGAGGACCTGGCCTGGCAGTTCGGTCTGGACTGTTCCCATGGGGCACAGGGTCAAGACTGATTTGCATATGGCTGGGTCCAAACTGGGGTGGCGTAGTGGGCAAAAGAACGATGGATTTATCCCAGATCTTTTGACTGGGGGAGAATGTTTGCATTGTCAGCATTCCGTCCATCAGTTGTTTGCTGTAACACTTTTCGCCCTAAGTGGGATGGGTATGCCCAGACGTGGGTCCCTTGCTCACTGTGCCACTGGATTCAAGCTAGCCTGGCTGAAGAAGGGTGACATACACTGAAACTGGTCCCAGGATGCTTGTTTCCGGTCCAGGGAGGACCTGGCCTGGCAGTTCGGTCTGGACTGTTCCCATGGGGCACAGGGTCAAGACTGATTTGCATATGGCTGGGTCCAAACTGGGGTGGCGTAGTGGGCAAAAGAACGATGGATTTAACCCAGATCTTTTGACTGAGGGAGAATGTTTGCATTGTCAGCATTCCGTCCATCAGTTGTTTGCTGTAACACTTTTCACCCTAACTGGGATGGGTATGCCCAGACGTGGGTCCCTTGCTCACTGTGCCACTGGATTCAAGCTCGCTTGGCTGAAGAAGGGTGACATACCCTGAAACCGGTTCCAGGATGCTTGTTTCCGGTCCAGGGAGGACCTGGCCTGGCAGTTCGGTCTGGACTGTTGCCATGGGGCACAGGGTCAAGACTGATTTGCATATGGCTGGGTCCAAACTGGGGTGGCGTGGTGGGCAAAAGAACGATGGATTTAACCCAGATCTTTTGACTGGGGGAGAATGTTTGCATTGTCAGCATTCCGTCCATCAGTTGTTTGCTGTAACACTTTTCGCCCTAAGTGGGATGGGTATGCCCAGATGTGGGTTCCTTGCTCACTGTGCCACTGGATTCAAGCTAGTCTGGCTGAAGAAGGGTGACATACCCTGAAACCGGTCCCAGGATGCTTGTTTCCGGTCCAGGGAGGACCTGGCCTGGCAGTTCGGTTTGGACTGTTCCTATGGGGCACAGGGTCAAGACTGATTTGCATATGGCTGGGTCCAAACTGGGGTGGCGTAGTGGGCAAAAGAACGATGGATTTAACCCAGATCTTTTGACTGGGGGAGAATGTTTGCATTGTCAGCATTCCGTCCATCAGTTGTTTGCTGTAACACTTTTCACCCTAAGTGGGATGGGTATGCCCAGACGTGGGTCCCTTGCTCACTGTGCCACTGGATTCAAGCTAGCCTGGCTGAAGAAGGGTGACATACCCTGAAACCGGTCCCAGGATGCTTGTTTCCGGTCCAGGCAGGACCTGACCTGGCAGTTCGGTCTGGACTGTTCCCATGGGGCACAGGGTCAAGACTGATTTGCATATGGCTGGGTCCAAACTGGGGTGGCGCAGTGGGCAAAAGAACAATGGATTTAACCCAGATCTTTTGACTGGGGGAGAATGTTTGCATTGTCAGCATTCCGTCCATCAGTTGTTTGCTGTAACACTTTTCGCCCTAAGTGGGATGGGCATGCCCAGACGTGGGTCCCTTGCTCACTGTGCCACTGGATTCAAGCTAGCCTGGCTGAAGAAGGGTGACATACCCTGAAACCGGTCCCAGGATACTTGTTTCCGGTCCAGGGAGGACCTGGCCTGGCAGTTCGGTCTGGACTGTTCCCATGGGGCACAGGGTCAAGACTGATTTGCATATGGCTGGGTCCAAACTGGGGTGGCGTAGTGGGCAAAAGAACGATGGATTTAACCTAGATCTTTTGACTGGGGGAGAATGTTTGCATTGTCAGCATTCCGTCCATCAGTTGTTTGCTGTAACACTTTTCGCCCTAAGTGGGATGGGTATGCCCAGACGTGGGTCCCTTGCTCACTGTGCCACTGGATTCAAGCTAGCCTGGCTGAAGAAGGGTGACATACCCTGAAACCGGTCCCAGGATGCTTGTTTCCGGTCCAGGGAGGACCTGGCCTGGCAGTTCGGTCTGGACTGTTCCCATGGGGCACATGGGTCAAGACTGATTTGCATATGGCTGGGTCCAAACTGGGGTGGCGTAGTGGGCAAAAGAACGATGGATTTAACCCAGATCTTTTGACTGGGGGAGAATGTTTGCATTGTCAGCATTCCGTCCATCAGTTGTTTGCTGTAACACTTTTCGCCCTAAGTGGGATGGGTATGCCCAGACGTGGGTCCCTTGCTCACTGTGCCACTGGATTCAAGCTAGCCTGGCTGAAGAAGGGTGACATACCCTGAAACCGGTCCCAGGATGCTTGTTTCCGGTCCAGGGAGGACCTGGCCTGGCAGTTCGGTCTGGACTGTTCCCATGGGGCACAGGGTCAAGACTGATTTGCATATGGCTGGGTCCAAACTGGGGTGGCGTAGTGGGCAAAAGAACGATGGATTTAACCCAGATCTTTTGACTGGGGGAGAATGTTTGCATTGTCAGCATTCCGTCCATCAGTTGTTTGCTGTAACACTTTTCACCCTAAGTGGGATGGGTATGCCCAGACGTGGGTCCCTTGCTCACTGTGCCACTGGATTCAAGCTAGCCTGGCTGAAGAAGGGTGACATACCCTGAAACCGGTCCCAGGATGCTTGTTTCCGGTCCAGGGAGGACCTGGCCTGGCAGTTCGGTCTGGACTGTTCCCATGGGGCACAGGGTCAAGACTGATTTGCATATGGCTGGGTCCAAACTGGGGTGGCGTAGTGGGCAAAAGAACGATGGATTTAACCCAGATCTTTTGACTGGGGGAGAATGTTTGCATTGTCAGCATTCCGTCCATCAGTTGTTTGCTGTAACACTTTTCGCCCTAAGTGGGATGGGTATGCCCAGACGTGGGTCCCTTGCTCACTGTGCCACTGGATTCAAGCTAGCCTGGCTGAAGAAGGGTGACATACCCTGAAACCGGTCCCAGGATGCTTGTTTCCGGTCCAGGGAGGACCTGGCCTGGCAGTTCGGTCTGGACTGTTCCCATGGGGCAGAGGGTCAAGACTGATTTGCATATGGCTGGGTCCAAACTGGGGTGGCGTAGTGGGCAAAAGAACGATGGATTTAACCCAGATCTTTTGACTGGGGGAGAATGTTTGCATTGTCAGCATTCCGTCCATCAGTTGTTTGCTGTAACACTTTTCGCCCTAAGTGGGATGGGTATGCCCAGACGTGGGTCCCTTGCTCACTGTGCCACTGGATTCAAGCTAGCCTGGCTGAAGAAGGGTGACATACCCTGAAACCGGTCCCAGGATGCTTGTTTCCGGTCCAGGGAGGACCTGGCCTGGCAGTTCGGTCTGGACTGTTCCCATGGGGCACAGGGCCAAGACTGATTTGCATATGGCTGGGTCCAAACTGGGGTGGCGTAGTGGGCAAAAGAACGATGGATTTAACCCAGATCTTTTGACTGGGGGAGAATGTTTGCATTGTCAGCATTCCGTCCATCAGTTGTTTGCTGTAACACTTTTCACCCTAAGTGGGATGGGTATGCCCAGACGTGGGTCCCTTGCTCACTGTGCCACTGGATTCAAGCTAGCCTGGCTGAAGAAGGGTGACATACCCTGAAACCGGATCCCAGGATGCTTGTTTCCGGTCCAGGGAGGACCTGGCCTGGCAGTTCGGTCTGGACTGTTCCCATGGGGCACAGGGTCAAGACTGATTTGCATATGGCTGGGTCCAAACTGGGGTGGCGTAGTGGGCAAAAGAACGATGGATTTAACCCAGATCTTTTGACTGGGGGAGAATGTTTGCATTGTCAGCATTCCGTCCATCAGTTGTTTGCTGTAACACTTTTCGCCCTAAGTGGGATGGGTATGCCCAGACGTGGGTCCCTTGCTCACTGTGCCACTGGATTCAAGCTAGCCTGGCTGAAGAAGGGTGACATACCCTGAAACCGGTCCCAGGATGCTTGTTTCCGGTCCAGGCAGGACCTGACCTGGCAGTTCGGTCTGGACTGTTCCCATGGGGCACAGGGTCAAGACTTATTTGCATATGGCTGGGTCCAAACTGGGGTGGCGCAGTGGGCAAAAGAACAATGGATTTAATCCAGATCTTTTGACTGGGGGAGAATGTTTGCATTGTCAGCATTCCGTCCATCAGTTGTTTGCTGTAACACTTTTCGCCCTAAGTGGGATGGGTATGCCCAGACGTGGGTCCCTTGCTCACTGTGCCACTGGATTCAAGCTAGCCTGGCTGAAGAAGGGTGACATACCCTGAAACCGGTCCCAGGATGCTTGTTTCCGGTCCAGGGAGGACCTGGCCTGGCAGTTCGGTCTGGACTGTTCCCATGGGGCACAGGGTCAAGACTGATTTGCATATGGCTGGGTCCAAACTGGGGTGGCGTAGTGGGCAAAAGAACGATGGATTTAACCCAGATCTTTTGACTGGGGGAGAATGTTTGCATTGTCAGCATTCCGTCCATCAGTTGTTTGCTGTAACACTTTTCGCCCTAAGTGGGATGGGTATGCCCAGACGTGGGTCCCTTGCTCACTGTGCCACTGGATTCAAGCTAGCCTGGCTGAAGAAGGGTGACATACCCTGAAACCGGTCCCAGGATGCTTGTTTCCGGTCCAGGGAGGACCTGGCCTGGCAGTTCGGTCTGGACTGTTCCCATGGGGCACAGGGTCAAGACTGATTTGCATATGGCTGGGTCCAAACTGGGGTGGCGTAGTGGGCAAAAGAACGATGGATTTAATCCCAGATCTTTTGACTGGGGGAGAATGTTTGCATTGTCAGCATTCCGTCCATCAGTTGTTTGCTGTAACACTTTTCGCCCTAAGTGGGATGGGTATGCCCAGACGTGGGTCCCTTGCTCACTGTGCCACTGGATTCAAGCTAGCCTGGCTGAAGAAGGGTGACATACCCTGAAACCGGTCCCAGGATGCTTGTTTCCGGTCCAGGGAGGACCTGGCCTGGCAGTTCGGTCTGGACTGTTCCCATGGGGCACAGGGTCAAGACTGATTTGCATATGGCTGGGTCCAAACTGGGGTGGCGTAGTGGGCAAAAGAACGATGGATTTAACCCAGATCTTTTGACTGGGGGAGAATGTTTGCATTGTCAGCATTCCGTCCATCAGTTGTTTGCTGTAACACTTTTCGCCCTAAGTGGGATGGGTATGCCCAGACGTGGGTCCCTTGCTCACTGTGCCACTGGATTCAAGCTAGCCTGGCTGAAGAAGGGTGACATACCCTGAAACCGGTCCCAGGATGCTTGTTTCCGGTCCAGGGAGGACCTGGCCTGGCAGTTCGGTCTGGACTGTTCCCATGGGGCACAGGGTCAAGACTGATTTGCATATGGCTGGGTCCAAACTGGGGTGGCGTAGTGGGCAAAAGAACGATGGATTTAACCCAGATCTTTTGACTGGGGGAGAATGTTTGCATTGTCAGCATTCCGTCCATCAGTTGTTTGCTGTAACACTTTTCGCCCTAAGTGGGATGGGTATGCCCAGACGTGGGTCCCTTGCTCACTGTGCCACTGGATTCAAGCTAGCCTGGCTGAAGAAGGGTGACATACCCTGAAACCGGTCCCAGGATGCTTGTTTCCGGTCCAGGGAGGACCTGGCCTGGCAGTTCGGTCTGGACTGTTCCTATGGGGCACAGGGTCAAGACTGATTTGCATATGGCTGGGTCCAAACTGGGGTGGCGTAGTGGGCAAAAGAACGATGGATTTAACCCAGATCTTTTGACTGGGGAGAATGTTTGCATTGTCAGCATTCCGTCCATCAGTTGTTTGCTGTAACACTTTTCACCCTAAGTGGGATGGGTATGCCCAGACGTGGGTCCCTTGCTCACTGTGCCACTGGATTCAAGCTAGCCTGGCTGAAGAAGGGTGACATACCCTGAAACCGGTCCCAGGATGCTTGTTTCCGGTCCAGGCAGGACCTGACCTGGCAGTTCGGTCTGGACTGTTCCCATGGGGCACAGGGTCAAGACTGATTTGCATATGGCTGGGTCCAAACTGGGGTGGCGCAGTGGGCAAAAGAACAATGGATTTAACCCAGATCTTTTGACTGGGGGAGAATGTTTGCATTGTCAGCATTCCGTCCATCAGTTGTTTGCTGTAACACTTTTCGCCCTAAGTGGGATGGGTATGCCCAGACGTGGGTCCCTTGCTCACTGTGCCACTGGATTCAAGCTAGCCTGGCTGAAGAAGGGTGACATACCCTGAAACCGGTCCCAGGATGCTTGTTTCCGGTCCAGGGAGGACCTGGCCTGGCAGTTCGGTCTGGACTGTTCCCATGGGGCACAGGGTCAAGACTGATTTGCATATGGCTGGGTCCAAACTGGGGTGGCGTAGTGGGCAAAAGAACGATGGATTTAACCTAGATCTTTTGACTGGGGGAGAATGTTTGCATTGTCAGCATTCCGTCCATCAGTTGTTTGCTGTAACACTTTTCGCCCTAAGTGGGATGGGTATGCCCAGACGTGGGTCCCTTGCTCACTGTGCCACTGGATTCAAGCTAGCCTGGCTGAAGAAGGGTGACATACCCTGAAACCGGTCCCAGGATGCTTGTTTCCGGTCCAGGGAGGACCTGGCCTGGCAGTTCGGTCTGGACTGTTCCCATGGGGCACATGGGTCAAGACTGATTTGCATATGGCTGGGTCCAAACTGGGGTGGCGTAGTGGGCAAAAGAACGATGGATTTAACCCAGATCTTTTGACTGGGGGAGAATGTTTGCATTGTCAGCATTCCGTCCATCAGTTGTTTGCTGTAACACTTTTCGCCCTAAGTGGGATGGGTATGCCCAGACGTGGGTCCCTTGCTCACTGTGCCACTGGATTCAAGCTAGCCTGGCTGAAGAAGGGTGACATACCCTGAAACCGGTCCCAGGATGCTTGTTTCCGGTCCAGGGAGGACCTGGCCTGGCAGTTCGGTCTGGACTGTTCCCATGGGGCACAGGGTCAAGACTGATTTGCATATGGCTGGGTCCAAACTGGGGTGGCGTAGTGGGCAAAAGAACGATGGATTTAACCCAGATCTTTTGACTGGGGGAGAATGTTTGCATTGTCAGCATTCCGTCCATCAGTTGTTTGCTGTAACACTTTTCACCCTAAGTGGGATGGGTATGCCCAGACGTGGGTCCCTTGCTCACTGTGCCACTGGATTCAAGCTAGCCTGGCTGAAGAAGGGTGACATACCCTGAAACCGGTCCCAGGATGCTTGTTTCCGGTCCAGGGAGGACCTGGCCTGGCAGTTCGGTCTGGACTGTTCCCATGGGGCACAGGGTCAAGACTGATTTGCATATGGCTGGGTCCAAACTGGGGTGGCGTAGTGGGCAAAAGAACGATGGATTTAACCCAGATCTTTTGACTGGGGGAGAATGTTTGCATTGTCAGCATTCCGTCCATCAGTTGTTTGCTGTAACACTTTTCGCCCTAAGTGGGATGGGTATGCCCAGACGTGGGTCCCTTGCTCACTGTGCCACTGGATTCAAGCTAGCCTGGCTGAAGAAGGGTGACATACCCTGAAACCGGTCCCAGGATGCTTGTTTCCGGTCCAGGCAGGACCTGGCCTGGCAGTTCGGTCTGGACTGTTCCCATGGGGCAGAGGGTCAAGACTGATTTGCATATGGCTGGGTCCAAACTGGGGTGGCGTAGTGGGCAAAAGAACGATGGATTTAACCCAGATCTTTTGACTGGGGGAGAATGTTTGCATTGTCAGCATTCCGTCCATCAGTTGTTTGCTGTAACACTTTTCGCCCTAAGTGGGATGGGTATGCCCATATGTGGGTCCCTTGCTCACTGTGCCACTGGATTCAAGCTAGCCTGGCTGAAGAAGGGTGACATACCCTGAAACTGGTCCCAGGATGCTTGTTTCCGGTCCAGGGAGGACCTGGCCTGGCAGTTCGGTCTGGACTGTTCCCATGGGGCACAGGGCCAAGACTGATTTGCATATGGCTGGGTCCAAACTGGGGTGGCGTAGTGGGCAAAAGAACGATGGATTTAACCCAGATCTTTTGACTGACGGAGAATGTTTGCATTGTCAGCATTCCGTCCATCAGTTGTTTGCTGTAACACTTTTCGCCCTAAGTGGGATGGGTATGCCCAGACGTGGGTCCCTTGCTCACTGTGCCACTGGATTCAAGCTAGCCTGGCTGAAGAAGGGTGACATACCCTGAAACCGGATCCCAGGATGCTTGTTTCCGGTCCAGGGAGGACCTGGCCTGGCAGTTCGGTCTGGACTGTTCCCATGGGGCACAGGGTCAAGACTGATTTGCATATGGCTGGGTCCAAACTGGGGTGGCGTAGTGGGCAAAAGAACGATGGATTTAACCCAGATCTTTTGACTGGGGGAGAATGTTTGCATTGTCAGCATTCCGTCCATCAGTTGTTTGCTGTAACACTTTTCGCCCTAAGTGGGATGGGTATGCCCAGACGTGGGTCCCTTGCTCACTGTGCCACTGGATTCAAGCTAGCCTGGCTGAAGAAGGGTGACATACCCTGAAACCGGTCCCAGGATGCTTGTTTCCGGTCCAGGCAGGACCTGACCTGGCAGTTCGGTCTGGACTGTTCCCATGGGGCACAGGGTCAAGACTGATTTGCATATGGCTGGGTCCAAACTGGGGTGGCGCAGTGGGCAAAAGAACAATGGATTTAATCCAGATCTTTTGAATGGGGGAGAATGTTTGCATTGTCAGCATTCCGTCCATCAGTTGTTTGCTGTAACACTTTTCGCCCTAAGTGGGATGGGTATGCCCAGACGTGGGTCCCTTGCTCACTGTGCCACTGGATTCAAGCTAGCCTGGCCGAAGAAGGGCGACATACCCTGAAACCGGTCCCAGGATGCTTGTTTCCGGTCCAGGGAGGACCTGGCCTGGCAGTTCGGTCTGGACTGTTCCCATAGGGCACAGGGTCAAGAACTATTTGCATATGGCTGGGTCCAAACTGGGGTGGCGTAGTGGGCAAAAGAACGATGGATTTAACCCAGATCTTTTGACTGGGGGAGAATGTTTGCATTGTCAGCATTCCGTCCATCAGTTGTTTGCTGTAACACTTTTTGCTCTAAGTGGGATGGGTATGCCCAGACGTGGGTCCCTTGCTCACTGTGCCACTGGATTCAAGCTAGCCTGGCTGAAGAAGGGTGACATACCCTGAAACCGGTCCCAGGATTCTTGTTTCCGGTCCAGGGAGGACCTGGCCTGGCAGTTTGGTCTGGACTGTTCCCATGGGGCACAGGGTCAAGACTGATTTGCATATGGCTGGGTCCAAATTGGGGGTGGCGTAGTGGGCAAAAGAACGATGGATTTAACCCAGATCTTTTGACTGGGGGAGAATGTTTGCATTGTCAGCATTCCGTCCATCAGTTGTTTGCTGTAACACTTTTCGCCCTAAGTGGGATGGGCATGCCCAGACGTGGGTCCCTTGCTCACTGTGCCACTGGATTCAAGCTAGCCTGGCTGAAAAAGGGTGACATACCCTGAAACCGGTCCCAGGATGCTTGTTTCCGGTCCAGGCAGGACCTGACCTGGCAGTTCGGTCTGGACTGTTCCCATGGGGCACAGGGTCAAGACTGATTTGCATATGGCTGGGTCCAAACTGGGGTGGCGCAGTGGGCAAAAGAACAATGGATTTAACCCAGATCTTTTGACTGGGGGAGAATGTTTGCAATTGTCAGCATTCCGTCCATCAGTTGTTTGCTGTAACACTTTTCGCCCTAAGTGGGATGGGTATGCCCAGACGTGGGTCCCTTGCTCACTGTGCCACTGGATTCAAGCTAGCCTGGCTGAAGAAGGGTGACATACCCTGAAACCGGTCCCAGGATGCTTGTTTCCGGTCCAGGGAGGACCTGGCCTGGCAGTTCGGTCTGGACTGTTCCCATGGGGCACAGGGTCAAGACTGATTTGCATATGGCTGGGTCCAAACTGGGGTGGCGTAGTGGGCAAAAGAACGATGGATTTAACCCAGATCTTTTGACTGGGGGAGAATGTTTGCATTGTCAGCATTCCGTCCATCAGTTGTTTGCTGTAACACTTTTCGCCCTAAGTGGGATGGGTATGCCCAGACGTGGGTCCCTTGCTCACTGTGCCACTGGATTCAAGCTAGCCTGGCTGAAGAAGGGTGACATACCCTGAAACCGGTCCCAGGATGCTTGTTTCCGGTCCAGGGAGGACCTGGCCTGGCAGTTCGGTCTGGACTGTTCCCATGGGGCACAGGGTCAAGACTGATTTGCATATGGCTGGGTCCAAACTGGGGTGGCGTAGTGGGCAAAAGAACGATGGATTTAACCCAGATCTTTTGACTGGGGGAGAATGTTTGCATTGTCAGCATTCCGTCCATCAGTTGTTTGCTGTAACACTTTTCGCCCTAAGTGGGATGGGTATGCCCAGACGTGGGTCCCTTGCTCACTGTGCCACTGGATTCAAGCTAGCCTGGCTGAAGAAGGGTGACATACCCTGAAACCGGTCCCAGGATGCTTGTTTCCGGTCCAGGGAGGACCTGGCCTGGCAGTTCGGTCTGGACTGTTCCCATGGGGCACAGGGTCAAGACTGATTTGCATATGGCTGGGTCCAAACTGGGGTGGCGTAGTGGGCAAAAGAACGATGGATTTATCCCAGATCTTTTGACTGGGGGAGAATGTTTGCATTGTCAGCATTCCGTCCATCAGTTGTTTGCTGTAACACTTTTCGCCCTAAGTGGGATGGGTATGCCCAGACGTGGGTCCCTTGCTCACTGTGCCACTGGATTCAAGCTAGCCTGGCTGAAGAAGGGTGACATACCCTGAAACCGGTCCCAGGATGCTTGTTTCCGGTCCAGGGAGGACCTGGCCTGGCAGTTCGGTCTGGACTGTTCCCATGGGGCACAGGGTCAAGACTGATTTGCATATGGCTGGGTCCAAACTGGGGTGGCGTAGTGGGCAAAAGAACGATGGATTTAACCCAGATCTTTTGACTGGGGGAGAATGTTTGCATTGTCAGCATTCCGTCCATCAGTTGTTTGCTGTAACACTTTTCGCCCTAAGTGGGATGGGTATGCCCAGACGTGGGTCCCTTGCTCACTGTGCCACTGGATTCAAGCTAGCCTGGCTGAAGAAGGGTGACATACCCTGAAACCGGTCCCAGGATGCTTGTTTCCGGTCCAGGGAGGACCTGGCCTGGCAGTTCGGTCTGGACTGTTCCCATGGGGCACAGGGTCAAGACTGATTTGCATATGGCTGGGTCCAAACTGGGGTGGCGTAGTGGGCAAAAGAACGATGGATTTAACCCAGATCTTTTGACTGGGGGAGAATGTTTGCATTGTCAGCATTCCGTCCATCAGTTGTTTGCTGTAACACTTTTCACCCTAAGTGGGATGGGTATGCCCAGACGTGGGTCCCTTGCTCACTGTGCCACTGGATTCAAGCTAGCCTGGCTGAAGAAGGGTGACATACCCTGAAACCGGTCCCAGGATGCTTGTTTCCGGTCCAGGGAGGACCTGGCCTGGCAGTTCGGTCTGGACTGTTCCCATGGGGCACAGGGTCAAGACTGATTTGCATATGGCTGGGTCCAAACTGGGGTGGCGTAGTGGGCAAAAGAACGATGGATTTAACCCAGATCTTTTGACTGGGGGAGAATGTTTGCATTGTCAGCATTCCGTCCATCAGTTGTTTGCTGTAACACTTTTCGCCCTAAGTGGGATGGGTATGCCCAGACGTGGGTCCCTTGCTCACTGTGCCACTGGATTCAAGCTAGCCTGGCTGAAGAAGGGTGACATACCCTGAAACCGGTCCCAGGATGCTTGTTTCCGGTCCAGGGAGGACCTGGCCTGGCAGTTCGGTCTGGACTGTTCCCATGGGGCACAGGGTCAAGACTGATTTGCATATGGCTGGGTCCAAACTGGGGTGGCGTAGTGGGCAAAAGAACGATGGATTTAACCCAGATCTTTTGACTGGGGGAGAATGTTTGCATTGTCAGCATTCCGTCCATCAGTTGTTTGCTGTAACACTTTTCGCCCTAAGTGGGATGGGTATGCCCAGACGTGGGTCCCTTGCTCACTGTGCCACTGGATTCAAGCTAGCCTGGCTGAAGAAGGGTGACATACCCTGAAACCGGTCCCAGGATGCTTGTTTCCGGTCCAGGGAGGACCTGGCCTGGCAGTTCGGTCTGGACTGTTCCCATGGGGCACAGGGTCAAGACTGATTTGCATATGGCTGGGTCCAAACTGGGGTGGCGTAGTGGGCAAAAGAACGATGGATTTAACCCAGATCTTTTGACTGGGGGAGAATGTTTGCATTGTCAGCATTCCGTCCATCAGTTGTTTGCTGTAACACTTTTCGCCCTAAGTGGGATGGGTATGCCCAGACGTGGGTCCCTTGCTCACTGTGCCACTGGATTCAAGCTAGCCTGGCTGAAGAAGGGTGACATACCCTGAAACCGGATCCCAGGATGCTTGTTTCCGGTCCAGGGAGGACCTGGCCTGGCAGTTCGGTCTGGACTGTTCCCATGGGGCACAGGGTCAAGACTGATTTGCATATGGCTGGGTCCAAACTGGGGTGGCGTAGTGGGCAAAAGAACGATGGATTTAACCCAGATCTTTTGACTGGGGGAGAATGTTTGCATTGTCAGCATTCCGTCCATCAGTTGTTTGCTGTAACACTTTTCGCCCTAAGTGGGATGGGTATGCCCAGACGTGGGTCCCTTGCTCACTGTGCCACTGGATTCAAGCTAGCCTGGCTGAAGAAGGGTGACATACCCTGAAACCGGTCCCAGGATGCTTGTTTCCGGTCCAGGCAGGACCTGACCTGGCAGTTCGGTCTGGACTGTTCCCATGGGGCACAGGGTCAAGACTGATTTGCATATGGCTGGGTCCAAACTGGGGTGGCGTAGTGGGCAAAAGAACAATGGATTTAACCCAGATCTTTTGACTGGGGGAGAATGTTTGCATTGTCAGCATTCCGTCCATCAGTTGTTTGCTGTAACACTTTTCGCCCTAAGTGGGATGGGTATGCCCAGACGTGGGTCCCTTGCTCACTGTGCCACTGGATTCAAGCTAGCCTGGCCGAAGAAGGGCGACATACCCTGAAACCGGTCCCAGGATGCTTGTTTCCGGTCCAGGGAGGACCTGGCCTGGCAGTTCGGTCTGGACTGTTCCCATGGGGCACAGGGTCAAGACTGATTTGCATATGGCTGGGTCCAAACTGGGGTGGCGTAGTGGGCAAAAGAACGATGGATTTAACCCAGATCTTTTGACTGGGGGAGAATGTTTGCATTGTCAGCATTCCGTCCATCAGTTGTTTGCTGTAACACTTTTCGCCCTAAGTGGGATGGGTATGCCCAGACGTGGGTCCCTTGCTCACTGTGCCACTGGATTCAAGCTAGCCTGGCTGAAGAAGGGTGACATACCCTGAAACCGGTCCCAGGATGCTTGTTTCCGGTCCAGGGAGGACCTGGCCTGGCAGTTCGGTCTGGACTGTTCCCATGGGGCACAGGGTCAAGACTGATTTGCATATGGCTGGGTCCAAACTGGGGTGGCGTAGTGGGCAAAAGAACGATGGATTTAACCCAGATCTTTTGACTGGGGGAGAATGTTTGCATTGTCAGCATTCCGTCCATCAGTTGTTTGCTGTAACACTTTTCGCCCTAAGTGGGATGGGTATGCCCAGACGTGGGTCCCTTGCTCACTGTGCCACTGGATTCAAGCTAGCCTGGCTGAAGAAGGGTGACATACCCTGAAACCGGTCCCAGGATGCTTGTTTCCGGTCCAGGCAGGACCTGGCCTGGCAGTTCGGTCTGGACTGTTCCCATGGGGCACAGGGTCAAGACTGATTTGCATATGGCTGGGTCCAAACTGGGGTGGCGCAGTGGGCAAAAGAACAATGGATTTAACCCAGATCTTTTGACTGGGGGAGAATGTTTGCAATTGTCAGCATTCCGTCCATCAGTTGTTTGCTGTAACACTTTTCGCCCTAAGTGGGATGGGTATGCCCAGACGTGGGTCCCTTGCTCACTGTGCCACTGGATTCAAGCTAGCCTGGCTGAAGAAGGGTGACATACCCTGAAACCGGTCCCAGGATGCTTGTTTCCGGTCCAGGGAGGACCTGGCCTGGCAGTTCGGTCTGGACTGTTCCCATGGGGCACAGGGTCAAGACTGATTTGCATATGGCTGGGTCCAAACTGGGGTGGCGTAGTGGGCAAAAGAACGATGGATTTAACCCAGATCTTTTGACTGGGGGAGAATGTTTGCATTGTCAGCATTCCGTCCATCAGTTGTTTGCTGTAACACTTTTCGCCCTAAGTGGGATGGGTATGCCCAGACGTGGGTCCCTTGCTCACTGTGCCACTGGATTCAAGCTAGCCTGGCTGAAGAAGGGTGACATACCCTGAAACCGGTCCCAGGATGCTTGTTTCCGGTCCAGGGAGGACCTGGCCTGGCAGTTCGGTCTGGACTGTTCCCATGGGGCACAGGGTCAAGACTGATTTGCATATGGCTGGGTCCAAACTGGGGTGGCGTAGTGGGCAAAAGAACGATGGATTTAACCCAGATCTTTTGACTGGGGGAGAATGTTTGCATTGTCAGCATTCGGTCCATCAGTTGTTTGCTGTAACACTTTTCGCCCTAAGTGGGATGGGTATGCCCAGACGTGGGTCCCTTGCTCACTGTGCCACCGGATTCAAGCTAGCCTGGCTGAAGAAGGGTGACATACCCTGAAACCGGTCCCAGGATGCTTGTTTCCGGTCCAGGGAGGACCTGACCTGGCAGTTCGGTCTGGACTGTTCCCATGGGGCACAGGGTCAAGACTGATTTGCATATGGCTGGGTCCAAACTGGGGAGGCGTAGTGGGCAAAAGAACGATGGATTTATCCCAGATCTTTTGACTGGGGGAGAATGTTTGCATTGTCAGCATTCCGTCCATCAGTTGTTTGCTGTAACACTTTTCGCCCTAAGTGGGATGGGTATGCCCAGACGTGGGTCCCTTGCTCACTGTGCCACTGGATTCAAGCTAGCCTGGCTGAAGAAGGGTGACATACCCTGAAACTGGTCCCAGGATGCTTGTTTCCGGTCCAGGGAGGACCTGGCCTGGCAGTTCGGTCTGGACTGTTCCCATGGGGCACAGGGTCAAGACTGATTTGCATATGGCTGGGTCCAAACTGGGGTGGCGTAGTGGGCAAAAGAACGATGGATTTAACCCAGATCTTTTGACTGGGGGAGAATGTTTGCATTGTCAGCATTCCGTCCATCAGTTGTTTGCTGTAACACTTTTCACCCTAAGTGGGATGGGTATGCCCAGACGTGGGTCCCTTGCTCACTGTGCCACTGGATTCAAGCTAGCCTGGCTGAAGAAGGGTGACATACCCTGAAACCGGTCCCAGGATGCTTGTTTCCGGTCCAGGGAGGACCTGGCCTGGCAGTTCGGTCTGGACTGTTCCCATGGGGCACAGGGTCAAGACTGATTTGCATATGGCTGGGTCCAAACTGGGGTGGCGTAGTGGGCAAAAGAACGATGGATTTAACCCAGATCTTTTGACTGGGGGAGAATGTTTGCATTGTCAGCATTCCGTCCATCAGTTGTTTGCTGTAACACTTTTCGCCCTAAGTGGGATGGGTATGCCCAGACGTGGGTCCCTTGCTCACTGTGCCACTGGATTCAAGCTAGCCTGGCTGAAGAAGGGTGACATACCCTGAAACCGGTCCCAGGATGCTTGTTTCCGGTCCAGGGAGGACCTGGCCTGGCAGTTCGGTCTGGACTGTTCCCATGGGGCACAGGGTCAAGACTGATTTGCATATGGCTGGGTCCAAACTGGGGTGGCGTAGTGGGCAAAAGAACGATGGATTTAACCCAGATCTTTTGACTGGGGGAGAATGTTTGCATTGTCAGCATTCCGTCCATCAGTTGTTTGCTGTAACACTTTTCGCCCTAAGTGGGATGGGTATGCCCAGACGTGGGTCCCTTGCTCACTGTGCCACTGGATTCAAGCTAGCCTGGCTGAAGAAGGGTGACATACCCTGAAACCGGTCCCAGGATGCTTGTTTCCGGTCCAGGGAGGACCTGGCCTGGCAGTTCGGTCTGGACTGTTCCCATGGGGCACAGGGTCAAGACTGATTTGCATATGGCTGGGTCCAAACTGGGGTGGCGTAGTGGGCAAAAGAACGATGGATTTAACCCAGATCTTTTGACTGGGGGAGAATGTTTGCATTGTCAGCATTCCGTCCATCAGTTGTTTGCTGTAACACTTTTCGCCCTAAGTGGGATGGGTATGCCCAGACGTGGGTCCCTTGCTCACTGTGCCACTGGATTCAAGCTAGCCTGGCTGAAGAAGGGTGACATACCCTGAAACCGGTCCCAGGATGCTTGTTTCCGGTCCAGGCAGGACCTGGCCTGGCAGTTCGGTCTGGACTGTTCCCATGGGGCACAGGGTCAAGACTGATTTGCATATGGCTGGGTCCAAACTGGGGTGGCGCAGTGGGCAAAAGAACAATGGATTTAACCCAGATCTTTTGACTGGGGGAGAATGTTTGCATTGTCAGCATTCCGTCCATCAGTTGTTTGCTGTAACACTTTTCGCCCTAAGTGGGATGGGTATGCCCAGACGTGGGTCCCTTGCTCACTGTGCCACTGGATTCAAGCTAGCCTGGCTGAAGAAGGGTGACATACCCTGAAACCGGTCCCAGGATGCTTGTTTCCGGTCCAGGGAGGACCTGGCCTGGCAGTTCGGTCTGGACTGTTCCCATGGGGCACAGGGTCAAGACTGATTTGCATATGGCTGGGTCCAAACTGGGGTGGCGTAGTGGGCAAAAGAACGATGGATTTAACCCAGATCTTTTGACTGGGGGAGAATGTTTGCATTGTCAGCATTCCGTCCATCAGTTGTTTGCTGTAACACTTTTCGCCCTAAGTGGGATGGGTATGCCCAGACGTGGGTCCCTTGCTCACTGTGCCACTGGATTCAAGCTAGCCTGGCTGAAGAAGGGTGACATACCCTGAAACCGGTCCCAGGATGCTTGTTTCCGGTCCAGGGAGGACCTGGCCTGGCAGTTCGGTCTGGACTGTTCCCATGGGGCACAGGGTCAAGACTGATTTGCATATGGCTGGGTCCAAACTGGGGTGGCGTAGTGGGCAAAAGAACGATGGATTTAACCCAGATCTTTTGACTGGGGGAGAATGTTTGCATTGTCAGCATTCCGTCCATCAGTTGTTTGCTGTAACACTTTTCGCCCTAAGTGGGATGGGTATGCCCAGACGTGGGTCCCTTGCTCACTGTGCCACTGGATTCAAGCTAGCCTGGCTGAAGAAGGGTGACATACCCTGAAACCGGTCCCAGGATGCTTGTTTCCGGTCCAGGGAGGACCTGGCCTGGCAGTTCGGTCTGGACTGTTCCCATGGGGCACAGGGTCAAGACTGATTTGCATATGGCTGGGTCCAAACTGGGGTGGCGTAGTGGGCAAAAGAACGATGGATTTAACCCAGATCTTTTGACTGGGGGAGAATGTTTGCATTGTCAGCATTCCGTCCATCAGTTGTTTGCTGTAACACTTTTCGCCCTAAGTGGGATGGGTATGCCCAGACGTGGGTCCCTTGCTCACTGTGCCACTGGATTCAAGCTAGCCTGGCTGAAGAAGGGTGACATACCCTGAAACCGGTCCCAGGATGCTTGTTTCCGGTCCAGGGAGGACCTGGCCTGGCAGTTCGGTCTGGACTGTTCCCATGGGGCACAGGGTCAAGACTGATTTGCATATGGCTGGGTCCAAACTGGGGTGGCGTAGTGGGCAAAAGAACGATGGATTTAACCCAGATCTTTTGACTGGGGGAGAATGTTTGCATTGTCAGCATTCCGTCCATCAGTTGTTTGCTGTAACACTTTTCGCCCTAAGTGGGATGGGTATGCCCAGACGTGGGTCCCTTGCTCACTGTGCCACTGGATTCAAGCTAGCCTGGCTGAAGAAGGGTGACATACCCTGAAACCGGTCCCAGGATGCTTGTTTCCGGTCCAGGGAGGACCTGGCCTGGCAGTTCGGTCTGGACTGTTCCCATGGGGCACAGGGTCAAGACTGATTTGCATATGGCTGGGTCCAAACTGGGGTGGCGCAGTGGGCAAAAGAACGATGGATTTAACCCAGATCTTTTGACTGGGGGAGAATGTTTGCATTGTCAGCATTCCGTCCATCAGTTGTTTGCTGTAACACTTTTCGCCCTAAGTGGGATGGGTATGCCCAGACGTGGGTCCCTTGCTCACTGTGCCACTGGATTCAAGCTAGCCTGGCTGAAGAAGGGTGACATACCCTGAAACCGGTCCCAGGATGCTTGTTTCCGGTCCAGGGAGGACCTGGCCTGGCAGTTCGGTCTGGACTGTTCCCATGGGGCACAGGGTCAAGACTGATTTGCATATGGCTGGGTCCAAACTGGGGTGGCGTAGTGGGCAAAAGAACGATGGATTTAACCCAGATCTTTTGACTGGGGGAGAATGTTTGCATTGTCAGCATTCCGTCCATCAGTTGTTTGCTGTAACACTTTTCGCCCTAAGTGGGATGGGTATGCCCAGACGTGGGTCCCTTGCTCACTGTGCCACTGGATTCAAGCTAGCCTGGCTGAAGAAGGGTGACATACCCTGAAACCGGTCCCAGGATGCTTGTTTCCGGTCCAGGGAGGACCTGGCCTGGCAGTTCGGTCTGGACTGTTCCCATGGGGCACAGGGTCAAGACTGATTTGCATATGGCTGGGTCCAAACTGGGGTGGCGTAGTGGGCAAAAGAACGATGGATTTAACCCAGATCTTTTGACTGGGGGAGAATGTTTGCATTGTCAGCATTCCGTCCATCAGTTGTTTGCTGTAACACTTTTCGCCCTAAGTGGGATGGGTATGCCCAGACGTGGGTCCCTTGCTCACTGTGCCACTGGATTCAAGCTAGCCTGGCTGAAGAAGGGTGACATACCCTGAAACCGGTCCCAGGATGCTTGTTTCCGGTCCAGGAGGACCTGGCCTGGCAGTTCGGTCTGGACTGTTCCCATGGGGCACAGGGTCAAGACTGATTTGCATATGGCTGGGTCCAAACTGGGGTGGCGCAGTGGGCAAAAGAACGATGGATTTAACCCAGATCTTTTGACTGGGGGAGAATGTTTGCATTGTCAGCATTCCGTCCATCAGTTGTTTGCTGTAACACTTTTCGCCCTAAGTGGGATGGGTATGCCCAGACGTGGGTCCCTTGCTCACTGTGCCACTGGATTCAAGCTAGCCTGGCTGAAGAAGGGTGACATACCCTGAAACCGGTCCCAGGATGCTTGTTTCCGGTCCAGGGAGGACCTGGCCTGGCAGTTCGGTCTGGACTGTTCCCATGGGGCACAGGGTCAAGACTGATTTGCATATGGCTGGGTCCAAACTGGGGTGGCGTAGTGGGCAAAAGAACGATGGATTTAACCCAGATCTTTTGACTGGGGGAGAATGTTTGCATTGTCAGCATTCCGTCCATCAGTTGTTTGCTGTAACACTTTTCGCCCTAAGTGGGATGGGTATGCCCAGACGTGGGTCCCTTGCTCACTGTGCCACTGGATTCAAGCTAGCCTGGCTGAAGAAGGGTGACATACCCTGAAACCGGTCCCAGGATGCTTGTTTCCGGTCCAGGGAGGACCTGGCCTGGCAGTTCGGTCTGGACTGTTCCCATGGGGCACAGGGTCAAGACTGATTTGCATATGGCTGGGTCCAAACTGGGGTGGCGTAGTGGGCAAAAGAACGATGGATTTAACCCAGATCTTTTGACTGGGGGAGAATGTTTGCATTGTCAGCATTCCGTCCATCAGTTGTTTGCTGTAACACTTTTCGCCCTAAGTGGGATGGGTATGCCCAGACGTGGGTCCCTTGCTCACTGTGCCACTGGATTCAAGCTAGCCTGGCTGAAGAAGGGTGACATACCCTGAAACCGGTCCCAGGATGCTTGTTTCCGGTCCAGGCAGGACCTGGCCTGGCAGTTCGGTCTGGACTGTTCCCATGGGGCACAGGGTCAAGACTGCTTTGCATATGGCTGGGTCCAAACTGGGGTGGCGTAGTGGGCAAAAGAACGATGGATTTAACCCAGATCTTTTGACTGGGGGAGAATGTTTGCATTGTCAGCATTCCGTCCATCAGTTGTTTGCTGTAACACTTTTCGCCCTAAGTGGGATGGGTATGCCCAGACGTGGGTCCCTTGCTCACTGTGCCACTGGAATCAAACTAGCCTGGCTGAAGAAGGGTGACATACCCTGAAACCGGTCCCAGGATGCTTGTTTCCGGTCCAGGGAGGACCTGGCCTGGCAGTTCGGTCTGCACTGTTCCCATGGGGCACAGGGTCAAGACTGATTTGCATATGGCTGGGTCCAAACTGGGGTGGCGTAGTGGGCAAAAGAACGATGGATTTAACCTAGATCTTTTGACTGGGGGAGAATGTTTGCATTGTCAGCATTCCGTCCATCAGTTGTTTGCTGTAACACTTTTCGCCCTAAGTGGGATGGGTATGCCCAGACGTGGGTCCCTTGCTCACTGTGCCACTGGATTCAAGCTAGCCTGGCTGAAGAAGGGTGACATACCCTCAAACCGGTCCCAGGATGCTTGTTTCCGGTCCAGGGAGGACCTGGCCTTTCAGTTCGGTCTGGACTGTTCCCATGGGGCACAGGGTCAAGACTGATTTGCATATGGCTGGGTCCAAACTGGGGTGGCGTAGTGGGCAAAAGAACGATGGATTTAATCCTAGATCTTTTGACTGGGGGAGAATGTTTGCATTGTCAGCATTCCGTCCATCAGTTGTTTGCTGTAACACTTTTCGCCCTAAGTGGGATGGGTATGCCCAGACGTGGGTCCCTTGCTCACTGTGCCACTGGATTCAAGCTAGCCTGGCTGAAGAAGGGTGACATACCCTGAAACCGGTCCCAGGATGCTTGTTTCCGGTCCAGGGAGGACCTGGCCTGGCAGTTCGGTCTGGACTGTTCCCATGGGGCACAGGGTCAAGACTGATTTGCATATGGCTGGGTCCAAACTGGGGTGGCGTAGTGGGCAAAAGAACGATGGATTTAACCCAGATCTTTTGACTGGGGGAGAATGTTTGCATTGTCAGCATTCCGTCCATCAGTTGTTTGCTGTAACACTTTTCGCCCTAAGTGGGATGGGTATGCCCAGACGTGGGTCCCTTGCTCACTGTGCCACTGGATTCAAGCTAGCCTGGCTGAAGAAGGGTGACATACCCTGAAACCGGTCCCAGGATGCTTGTTTCCGGTCCAGGGAGGACCTGGCCTGGCAGTTCGGTCTGGACTGTTCCCATGGGGCACAGGGTCAAGACTGATTTGCATATGGCTGGGTCCAAACTGGGGTGGCGTAGTGGGCAAAAGAACGATGGATTTAACCCAGATCTTTTGACTGGGGGAGAATGTTTGCATTGTCAGCATTCCGTCCATCAGTTGTTTGCTGTAACACTTTTCGCCCTAAGTGGGATGGGTATGCCCAGACGTGGGTCCCTTGCTCACTGTGCCACTGGATTCAAGCTAGCCTGGCTGAAGAAGGGTGACATACCCTGAAACCGGTCCCAGGATGCTTGTTTCCGGTCCAGGGAGGACCTGGCCTGGCAGTTCGGTCTGGACTGTTCCCATGGGGCACAGGGTCAAGACTGATTTGCATATGGCTGGGTCCAAACTGGGGGTGGCGTAGTGGGCAAAAGAACGATGGATTTAACCCAGATCTTTTGACTGGGGGAGAATGTTTGCATTGTCAGCATTCCGTCCATCAGTTGTTTGCTGTAACACTTTTCGCCCTAAGTGGGATGGGTATGCCCAGACGTGGGTCCCTTGCTCACTGTGCCACTGGATTCAAGCTAGCCTGGCTGAAGAAGGGTGACATACCCTGAAACCGGTCCCAGGATGCTTGTTTCCGGTCCAGGGAGGACCTGGCCTGGCAGTTCGGTCTGGACTGTTCCCATGGGGCACAGGGTCAAGACTGATTTGCATATGGCTGGGTCCAAACTGGGGTGGCGTAGTGGGCAAAAGAACGATGGATTTAACCCAGATCTTTTGACTGGGGGAGAATGTTTGCAATTGTCAGCATTCCGTCCATCAGTTGTTTGCTGTAACACTTTTCGCCCTAAGTGGGATGGGTATGCCCAGACGTGGGTCCCTTGCTCACTGTGCCACTGGATTCAAGCTAGCCTGGCTGAAGAAGGGTGACATACCCTGAAACCGGTCCCAGGATGCTTGTTTCCGGTCCAGGGAGGACCTGGCCTGGCAGTTCGGTCTGGACTGTTCCCATGGGGCACAGGGTCAAGACTGATTTGCATATGGCTGGGTCCAAACTGGGGTGGCGTAGTGGGCAAAAGAACGATGGATTTAACCCAGATCTTTTGACTGAGGGAGAATGTTTGCATTGTCAGCATTCCGTCCATCAGTTGTTTGCTGTAACACTTTTCGCCCTAAGTGGGATGGGTATGCCCAGACGTGGGTCCCTTGCTCACTGTGCCACTGGATTCAAGCTAGCCTGGCTGAAGAAGGGTGACATACCCTGAAACCGGTCCCAGGATGCTTGTTTCCGGTCCAGGGAGGACCTGGCCTGGCAGTTCGGTCTGGACTGTTCCCATGGGGCACAGGGTCAAGACTGATTTGCATATGGCTGGGTCCAAACTGGGGTGGCGTAGTGGGCAAAAGAACGATGGATTTAACCCAGATCTTTTGACTGGGGGAGAATGTTTGCATTGTCAGCATTCCGTCCATCAGTTGTTTGCTGTAACACTTTTCGCCCTAAGTGGGATGGGTATGCCCAGACGTGGGTCCCTTGCTCACTGTGCCACTGGATTCAAGCTAGCCTGGCTGAAGAAGGGTGACATACCCTGAAACCGGTCCCAGGATGCTTGTTTCCGGTCCAGGCAGGACCTGACCTGGCAGTTCGGTCTGGACTGTTCCCATGGGGCACAGGGTCAAGACTGATTTGCATATGGCTGGGTCCAAACTGGGGTGGCGTAGTGGGCAAAAGAACAATGGATTTAATCCAGATCTTTTGACTGGGGGAGAATGTTTGCATTGTCAGCATTCCGTCCATCAGTTGTTTGCTGTAACACTTTTCGCCCTAAGTGGGATGGGTATGCCCAGACGTGGGTCCCTTGCTCACTGTGCCACTGGATTCAAGCTAGCCTGGCTGAAGAAGGGTGACATACCCTGAAACCGGTCCCAGGATGCTTGTTTCCGGTCCAGGGAGGACCTGGCCTGGCAGTTCGGTCTGGACTGTTCCCATGGGGCACAGGGTCAAGAACTGATTTGCATATGGCTGGGTCCAAACTGGGGTGGCGTAGTGGGCAAAAGAACGATGGATTTAACCCAGATCTTTTGACTGGGGGAGAATGTTTGCATTGTCAGCATTCCGTCCATCAGTTGTTTGCTGTAACACTTTTCGCTCTAAGTGGGATGGGTATGCCCAGACGTGGGTCCCTTGCTCACTGTGCCACTGGATTCAAGCTAGCCTGGCTGAAGAAGGGTGACATACCCTGAAACCGGTCCCAGGATGCTTGTTTACGGTCCAGGGAGGACCTGGCCTGGCAGTTTGGTCTGGACTGTTCCCATGGGGCACAGGGTCAAGACTGATTTGCATATGGCTGGGTCCAAATTGGGGTGGCGTAGTGGGCAAAAGAACGATGGATTTAACCCAGATCTTTTGACTGGGGGAGAATGTTTGCATTGTCAGCATTCCGTCCATCAGTTGTTTGCTGTAACACTTTTCGCCCTAAGTGGGATGGGCATGCCCAGACGTGGGTCCCTTGCTCACTGTGCCACTGGATTCAAGCTAGCCTGGCTGAAGAAGGGTGACATACCCTGAAACCGGTCCCAGGATGCTTGTTTCCGGTCCAGGCAGGACCTGACCTGGCAGTTCGGTCTGGACTGTTCCCATGGGGCACAGGGTCAAGACTGATTTGCATATGGCTGGGTCCAAACTGAGGTGGCGCAGTGGGCAAAAGAACAATGGATTTAACCCAGATCTTTTGACTGGGGGAGAATGTTTGCAATTGTCAGCATTCCGTCCATCAGTTGTTTGCTGTAAAACTTTTCGCCCTAAGTGGGATGGGTATGCCCAGACGTGGGTCCCTTGCTCACTGTGCCACTGGATTCAAGCTAGCCTGGCTGAAGAAGGGTGACATACCCTGAAACCGGTCCCAGGATGCTTGTTTCCGGTCCAGGGAGGACCTGGCCTGGCAGTTCGGTCTGGACTGTTCCCATGGGGCACAGGGTCAAGACTGATTTGCATATGGCTGGGTCCAAACTGGGGTGGCGTAGTGGGCAAAAGAACGATGGATTTAACCCAGATCTTTTGACTGGGGGAGAATGTTTGCATTGTCAGCATTCCGTCCATCAGTTGTTTGCTGTAACACTTTTCGCCCTAAGTGGGATGGGTATGCCCAGACGTGGGTCCCTTGCTCACTGTGCCACTGGATTCAAGCTAGCCTGGCTGAAGAAGGGTGACATACCCTGAAACCGGTCCCAGGATGCTTGTTTCCGGTCCAGGGAGGACCTGGCCTGGCAGTTCGGTCTGGACTGTTCCCATGGGGCACTGGGTCAAGACTGATTTGCATATGGCTGGGTCCAAACTGGGGTGGCGTAGTGGGCAAAAGAACGATGGATTTAACCCAGATCTTTTGACTGGGGGAGAATGTTTGCATTGTCAGCATTCCGTCCATCAGTTGTTTGCTGTAACACTTTTCGCCCTAAGTGGGATGGGTATGCCCAGACGTGGGTCCCTTGCTCACTGTGCCACTGGATTCAAGCTAGCCTGGCTGAAGAAGGGTGACATACCCTGAAACCGGTCCCAGGATGCTTGTTTCCGGTCCAGGGAGGACCTGGCCTGGCAGTTCGGTCTGGACTGTTCCCATGGGGCACAGGGTCAAGACTGATTTGCATATGGCTGGGTCCAAACTGGGGTGGCGTAGTGGGCAAAAGAACGATGGATTTAATCCCAGATCTTTTGACTGGGGGAGAATGTTTGCATTGTCAGCATTCCGTCCATCAGTTGTTTGCTGTAACACTTTTCGCCCTAAGTGGGATGGGTATGCCCAGACGTGGGTCCCTTGCTCACTGTGCCACTGGATTCAAGCTAGCCTGGCTGAAGAAGGGTGACATACCCTGAAACCGGTCCCAGGATGCTTGTTTCCGGTCCAGGGAGGACCTGGCCTGGCAGTTCGGTCTGGACTGTTCCCATGGGGCACAGGGTCAAGACTGATTTGCATATGGCTGGGTCCAAACTGGGGTGGCGTAGTGGGCAAAAGAACGATGGATTTAACCCAGATCTTTTGACTGGGGGAGAATGTTTGCATTGTCAGCATTCCGTCCATCAGTTGTTTGCTGTAACACTTTTCGCCCTAAGTGGGATGGGTATGCCCAGACGTGGGTCCCTTGCTCACTGTGCCACTGGATTCAAGCTAGCCTGGCTGAAGAAGGGTGACATACCCTGAAACCGGTCCCAGGATGCTTGTTTCCGGTCCAGGGAGGACCTGGCCTGGCAGTTCGGTCTGGACTGTTCCCATGGGGCACAGGGTCAAGACTGATTTGCATATGGCTGGGTCCAAACTGGGGTGGCGTAGTGGGCAAAAGAACGATGGATTTAACCCAGATCTTTTGACTGGGGGAGAATGTTTGCATTGTCAGCATTCCGTCCATCAGTTGTTTGCTGTAACACTTTTCGCCCTAAGTGGGATGGGTATGCCCAGACGTGGGTCCCTTGCTCACTGTGCCACTGGATTCAAGCTAGCCTGGCTGAAGAAGGGTGACATACCCTGAAACCGGTCCCAGGATGCTTGTTTCCGGTCCAGGGAGGACCTGGCCTGGCAGTTCGGTCTGGACTGTTCCCATGGGGCACAGGGTCAAGACTGATTTGCATATGGCTGGGTCCAAACTGGGGTGGCGTAGTGGGCAAAAGAACGATGGATTTAACCCAGATCTTTTGACTGGGGGAGAATGTTTGCATTGTCAGCATTCCGTCCATCAGTTGTTTGCTGTAACACTTTTCGCCCTAAGTGGGATGGGTATGCCCAGACGTGGGTCCCTTGCTCACTGTGCCACTGGATTCAAGCTAGCCTGGCTGAAGAAGGGTGACATACCCTGAAACCGGTCCCAGGATGCTTGTTTCCGGTCCAGGGAGGACCTGGCCTGGCAGTTCGGTCTGGACTGTTCCCATGGGGCACAGGGTCAAGACTGATTTGCATATGGCTGGGTCCAAACTGGGGTGGCGTAGTGGGCAAAAGAACAATGGATTTAACCCAGATCTTTTGACTGGGGGAGAATGTTTGCATTGTCAGCATTCCGTCCATCTGTTGTTTGCTGTAACACTTTTCGCCCTAAGTGGGATGGGTATGCCCATATGTGGGTCCCTTGCTCACTGTGCCACTGGATTCAAGCTAGCCTGGCTGAAGAAGGGTGACATACCCTGAAACCGGTCCCAGGATGCTTGTTTCCGGTCCAGGGAGGACCTGGCCTGGCAGTTCGGTCTGGACTGTTCCCATGGGGCACAGGGTCAAGACTGATTTGCATATGGCTGGGTCCAAACTGGGGTGGCGTAGTGGGCAAAAGAACGATGGATTTAACCCAGATCTTTTGACTGGGGGAGAATGTTTGCATTGTCAGCATTCCGTCCATCAGTTGTTTGCTGTAACACTTTTCACCCTAAGTGGGATGGGTATGCCCAGACGTGGGTCCCTTGCTCACTGTGCCACTGGATTCAAGCTAGCCTGGCTGAAGAAGGGTGACATACCCTGAAACCGGATCCCAGGATGCTTGTTTCCGGTCCAGGGAGGACCTGGCCTGGCAGTTCGGTCTGGACTGTTCCCATGGGGCACAGGGTCAAGACTGATTTGCATATGGCTGGGTCCAAACTGGGGTGGCGTAGTGGGCAAAAGAACGATGGATTTAACCCAGATCTTTTGACTGGGGGAGAATGTTTGCATTGTCAGCATTCCGTCCATCAGTTGTTTGCTGTAACACTTTTCGCCCTAAGTGGGATGGGTATGCCCAGACGTGGGTCCCTTGCTCACTGTGCCACTGGATTCAAGCTAGCCTGGCTGAAGAAGGGTGACATACCCTGAAACCGGTCCCAGGATGCTTGTTTCCGGTCCAGGCAGGACCTGACCTGGCAGTTCGGTCTGGACTGTTCCCATGGGGCACAGGGTCAAGACTGATTTGCATATGGCTGGGTCCAAACTGGGGTGGCGCAGTGGGCAAAAGAACAATGGATTTAATCCAGATCTTTTGACTGGGGGAGAATGTTTGCATTGTCAGCATTCCGTCCATCAGTTGTTTGCTGTAACACTTTTCGCCCTAAGTGGGATGGGTATGCCCAGACGTGGGTCCCTTGCTCACTGTGCCACTGGATTCAAGCTAGCCTGGCTGAAGAAGGGTGACATACCCTGAAACCGGTCCCAGGATGCTTGTTTCCGGTCCAGGGAGGACCTGGCCTGGCAGTTCGGTCTGGACTGTTCCCATGGGGCACAGGGTCAAGACCTGATTTGCATATGGCTGGGTCCAAACTGGGGTGGCGTAGTGGGCAAAAGAACGATGGATTTAACCCAGATCTTTTGACTGGGGGAGAATGTTTGCATTGTCAGCATTCCGTCCATCAGTTGTTTGCTGTAACACTTTTCGCCCTAAGTGGGATGGGTATGCCCAGACGTGGGTCCCTTGCTCACTGTGCCACTGGATTCAAGCTAGCCTGGCTGAAGAAGGGTGACATACCCTGAAACCGGTCCCAGGATGCTTGTTTCCGGTCCAGGGAGGACCTGGCCTGGCAGTTCGGTCTGGACTGTTCCCATGGGGCACAGGGTCAAGACTGATTTGCATATGGCTGGGTCCAAACTGGGGTGGCGTAGTGGGCAAAAGAACGATGGATTTAACCCAGATCTTTTGACTGGGGGAGAATGTTTGCATTGTCAGCATTCCGTCCATCAGTTGTTTGCTGTAACACTTTTCGCCCTAAGTGGGATGGGTATGCCCAGACGTGGGTCCCTTGCTCACTGTGCCACTGGATTCAAGCTAGCCTGGCTGAAGAAGGGTGACATACCCTGAAACCGGTCCCAGGATGCTTGTTTCCGGTCCAGGCAGGACCTGGCCTGGCAGTTCGGTCTGGACTGTTCCCATGGGGCACAGGGTCAAGACTGATTTGCATATGGCTGGGTCCAAACTGGGGTGGCGTAGTGGGCAAAAGAACGATGGATTTAACCCAGATCTTTTGACTGGGGGAGAATGTTTGCATTGTCAGCATTCCGTCCATCAGTTGTTTGCTGTAACACTTTTCGCCCTAAGTGGGATGGGTATGCCCAGACGTGGGTCCCTTGCTCACTGTGCCACTGGATTCAAGCTAGCCTGGCTGAAGAAGGGTGACATACCCTGAAACCGGTCCCAGGATGCTTGTTTCCGGTCCAGGGAGGACCTGGCCTGGCAGTTCGGTCTGGACTGTTCCCATGGGGCACAGGGTCAAGACTGATTTGCATATGGCTGGGTCCAAACTGGGGTGGCGTAGTGGGCAAAAGAACGATGGATTTAACCCAGATCTTTTGACTGGGGGAGAATGTTTGCATTGTCAGCATTCCGTCCATCAGTTGTTTGCTGTAACACTTTTCGCCCTAAGTGGGATGGGTATGCCCAGACGTGGGTCCCTTGCTCACTGTGCCACTGGATGCAAGCTAGCCTGGCTGAAGAAGGGTGACATACCCTGAAACCGGTCCCAGGATGCTTGTTTCCGGTCCAGGGAGGACCTGGCCTGGCAGTTCGGTCTGGACTGTTCCCATGGGGCACTGGGTCAAGACTGATTTGCATATGGCTGGGTCCAAACTGGGGTGGCGTAGTGGGCAAAAGAACGATGGATTTAACCCAGATCTTTTGGCTAGGGGAGAATGTTTGCATTGTCAGCATTCGGTCCATCAGTTGTTTGCTGTAACACTTTTCGCCCTAAGTGGGATGGGTATGCCCAGACGTGGGTCCCTTTACTCACTGTGCCACTGGATTCAAGCTAGCCTGGCTGAAGAAGGGTGACATACCCTGAAACCGGTCCCAGGATGCTTGTTTCCGGTCCAGGGAGGACCTGCCCTGGCAGTTCGGTCTGGACTGTTCCCATGGGGCACAGGGTCAAGACTGATTTGCATATGGCTGGGTCCAAACTGGGGTGGCGTAGTGGGCAAAAGAACGATGGATTTATCCCAGATCTTTTGACTGGGGGAGAATGTTTGCATTGTCAGCATTCCGTCCATCAGTTGTTTGCTGTAACACTTTTCGCCCTAAGTGGGATGGGTATGCCCAGACGTGGGTCCCTTGCTCACTGTGCCACTGGATTCAAGCTAGCCTGGCTGAAGAAGGGTGACATACCCTGAAACTGGTCCCAGGATGCTTGTTTCCGGTCCAGGGAGGACCTGGCCTGGCAGTTCGGTCTGGACTGTTCCCATGGGGCACAGGGTCAAGACTGATTTGCATATGGCTGGGTCCAAACTGGGGTGGCGTAGTGGGCAAAAGAACGATGGATTTAACCCAGATCTTTTGACTGGGGGAGAATGTTTGCATTGTCAGCATTCCGTCCATCAGTTGTTTGCTGTAACACTTTTCGCCCTAAGTGGGATGGGTATGCCCAGACGTGGGTCCCTTGCTCACTGTGCCACTGGATTCAAGCTAGCCTGGCTGAAGAAGGGTGACATACCCTGAAACCGGTCCCAGGATGCTTGTTTCCGGTCCAGGGAGGACCTGGCCTGGCAGTTCGGTCTGGACTGTTCCCATGGGGCACAGGGTCAAGACCTGATTTGCATATGGCTGGGTCCAAACTGGGGTGGCGTAGTGGGCAAAAGAACGATGGATTTAACCCAGATCTTTTGACTGGGGGAGAATGTTTGCATTGTCAGCATTCCGTCCATCAGTTGTTTGCTGTAACACTTTTCGCTCTAAGTGGGATGGGTATGCCCAGACGTGGGTCCCTTGCTCACTGTGCCACTGGATTCAAGCTAGCCTGGCTGAAGAAGGGTGACATACCCTGAAACCGGTCCCAGGATTCTTGTTTACGGTCCAGGGAGGACCTGGCATGGCAGTTTGGTCTGGACTGTTCCCATGGGGCACAGGGTCAAGACTGATTTGCATATGGCTGGGTCCAAATTGGGGTGGCGTAGTGGGCAAAAGAACGATGGATTTAACCCAGATCTTTTGACTGGGGGAGAATGTTTGCATTGTCAGCATTCCGTCCATCAGTTGTTTGCTGTAACACTTTTCGCCCTAAGTGGGATGGGCATGCCCAGACGTGGGTCCCTTGCTCACTGTGCCACTGGATTCAAGCTAGCCTGGCTGAAGAAGGGTGACATACCCTGAAACCGGTCCCAGGATGCTTGTTTCCGGTCCAGGCAGGACCTGACCTGGCAGTTCGGTCTGGACTGTTCCCATGGGGCACAGGGTCAAGACTGATTTGCATATGGCTGGGTCCAAACTGGGGTGGCGCAGTGGGCAAAAGAACAATGGATTTAACCCAGATCTTTTGACTGGGGGAGAATGTTTGCATTGTCAGCATTCCGTCCATCAGTTGTTTGCTGTAACACTTTTCGCCCTAAGTGGGATGGGTATGCCCAGACGTGGGTCCCTTGCTCACTGTGCCACTGGATTCAAGCTAGCCTGGCTGAAGAAGGGTGACATACCCTGAAACCGGTCCCAGGATGCTTGTTTCCGGTCCAGGGAGGACCTGGCCTGGCAGTTCGGTCTGGACTGTTCCCATGGGGCACAGGGTCAAGACTGATTTGCATATGGCTGGGTCCAAACTGGGGTGGCGTAGTGGGCAAAAGAACGATGGATTTAACCCAGATCTTTTGACTGGGGGAGAATGTTTGCATTGTCAGCATTCCGTCCATCAGTTGTTTGCTGTAACACTTTTCGCCCTAAGTGGGATGGGTATGCCCAGACGTGGGTCCCTTGCTCACTGTGCCACTGGATTCAAGCTAGCCTGGCTGAAGAAGGGTGACATACCCTGAAACCGGTCCCAGGATGCTTGTTTCCGGTCCAGGGAGGACCTGGCCTGGCAGTTCGGTCTGGACTGTTCCCATGGGGCACAGGGTCAAGACCTGATTTGCATATGGCTGGGTCCAAACTGGGGTGGCGTAGTGGGCAAAAGAACGATGGATTTAACCCAGATCTTTTGACTGGGGGAGAATGTTTGCATTGTCAGCATTCCGTCCATCAGTTGTTTGCTGTAACACTTTTCGCCCTAAGTGGGATGGGTATGCCCAGACGTGGGTCCCTTGCTCACTGTGCCACTGGATTCAAGCTAGCCTGGCTGAAGAAGGGTGACATACCCTGAAACCGGTCCCAGGATGCTTGTTTACGGTCCAGGGAGGACCTGGCCTGGCAGTTCGGTCTGGACTGTTCCCATGGGGCACAGGGTCAAGACTGATTTGCATATGGCTGGGTCCAAACTGGGGTGGCGTAGTGGGCAAAAGAACGATGGATTTAACCCAGATCTTTTGACTGGGGGAGAATGTTTGCATTGTCAGCATTCCGTCCATCAGTTGTTTGCTGTAACACTTTTCGCCCTAAGTGGGATGGGTATGCCCAGACGTGGGTCCCTTGCTCACTGTGCCACTGGATTCAAGCTAGCCTGGCTGAAGAAGGGTGACATACCCTGAAACCGGTCCCAGGATGCTTGTTTCCGGTCCAGGCAGGACCTGACCTGGCAGTTCGGTCTGGACTGTTCCCATGGGGCACAGGGTCAAGACTGATTTGCATATGGCTGGGTCCAAACTGGGGTGGCGCAGTGGGCAAAAGAACAATGGATTTAACCCAGATCTTTTGACTGGGGGAGAATGTTTGCAATTGTCAGCATTCCGTCCATCAGTTGTTTGCTGTAACACTTTTCGCCCTAAGTGGGATGGGTATGCCCAGACGTGGGTCCCTTGCTCACTGTGCCACTGGATTCAAGCTAGCCTGGCTGAAGAAGGGTGACATACCCTGAAACCGGTCCCAGGATACTTGTTTCCGGTCCAGGGAGGACCTGGCCTGGCAGCTCGGTCTGGACTGTTCCCATGGGGCACAGGGTCAAGACTGCTTTGCATATGGCTGGGTCCAAACTGGGGTGGCGTAGTGGGCAAAAGAACGATGGATTTAACCCAGATCTTTTGACTGGGGGAGAATGTTTGCATTGTCAACATTCCGTCCATCAGTTGTTTGCTGTAACACTTTTCGCCCTAAGTGGGATGGGTATGCCCAGACGTGGGTCCCTTGCTCACTGTGCCACTGGATGCAAGCTAGCCTGGCTGAAGAAGGGTGACATACCCTGAAACCGGTCCCAGGATGCTTGTTTCCGGTCCAGGGAGGACCTGGCCTGGCAGTTCGGTCTGGACTGTTCCCATGGGGCACTGGGTCAAGACTGATTTGCATATGGCTGGGTCCAAACTGGGGTGGCGTAGTGGGCAAAAGAACGATGGATTTAACCCAGATCTTTTGACTGGGGGAGAATGTTTGCATTGTCAGCATTCCGTCCATCAGTTGTTTGCTGTAACACTTTTCGCCCTAAGTGGGATGGGTATGCCCAGACGTGGGTCCCTTGCTCACTGTGCCACTGGATTCAAGCTAGCCTGGCTGAAGAAGGGTGACATACCCTGAAACCGGTCCCAGGATGCTTGTTTCCGGTCCAGGGAGGACCTGGCCTGGCAGTTCGGTCTGGACTGTTCCCATGGGGCACAGGGTCAAGACTGATTTGCATATGGCTGGGTCCAAACTGGGGTGGCGTAGTGGGCAAAAGAACGATGGATTTAATCCCAGATCTTTTGACTGGGGGAGAATGTTTGCATTGTCAGCATTCCGTCCATCAGTTGTTTGCTGTAACACTTTTCGCCCTAAGTGGGATGGGTATGCCCAGACGTGGGTCCCTTGCTCACTGTGCCACTGGATTCAAGCTAGCCTGGCTGAAGAAGGGTGACATACCCTGAAACTGGTCCCAGGATGCTTGTTTCCGGTCCAGGGAGGACCTGGCCTGGCAGTTCGGTCTGGACTGTTCCCATGGGGCACAGGGTCAAGACTGATTTGCATATGGCTGGGTCCAAACTGGGGTGGCGTAGTGGGCAAAAGAACGATGGATTTAACCCAGATCTTTTGACTGGGGGAGAATGTTTGCATTGTCAGCATTCCGTCCATCAGTTGTTTGCTGTAACACTTTTCGCCCTAAGTGGGATGGGTATGCCCAGACGTGGGTCCCTTGCTCACTGTGCCACTGGATTCAAGCTAGCCTGGCTGAAGAAGGGTGACATACCCTGAAACCGGTCCCAGGATGCTTGTTTCCGGTCCAGGGAGGACCTGGCCTGGCAGTTCGGTCTGGACTGTTCCCATGGGGCACAGGGTCAAGACTGATTTGCATATGGCTGGGTCCAAACTGGGGTGGCGTAGTGGGCAAAAGAACGATGGATTTAACCCAGATCTTTTGACTGGGGGAGAATGTTTGCATTGTCAGCATTCCGTCCATCAGTTGTTTGCTGTAACACTTTTCGCCCTAAGTGGGATGGGTATGCCCAGACGTGGGTCCCTTGCTCACTGTGCCACTGGATTCAAGCTAGCCTGGCTGAAGAAGGGTGACATACCCTGAAACCGGTCCCAGGATGCTTGTTTCCGGTCCAGGGAGGACCTGGCCTGGCAGTTCGGTCTGGACTGTTCCCATGGGGCACAGGGTCAAGACTGATTTGCATATGGCTGGGTCCAAACTGGGGTGGCGTAGTGGGCAAAAGAACGATGGATTTAACCCAGATCTTTTGACTGGGGGAGAATGTTTGCATTGTCAGCATTCCGTCCATCAGTTGTTTGCTGTAACACTTTTCGCCCTAAGTGGGATGGGTATGCCCAGACGTGGGTCCCTTGCTCACTGTGCCACTGGATTCAAGCTAGCCTGGCTGAAGAAGGGTGACATACCCTGAAACCGGTCCCAGGATGCTTGTTTCCGGTCCAGGGAGGACCTGGCCTGGCAGTTCGGTCTGGACTGTTCCCATGGGGCACAGGGTCAAGACTGATTTGCATATGGCTGGGTCCAAACTGGGGTGGCGTAGTGGGCAAAAGAACGATGGATTTAACCCAGATCTTTTGACTGGGGGAGAATGTTTGCATTGTCAGCATTCCGTCCATCAGTTGTTTGCTGTAACACTTTTCGCCCTAAGTGGGATGGGTATGCCCAGACGTGGGTCCCTTGCTCACTGTGCCACTGGATTCAAGCTAGCCTGGCTGAAGAAGGGTGACATACCCTGAAACCGGTCCCAGGATGCTTGTTTCCGGTCCAGGGAGGACCTGGCCTGGCAGTTCGGTCTGGACTGTTCCCATGGGGCACAGGGTCAAGACTGATTTGCATATGGCTGGGTCCAAACTGGGGTGGCGTAGTGGGCAAAAGAACGATGGATTTAACCCAGATCTTTTGACTGGGGGAGAATGTTTGCATTGTCAGCATTCCGTCCATCAGTTGTTTGCTGTAACACTTTTCGCCCTAAGTGGGATGGGTATGCCCAGACGTGGGTCCCTTGCTCACTGTGCCACTGGATTCAAGCTAGCCTGGCTGAAGAAGGGTGACATACCCTGAAACCGGTCCCAGGATGCTTGTTTCCGGTCCAGGGAGGACCTGGCCTGGCAGTTCGGTCTGGACTGTTCCCATGGGGCACAGGGTCAAGACTGATTTGCATATGGCTGGGTCCAAACTGGGGTGGCGTAGTGGGCAAAAGAACGATGGATTTAACCCAGATCTTTTGACTGGGGGAGAATGTTTGCATTGTCAGCATTCCGTCCATCAGTTGTTTGCTGTAACACTTTTCGCCCTAAGTGGGATGGGTATGCCCAGACGTGGGTCCCTTGCTCACTGTGCCACTGGATTCAAGCTAGCCTGGCTGAAGAAGGGTGACATACCCTGAAACCGGTCCCAGGATGCTTGTTTCCGGTCCAGGCAGGACCTGGCCTGGCAGTTCGGTCTGGACTGTTCCCATGGGGCACAGGGTCAAGACTGATTTGCATATGGCTGGGTCCAAACTGGGGTGGCGCAGTGGGCAAAAGAACAATGGATTTAATCCAGATCTTTTGACTGGGGGAGAATGTTTGCATTGTCAGCATTCCGTCCATCAGTTGTTTGCTGTAACACTTTTCACCCTAAGTGGGATGGGTACGCCCAGACGTGGGTCCCTTGCTCACTGTGCCACTGGATTCAAGCTAGCCTGGCTGAAGAAGGGTGACATACCCTGAAACCGGTCCCAGGATGCTTGTTTCCGGTCCAGGGAGGACCTGGCCTGGCAGTTCGGTCTGGACTGTTCCTATGGGGCACAGGGTCAAGACTGATTTGCATATGGCTGGGTCCAAACTGGGGTGGCGTAGTGGGCAAAAGAACGATGGATTTAACCCAGATCTTTTGACTGGGGGAGAATGTTTGCATTGTCAGCAGTCCGTCCATCAGTTGTTTGCTGTAACACTTTTCGCCCTAAGTGGGATGGGTATGCCCAGACGTGGGTCCCTTGCTCACTGTGCCACTGGATTCAAGCTAGCCTGGCTGAAGAAGGGTGACATACCCTGAAACTGGTCCCAGGATGCTTGTTTCCGGTCCAGGGAGGACCTGGCCTGGCAGTTCGGTCTGGACTGTTCCCATGGGGCACAGGGTCAAGACTGATTTGCATATGGCTGGGTCCAAACTGGGGTGGCGTAGTGGGCAAAAGAACGATGGATTTAACCCAGATCTTTTGACTGGGGGAGAATGTTTGCATTGTCAGCATTCCGTCCATCAGTTGTTTGCTGTAACACTTTTCGCCCTAAGTGGGATGGGTATGCCCAGACGTGGGTCCCTTGCTCACTGTGCCACTGGATTCAAGCTAGCCTGGCTGAAGAAGGGTGACATACCCTGAAACCGGTCCCAGGATGCTTGTTTCCGGTCCAGGAAGGACCTGGCCTGGCAGTTCGGTCTGGACTGTTCCCATGGGGCACAGGGTCAAGACTGATTTGCATATGGCTGGGTCCAAACTGGGGTGGCGTAGTGGGCAAAAGAACGATGGATTTAACCCAGATCTTTTGACTGGGGGAGAATGTTTGCATTGTCAGCATTCCGTCCATCAGTTGTTTGCTGTAACACTTTTCACCCTAAGTGGGATGGGTATGCCCAGACGTGGGTCCCTTGCTCACTGTGCCACTGGATTCAAGCTAGCCTGGCTGAAGAAGGGTGACATACCCTGAAACCGGTCCCAGGATGCTTGTTTCCGGTCCAGGGAGGACCTGGCCTGGCAGTTCGGTCTGGACTGTTCCCATGGGGCACAGGGTCAAGACTGATTTGCATATGGCTGGGTCCAAACTGGGGTGGCGTAGTGGGCAAAAGAACAATGGATTTAACCCAGATCTTTTGACTGGGGGAGAATGTTTGCATTGTCAGCATTCCGTCCATCAGTTGTTTGCTGTAACACTTTTCGCCCTAAGTGGGATGGGTATGCCCAGACGTGGGTCCCTTGCTCACTGTGCCACTGGATTCAAGCTAGCCTGGCTGAAGAAGGGTGACATACCCTGAAACCGGTCCCAGGATGCTTGTTTCCGGTCCAGGGAGGACCTGGCCTGGCAGTTCGGTCTGGACTGTTCCCATGGGGCACAGGGTCAAGACTGATTTGCATATGGCTGGGTCCAAACTGGGGTGGCGTAGTGGGCAAAAGAACGATGGATTTAACCCAGATCTTTTGACTGGGGGAGAATGTTTGCATTGTCAGCATTCCGTCCATCAGTTGTTTGCTGTAACACTTTTCGCCCTAAGTGGGATGGGTATGCCCAGACGTGGGTCCCTTGCTCACTGTGCCACTGGATTCAAGCTAGCCTGGCTGAAGAAGGGTGACATACCCTGAAACCGGTCCCAGGATGCTTGTTTCCGGTCCAGGGAGGACCTGGCCTGGCAGTTCGGTCTGGACTGTTCCCATGGGGCACAGGGTCAAGACTGATTTGCATATGGCTGGGTCCAAACTGGGGTGGCGTAGTGGGCAAAAGAACGATGGATTTAACCCAGATCTTTTGACTGGGGGAGAATGTTTGCATTGTCAGCATTCCGTCCATCAGTTGTTTGCTGTAACACTTTTCGCCCTAAGTGGGATGGGTATGCCCAGACGTGGGTCCCTTGCTCACTGTGCCACTGGATTCAAGCTAGCCTGGCTGAAGAAGGGTGACATACCCTGAAACCGGTCCCAGGATGCTTGTTTCCGGTCCAGGGAGGACCTGGCCTGGCAGTTCGGTCTGGACTGTTCCCATGGGGCACAGGGTCAAGACTGATTTGCATATGGCTGGGTCCAAACTGGGGTGGCGTAGTGGGCAAAAGAACGATGGATTTAACCCAGATCTTTTGACTGGGGGAGAATGTTTGCATTGTCAGCATTCCGTCCATCAGTTGTTTGCTGTAACACTTTTCGCCCTAAGTGGGATGGGTATGCCCAGACGTGGGTCCCTTGCTCACTGTGCCACTGGATTCAAGCTAGCCTGGCTGAAGAAGGGTGACATACCCTGAAACCGGTCCCAGGATGCTTGTTTCCGGTCCAGGAGGACCTGGCCTGGCAGTTCGGTCTGGACTGTTCCCATGGGGCACAGGGTCAAGACTGATTTGCATATGGCTGGGTCCAAACTGGGGTGGCGTAGTGGGCAAAAGAACGATGGATTTAACCCAGATCTTTTGACTGGGGGAGAATGTTTGCATTGTCAGCATTCCGTCCATCAGTTGTTTGCTGTAACACTTTTCGCCCTAAGTGGGATGGGTATGCCCAGACGTGGGTCCCTTGCTCACTGTGCCACTGGATTCAAGCTAGCCTGGCTGAAGAAGGGTGACATACCCTGAAACCGGTCCCAGGATGCTTGTTTCCAGTCCAGGGAGGACCTGGCCTGGCAGTTCGGTCTGGACTGTTCCCATGGGGCACAGGGTCAAGACTGATTTGCATATGGCTGGGTCCAAACTGGGGTGGCGTAGTGGGCAAAAGAACGATGGATTTAACCCAGATCTTTTGACTGGGGGAGAATGTTTGCATTGTCAGCATTCCGTCCATCAGTTGTTTGCTGTAACACTTTTCGCCCTAAGTGGGATGGGTATGCCCAGACGTGGGTCCCTTGCTCACTGTGCCACTGGATTCAAGCTAGCCTGGCTGAAGAAGGGTGACATACCCTGAAACCGGTCCCAGGATGCTTGTTTCCGGTCCAGGCAGGACCTGGCCTGGCAGTTCGGTCTGGACTGTTCCCATGGGGCACAGGGTCAAGACTGATTTGCATATGGCTGGGTCCAAACTGGGGTGGCGTAGTGGGCAAAAGAACAATGGATTTAATCCAGATCTTTTGACTGGGGGAGAATGTTTGCATTGTCAGCATTCCGTCCATCAGTTGTTTGCTGTAACACTTTTCGCCCTAAGTGGGATGGGTATGCCCAGACGTGGGTCCCTTGCTCACTGTGCCACTGGATTCAAGCTAGCCTGGCTGAAGAAGGGTGACATACCCTGAAACCGGTCCCAGGATGCTTGTTTCCGGTCCAGGGAGGACCTGGCCTGGCAGTTCGGTCTGGACTGTTCCCATGGGGCACAGGGTCAAGACTGATTTGCATATGGCTGGGTCCAAACTGGGGTGGCGTAGTGGGCAAAAGAACAATGGATTTAACCCAGATCTTTTGACTGGGGGAGAATTTTTGCATTGTCAGCATTCCGTCCATCAGTTGTTTGCTGTAACACTTTTCGCCCTAAGTGGGATGGGTATGCCCAGACGTGGGTCCCTTGCTCACTGTGCCACTGGATTCAAGCTAGCCTGACTGAAGAAGGGTGACATACCCTGAAACCGGTCCCAGGATGCTTGTTTCCGGTCCAGGCAGGACCTGACCTGGCAGTTCGGTCTGGACTGTTCCCATGGGGCACAGGGTCAAGACTGATTTGGATATGGCTGGGTCCAAACTGGGGTGGCGCAGTGGGCAAAAGAACGATGGATTTAACCCAGATCTTTTGACTGGGGGAGAATGTTTGCATTGTCAGCATTCCGTCCATCAGTTGTTTGCTGTAACACTTTTCGCCCTAAGTGGGATGGGTATGCCCAGACGTGGGTCCCTTGCTCACTGTGCCACTGGATTCAAGCTAGCCTGGCTGAAGAAGGGTGACATACCCTGAAACCGGTCCCAGGATGCTTGTTTCCGGTCCAGGCAGGACCTGGCCTGGCAGTTTGGTCTGGACTGTTCCCATGGGGCACAGGGTCAAGACTGATTTGCATATGGCTGGGTCCAAACTGGGGTGGCGTAGTGGGCAAAAGAACGATGGATTTAACCCAGATCTTTTGACTGGGGGAGAATGTTTGCATTGTCAGCATTCCGTCCATCAGTTGTTTGCTGTAACACTTTTCGCCCTAAGTGGGATGGGTATGCCCAGACGTGGGTCCCTTGCTCACTGTGCCACTGGATTCAAGCTAGCCTGGCTGAAGAAGGGTGACATACCCTGAAACCGGTCCCAGGATGCTTGTTTCCGGTCCAGGGAGGACCTGGCCTGGCAGTTCGGTCTGGACTGTTCCCATGGGGCACAGGGTCAAGACTGATTTGCATATGGCTGGGTCCAAACTGGGGTGGCGTAGTGGGCAAAAGAACGATGGATTTAACCCAGATCTTTTGACTGGGGGAGAATGTTTGCATTGTCAGCATTCCGTCCATCAGTTGTTTGCTGTAACACTTTTCACCCTAAGTGGGATGGGTATGCCCAGACGTGGGTCCCTTGCTCACTGTGCCACTGGATTCAAGCTAGCCTGGCTGAAGAAGGGTGACATACCCTGAAACCGGTCCCAGGATGCTTGTTTCCGGTCCAGGGAGGACCTGGCCTGGCAGTTCGGTCTGGACTGTTCCCATGGGGCACAGGGTCAAGACTGATTTGCATATGGCTGGGTCCAAACTGGGGTGGCGTAGTGGGCAAAAGAACGATGGATTTAACCCAGATCTTTTGACTGGGGGAGAATGTTTGCATTGTCAGCATTCCGTCCATCAGTTGTTTGCTGTAACACTTTTCGCCCTAAGTGGGATGGGTATGCCCAGACGTGGGTCCCTTGCTCACTGTGCCACTGGATTCAAGCTAGCCTGGCTGAAGAAGGGTGACATACCCTGAAACCGGTCCCAGGATGCTTGTTTCCGGTCCAGGAAGGACCTGGCCTGGCAGTTCGGTCTGGACTGTTCCCATTGGGCAAAGGGTCAAGACTGATTTGCATATGGCTGGGTCCAAACTGGGGTGGCGCAGTGGGCAAAAGAACAATGGATTTAATCCAGATCTTTTGACTGGGGGAGAATGTTTGCATTGTCAGCATTCCGTCCATCAGTTGTTTGCTGTAACACTTTTCGCCCTAAGTGGGATGGGTATGCCCAGACGTGGGTCCCTTGCTCACTGTGCCACTGGATTCAAGCTAGCCTGGCTGAAGAAGGGTGACATACCCTGAAACCGGTCCCAGGATGCTTGTTTCCGGTCCAGGGAGGACCTGGCCTGGCAGTTCGGTCTGGACTGTTCCCATGGGGCACAGGGTCAAGACTGATTTGCATATGGCTGGGTCCAAACTGGGGTGGCGTAGTGGGCAAAAGAACGATGGATTTAACCCAGATCTTTTGACTGGGGGAGAATGTTTGCATTGTCAGCATTCCGTCCATCAGTTGTTTGCTGTAACACTTTTCGCCCTAAGTGGGATGGGTATGCCCAGACGTGGGTCCCTTGCTCACTGTGCCACTGGATTCAAGCTAGCCTGGCTGAAGAAGGGTGACATACCCTGAAACCGGTCCCAGGATGCTTGTTTCCGGTCCAGGGAGGACCTGGCCTGGCAGTTCGGTCTGGACTGTTCCCATGGGGCACAGGGTCAAGACTGATTTGCATATGGCTGGGTCCAAACTGGGGTGGCGTAGTGGGCAAAAGAACGATGGATTTAACCCAGATCTTTTGACTGGGGGAGAATGTTTGCATTGTCAGCATTCCGTCCATCAGTTGTTTGCTGTAACACTTTTCGCCCTAAGTGGGATGGGTATGCCCAGACGTGGGTCCCTTGCTCACTGTGCCACTGGATTCAAGCTAGCCTGGCTGAAGAAGGGTGACATACCCTGAAACCGGTCCCAGGATGCTTGTTTACGGTCCAGGGAGGACCTGGCCTGGCAGTTCGGTCTGGACTGTTCCCATGGGGCACAGGGTCAAGACTGATTTGCATATGGCTGGGTCCAAACTGGGGTGGCGTAGTGGGCAAAAGAACGATGGATTTAACCCAGATCTTTTGACTGGGGGAGAATGTTTGCATTGTCAGCATTCCGTCCATCAGTTGTTTGCTGTAACACTTTTCGCCCTAAGTGGGATGGGTATGCCCAGACGTGGGTCCCTTGCTCACTGTGCCACTGGATTCAAGCTAGCCTGGCTGAAGAAGGGTGACATACCCTGAAACCGGTCCCAGGATGCTTGTTTCCAGTCCAGGAAGGACCTGGCCTGGCAGTTCGGTCTGGACTGTTCCCATGGGGCACAGGGTCAAGACTGATTTGCATATGGCTGGGTCCAAACTGGGGTGGCGTAGTGGGCAAAAGAACGATGGATTTAACCCAGATCTTTTGACTGGGGGAGAATGTTTGCATTGTCAGCATTCCGTCCATCAGTTGTTTGCTGTAACACTTTTCGCCCTAAGTGGGATGGGTATGCCCAGACGTGGGTCCCTTGCTCACTGTGCCACTGGATTCAAGCTAGCCTGGCTGAAGAAGGGTGACATACCCTGAAACCGGTCCCAGGATGCTTGTTTCCGGTCCAGGCAGGACCTGACCTGGCAGTTCGGTCTGGACTGTTCCCATGGGGCACAGGGTCAAGACTGATTTGCATATGGCTGGGTCCAAACTGGGGTGGCGCAGTGGGCAAAAGAACAATGGATTTAATCCAGATCTTTTGACTGGGGGAGAATGTTTGCATTGTCAGCATTCCGTCCATCAGTTGTTTGCTGTAACACTTTTCACCCTAAGTGGGATGGGTACGCCCAGACGTGGGTCCCTTGCTCACTGTGCCACTGGATTCAAGCTAGCCTGGCTGAAGAAGGGTGACATACCCTGAAACCGGTCCCAGGATGCTTGTTTCCGTCCAGGGAGGACCTGGCCTGGCAGTTCGGTCTGGACTGTTCCTATAGGGCACAGGGTCAAGACTGATTTGCATCTGGCTGGGTCCAAACTGGGGTGGCGTAGTGGGCAAAAGAACAATGGATTTAACCCAGATCTTTTGACTGGGGGAGAATTTTTGCATTGTCAGCATTCCGTCCATCAGTTGTTTGCTGTAACACTTTTCGCCCTAAATGGGATGGGTATGCCCAGACGTGGGTCCCTTGCTCACTGTGCCACTGGATTCAAGCTAGCCTGGCTGAAGAAGGGTGACATACCCTGAAACTGGTCCCAGGATGCTTGTTTCCGGTCCAGGGAGGATCTGGCCTGGCAGTTCGGTCTGGACTGTTCCCATGGGGCACAGGGTCAAGACTGATTTGCATATGGCTGGGTCCAAACTGGGGTGGCGTAGTGGGCAAAAGAACGATGGTTTTAACCCAGATCTTTTGACTGGGGGAGAATGTTTGCATTGTCAGCATTCCGTCCATCAGTTGTTTGCTGTAACACTTTTCGCCCTAAGTGGGATGGGTATGCCCAGACGTGGGTCCCTTGCTCACTGTGCCACTGGATTCAAGCTAGCCTGGCTGAAGAAGGGTGACATACCCTGAAACCGGTCCCAGGATGCTTGTTTCCGGTCCAGGAAGGACCTGGCCTGGCAGTTCGGTCTGGACTGTTCCCATGGGGCACAGGGTCAAGACTGATTTGCATATGGCTGGGTCCAAACTGGGGTGGCGTAGTGGGCAAAAGAACGATGGATTTAACCCAGATCTTTTGACTGGGGGAGAATGTTTGCATTGTCAGCATTCCGTCCATCAGTTGTTTGCTGTAACACTTTTCACCCTAAGTGGGATGGGTATGTCCAGACGTGGGTCCCTTGCTCACTGTGCCACTGGATTCAAGCTAGCCTGGCTGAAGAAGGGTGACATACGCTGAAACCGGTCCCAGGATGCTTGTTTCCGGTCCAGGGAGGACCTGGCCTGGCAGTTCGGTCTGGACTGTTCCCATGGGGCACAGGGTCAAGACTGATTTGCATATGGCTGGGTCCAAACTGGGGTGGCGTAGTGGGCAAAAGAACAATGGATTTAACCCAGATCTTTTGACTGGGGGAGAATGTTTGCATTGTCAGCATTCCGTCCATCAGTTGTTTGCTGTAACACTTTTCGCCCTAAGTGGGATGGGTATGCCCAGACGTGGGTCCCTTGCTCACTGTGCCACTGGATTCAAGCTAGCCTGGCTGAAGAAGGGTGACATACCCTGAAACCGGTCCCAGGATGCTTGTTTCCGGTCCAGGGAGGACCTGGCCTGGCAGTTCGGTCTGGACTGTTCCCATGGGGCACAGGGTCAAGACTGATTTGCATATGGCTGGGTCCAAACTGGGGTGGCGTAGTGGGCAAAAGAACGATGGATTTAACCCAGATCTTTTGACTGGGGGAGAATGTTTGCATTGTCAGCATTCCGTCCATCAGTTGTTTGCTGTAACACTTTTCGCCCTAAGTGGGATGGGTATGCCCAGACGTGGTTCCCTTGCTCACTGTGCCACTGGATTCAAGCTAGCCTGGCTGAAGAAGGGTGACATACCCTGAAACCGGTCCCAGGATGCTTGTTTCCGGTCCAGGGAGGACCTGGCCTGGCAGTTCGGTCTGGACTGTTCCCATGGGGCACAGGGTCAAGACTGATTTGCATATGGCTGGGTCCAAACTGGGGTGGCGTAGTGGGCAAAAGAACGATGGATTTAACCCAGATCTTTTGACTGGGGGAGAATGTTTGCATTGTCAGCATTCCGTCCATCAGTTGTTTGCTGTAACACTTTTCGCCCTAAGTGGGATGGGTATGCCCAGACGTGGGTCCCTTGCTCACTGTGCCACTGGATTCAAGCTAGCCTGGCTGAAGAAGGGTGACATACCCTGAAACCGGTCCCAGGATGCTTGTTTCCGGTCCAGGGAGGACCTGGCCTGGCAGTTCGGTCTGGACTGTTCCCATGGGGCACAGGGTCAAGACTGATTTGCATATGGCTGGGTCCAAACTGGGGTGGCGTAGTGGGCAAAAGAACGATGGATTTAACCCAGATCTTTTGAATGGGGGAGAATGTTTGCATTGTCAGCATTCCGTCCATCAGTTGTTTGCTGTAACACTTTTCGCCCTAAATGGGATGGGTATGCCCAGACGTGGGTCCCTTGCTCACTGTGCCACTGGATTCAAGCTAGCCTGGCTGAAGAAGGGTGACATACCCTGAAACTGGTCCCAGGATGCTTGTTTCCGGTCCAGGGAGGACCTGGCCTGGCAGTTCGGTCTGGACTGTTCCCATGGGGCACAGGGTCAAGACTGATTTGCATATGGCTGGGTCCAAACTGGGGTGGCGTAGTGGGCAAAAGAACGATGGATTTAACCCAGATCTTTTGACTGAGGGAGAATGTTTGCATTGTCAGCATTCCGTCCATCAGTTGTTTGCTGTAACACTTTTCACCCTAAGTGGGATGGGTATGCCCAGACGTGGGTCCCTTGCTCACTGTGCCACTGGATTCAAGCTAGCCTGGCTGAAGAAGGGTGACATACCCTGAAACCGGTCACAGGATGCTTGTTTCCGGTCCAGGAAGGACCTGGCCTGGCAGTTCGGTCTGGACTGTTCCCATTGGGCACAGGGTCAAGACTGATTTGCATATGGCTAGGTCCAAACTGGGGTGGCGTAGTGGGCAAAAGAACGATGGATTTAACCCAGATCTTTTGACTGGGGGAGAATGTTTGCATTGTCAGCATTCCGTCCATCAGTTGTTTGCTGTAACACTTTTCGCCCTAAGTGGGATGGGTATGCCCAGACGTGGGTCCCTTGCTCACTGTGCCACTGGATTCAAGCTAGCCTGGCTGAAGAAGGGTGACATACCCTGAAACCGGTCCCAGGATGCTTGTTTCCGGTCCAGGCAGGACCTGACCTGGCAGTTCGGTCTGGACTGTTCCCATGGGGCACAGGGTCAAGACTGATTTGCATATGGCTGGGTCCAAACTGGGGTGGCGCAGTGGGCAAAAGAACAATGGATTTAATCCAGATCTTTTGACTGGGGGAGAATGTTTGCATTGTCAGCATTCCGTCCATCAGTTGTTTGCTGTAACACTTTTCACCCTAAGTGGGATGGGTACGCCCAGACGTGGGTCCCTTGCTCACTGTGCCACTGGATTCAAGCTAGCCTGGCTGAAGAAGGGTGACATACCCTGAAACCGGTCCCAGGATGCTTGTTTCCGGTCCAGGGAGGACCTGGCCTGGCAGTTCGGTCTGGACTGTTCCTATGGGGCACAGGGTCAAGACTGATTTGCATATGGCTGGGTCCAAACTGGGGTGGCGTAGTGGGCAAAAGAACAATGGATTTAACCCAGATCTTTTGACTGGGGGAGAATGTTTGCATTGTCAGCATTCCGTCCATCAGTTGTTTGCTGTAACACTTTTCGCCCTAAGTGGGATGGGTATGCCCAGACGTGGGTCCCTTGCTCACTGTGCCACTGGATTCAAGCTAGCCTGGCTGAAGAAGGGTGACATACCCTGAAACCGGTCCCAGGATGCTTGTTTCCGGTCCAGGCAGGACCTGGCCTGGCAGTTCGGTCTGGACTGTTCCCATGGGGCACAGGGTCAAGACTGATTTGCATATGGCTGGGTCCAAACTGGGGTGGCGTAGTGGGCAAAAGAACGATGGATTTAACCCAGATCTTTTGACTGGGGGAGAATGTTTGCATTGTCAGCATTCCGTCCATCAGTTGTTTGCTGTAACACTTTTCGCCCTAAGTGGGATGGGTATGCCCAGACGTGGGTCCCTTGCTCACTGTGCCACTGGATTCAAGCTAGCCTGGCTGAAGAAGGGTGACATACCCTGAAACCGGTCCCAGGATGCTTGTTTCCGGTCCAGGGAGGACCTGGCCTGGCAGTTCGGTCTGGACTGTTCCCATGGGGCACAGGGTCAAGACTGATTTGCATATGGCTGGGTCCAAACTGGGGTGGCGTAGTGGGCAGAAGAACGATGGATTTAACCCAGATCTTTTGACTGGGGGAGAATGTTTGCATTGTCAGCATTCCGTCCATCAGTTGTTTGCTGTAACACTTTTCGCCCTAAGTGGGATGGGTATGCCCAGACGTGGGTCCCTTGCTCACTGTGCCACTGGATTCAAGCTAGCCTGGCTGAAGAAGGGTGACATACCCTGAAACCGGTCCCAGGATGCTTGTTTCCGGTCCAGGGAGGACCTGGCCTGGCAGTTCGGTCTGGACTGTTCCCATGGGGCACAGGGTCAAGACTGATTTGCATATGGCTGGGTCCAAACTGGGGTGGCGTAGTGGGCAAAAGAACGATGGATTTAACCCAGATCTTTTGACTGGGGGAGAATGTTTGCATTGTCAGCATTCCGTCCATCAGTTGTTTGCTGTAACACTTTTCACCCTAAGTGGGATGGGTATGCCCAGACGTGGGTCCCTTGCTCACTGTGCCACTGGATTCAAGCTAGCCTGGCTGAAGAAGGGTGACATACCCTGAAACCGGTCCCAGGATGCTTGTTTCCGGTCCAGGGAGGACCTGGCCTGGCAGTTCGGTCTGGACTGTTCCCATGGGGCACAGGGTCAAGACTGATTTGCATATGGCTGGGTCCAAACTGGGGTGGCGTAGTGGGCAAAAGAACGATGGATTTAACCCAGATCTTTTGACTGGGGGAGAATGTTTGCATTGTCAGCATTCCGTCCATCAGTTGTTTGCTGTAACACTTTTCGCCCTAAGTGGGATGGGTATGCCCAGACGTGGGTCCCTTGCTCACTGTGCCACTGGATTCAAGCTAGCCTGGCTAAAGAAGGGTGACATACCCTGGAACCGGTCCCAGGATGCTTGTTTCCGGTCCAGGAAGGACCTGACCTGGCAGTTCGGTCTGGACTGTTCCCATGGGGCACAGGGTCAAGACTGATTTGCATATGGCTGGGTCCAAACTGGGGTGGCACAGTGGGCAAAAGAACAATGGATTTAATCCAGATCTTTTGACTGGGGGAGAATGTTTGCATTGTCAGCATTCCGTCCATCAGTTGTTTGCTGTAACACTTTTCACCCTAAGTGGGATGGGTACGCCCAGACGTGGGTCCCTTGCTCACTGTGCCACTGGATTCAAGCTAGCCTGGCTGAAGAAGGGTGACATACCCTGAAACCGGTCCCAGGATGCTTGTTTCCGGTCCAGGGAGGACCTGGCCTGGCAGTTCGGTCTGGACTGTTCCTATAGGGCACAGGGTCAAGACTGATTTGCATATGGCTGGGTCCAAACTGGGGTGGCGTAGTGGGCAAAAGAACGATGGATTTAACCCAGATCTTTTGACTGGGGGAGAATTTTTGCATTGTCAGCATTCCGTCCATCAGTTGTTTGCTGTAACACTTTTCACCCTAAGTGGGATGGGTATGCCCAGACGTGGGTCCCTTGCTCACTGTGCCACTGGATTCAAGCTAGCCTGGCTGAAGAAGGGTGACATACCCTGAAACCGGTCCCAGGATGCTTGTTTCCGGTCCAGGGAGGACCTGGCCTGGCAGTTCGGTCTGGACTGTTCCCATGGGGCACAGGGTCAAGACTGATTTGCATATGGCTGGGTCCAAACTGGGGTGGCGTAGTGGGCAAAAGAACGATGGATTTAACCCAGATCTTTTGACTGGGGGAGAATGTTTGCATTGTCAGCATTCCGTCCATCAGTTGTTTGCTGTAACACTTTTCGCCCTAAGTGGGATGGGTATGCCCAGACGTTGGTCCCTTGCTCACTTTTCAACTGGATTCAAGCTAGCCTGGCTGAAGAAGGGTGACATACCCTGAAACCGGTCCCAGGATGCTTGTTTCCGGTCCAGGGAGGACCTGGCCTGGCAGTTCGGTGTGGACTGTTCCCATGGGGCACAGGGTCAAGACTGATTTGCATATGGCTGGGTCCAAACTGGGGTGGCGTAGTGGGCAAAAGAACGATGGATTTAACCCAGATCTTTTGACTGGGGGAGAATGTTTGCATTGTCAGCATTCCGTCCATCAGTTGTTTGCTGTAACACTTTTCGCCCTAAGTGGGATGGGTATGCCCAGACGTGGGTCCCTTGCTCACTGTGCCACTGGATTCAAGCTAGCCTGGCTGAAGAAGGGTGACATACCCTGAAACCGGTCCCAGGATGCTTGTTTCACGGTCCAGGGAGGACCTGGCCTGGCAGTTCGGTCTGGACTGTTCCCATGGGGCACAGGGTCAAGACTGATTTGCATATGGCTGGGTCCAAACTGGGGTGGCGTAGTGGGCAAAAGAACGATGGATTTAACCCAGATCTTTTGACTGGGGGAGAATGTTTGCATTGTCAGCATTCCGTCCATCAGTTGTTTGCTGTAACACTTTTCGCCCTAAGTGGGATGGGTATGCCCAGACGTGGGTCCCTTGCTCACTGTGCCACTGGATTCAAGCTAGCCTGGCTGAAGAAGGGTGACATACCCTGAAACTGGTCCCAGGATGCTTGTTTCCGGTCCAGGGAGGACCTGGCCTGGCAGTTCGGTCTGGACTGTTCCCATGGGGCACAGGGTCAAGACTGATTTGCATATGGCTGGGTCCAAACTGGGGTGGCGTAGTGGGCAAAAGAACGATGGATTTAACCCAGATCTTTTGACTGGGGGAGAATGTTTGCATTGTCAGCATTCCGTCCATCAGTTGTTTGCTGTAACACTTTTCACCCTAAGTGGGATGGGTATGCCCAGACGTGGGTCCCTTGCTCACTGTGCCACTGGATTCAAGCTAGCCTGGCTGAAGAAGGGTGACATACCCTGAAACCGGTCCCAGGATGCTTGTTTCCGGTCCAGGGAGGACCTGGCCTGGCAGTTCGGTCTGGACTGTTCCCATGGGGCACAGGGTCAAGACTGATTTGCATATGGCTGGGTCCAAACTGGGGTGGCGTAGTGGGCAAAAGAACGATGGATTTAACCCAGATCTTTTGACTGGGGGAGAATGTTTGCATTGTCAGCATTCCGTCCATCAGTTGTTTGCTGTAACACTTTTCGCCCTAAGTGGGATGGGTATGCCCAGACGTGGGTCCCTTGCTCACTGTGCCACTGGATTCAAGCTAGCCTGGCTGAAGAAGGGTGACATACCCTGAAACCGGTCCCAGGATGCTTGTTTCCGGTCCAGGGAGGACCTGGCCTGGCAGTTCGGTCTGGACTGTTCCCATGGGGCACAGGGTCAAGACTGATTTGCATATGGCTGGGTCCAAACTGGGGTGGCGTAGTGGGCAAAAGAACGATGGATTTAACCCAGATCTTTTGACTGGGGGAGAATGTTTGCATTGTCAGCATTCCGTCCATCAGTTGTTTGCTGTAACACTTTTCGCCCTAAGTGGGATGGGTATGCCCAGACGTGGGTCCCTTGCTCACTGTGCCACTGGATTCAAGCTAGCCTGGCTGAAGAAGGGTGACATACCCTGAAACCGGTCCCAGGATGCTTGTTTCCGGTCCAGGCAGGACCTGACCTGGCAGTTCGGTCTGGACTGTTCCCATGGGGCACAGGGTCAAGACTGATTTGCATATGGCTGGGTCCAAACTGGGGTGGCGCAGTGGGCAAAAGAACAATGGATTTAATCCAGATCTTTTGACTGGGGGAGAATGTTTGCATTGTCAGCATTCCGTCCATCAGTTGTTTGCTGTAACACTTTTCACCCTAAGTGGGATGGGTATGCCCAGACGTGGGTCCCTTGCTCACTGTGCCACTGGATTCAAGCTAGCCTGGCTGAAGAAGGGTGACATACCCTGAAACCGGTCCCAGGATGCTTGTTTCCGGTCCAGGGAGGACCTGGCCTGGCAGTTCGGTCTGGACTGTTCCTATGGGGCACAGGGTCAAGACTGATTTGCATATGGCTGGGTCCAAACTGGGGTGGCGTAGTGGGCAAAAGAACAATGGATTTAACCCAGATCTTTTGACTGGGGGAGAATGTTTGCATTGTCAGCATTCCGTCCATCAGTTGTTTGCTGTAACACTTTTCGCCCTAAGTGGGATGGGTATGCCCAGACGTGGGTCCCTTGCTCACTGTGCCACTGGATTCAAGCTAGCCTGGCTGAAGAAGGGTGACATACCCTGAAACCGGTCCCAGGATGCTTGTTTCCGGTCCAGGCAGGACCTGGCCTGGCAGTTCGGTCTGGACTGTTCCCATGGGGCACAGGGTCAAGACTGATTTGCATATGGCTGGGTCCAAACTGGGGTGGCGCAGTGGGCAAAAGAACGATGGATTTAACCCAGATCTTTTGACTGGGGGAGAATGTTTGCATTGTCAGCATTCCGTCCATCAGTTGTTTGCTGTAACACTTTTCGCCCTAAGTGGGATGGGTATGCCCAGACGTGGGTCCCTTGCTCACTGTGCCACTGGATTCAAGCTAGCCTGGCTGAAGAAGGGTGACATACCCTGAAACCGGTCCCAGGATGCTTGTTTCCGGTCCAGGGAGGACCTGGCCTGGCAGTTCGGTCTGGACTGTTCCCATGGGGCACAGGGTCAAGACTGATTTGCATATGGCTGGGTCCAAACTGGGGTGGCGTAGTGGGCAGAAGAACGATGGATTTAACCCAGATCTTTTGACTGGGGGAGAATGTTTGCATTGTCAGCATTCCGTCCATCAGTTGTTTGCTGTAACACTTTTCGCCCTAAGTGGGATGGGTATGCCCAGACGTGGGTCCCTTGCTCACTGTGCCACTGGATTCAAGCTAGCCTGGCTGAAGAAGGGTGACATACCCTGAAACCGGTCCCAGGATGCTTGTTTCCGGTCCAGGGAGGACCTGGCCTGGCAGTTCGGTCTGGACTGTTCCCATGGGGCACAGGGTCAAGACTGATTTGCATATGGCTGGGTCCAAACTGGGGTGGCGTAGTGGGCAAAAGAACGATGGATTTAACCCAGATCTTTTGACTGGGGGAGAATGTTTGCATTGTCAGCATTCCGTCCATCAGTTGTTTGCTGTAACACTTTTCGCCCTAAGTGGGATGGGTATGCCCAGACGTGGGTCCCTTGCTCACTGTGCCACTGGATTCAAGCTAGCCTGGCTGAAGAAGGGTGACATACCCTGAAACCGGTCCCAGGATGCTTGTTTCCGGTCCAGGGAGGACCTGGCCTGGCAGTTCGGTCTGGACTGTTCCCATGGGGCACAGGGTCAAGACTGATTTGCATATGGCTGGGTCCAAACTGGGGTGGCGTAGTGGGCAAAAGAACGATGGATTTAACCCAGATCTTTTGACTGGGGGAGAATGTTTGCATTGTCAGCATTCCGTCCATCAGTTGTTTGCTGTAACACTTTTCGCCCTAAGTGGGATGGGTATGCCCAGACGTGGGTCCCTTGCTCACTGTGCCACTGGATTCAAGCTAGCCTGGCTGAAGAAGGGTGACATACCCTGAAACCGGTCCCAGGATGCTTGTTTCCGGTCCAGGGAGGACCTGGCCTGGCAGTTCGGTCTGGACTGTTCCCATGGGGCACAGGGTCAAGACTGATTTGCATATGGCTGGGTCCAAACTGGGGTGGCGTAGTGGGCAAAAGAACGATGGATTTAACCCAGATTTTTTGACTGAGGGAGAATGTTTGCATTGTCAGCATTCCGTCCATCAGTTGTTTGCTGTAACACTTTTCACCCTAAGTGGGATGGGTATGCCCAGACGTGGGTCCCTTGCTCACTGTGCCACTGGATTCAAGCTAGCCTGGCTGAAGAAGGGTGACATACCCTGAAACCGGTCCCAGGATGCTTGTTTCCGGTCCAGGGAGGACCTGGCCTGGCAGTTCGGTCTGGACTGTTCCCATGGGGCACAGGGTCAAGACTGATTTGCATATGGCTGGGTCCAAACTGGGGTGGCGTAGTGGGCAAAAGAACGATGGATTTAACCCAGATCTTTTGACTGGGGGAGAATGTTTGCATTGTCAGCATTCCGTCCATCAGTTGTTTGCTGTAACACTTTTCGCCCTAAGTGGGATGGGTATGCCCAGACGTGGGTCCCTTGCTCACTGTGCCACTGGATTCAAGCTAGCCTGGCTGAAGAAGGGTGACATACCCTGAAACCGGTCCCAGGATGCTTGTTTCCGGTCCAGGGAGGACCTGGCCTGGCAGTTCGGTCTGGACTGTTCCCATGGGGCACAGGGTCAAGACTGATTTGCATATGGCTGGGTCCAAACTGGGGTGGCGTAGTGGGCAAAAGAACGATGGATTTAACCCAGATCTTTTGACTGGGGGAGAATGTTTGCATTGTCAGCATTCCGTCCATCAGTTGTTTGCTGTAACACTTTTCGCCCTAAGTGGGATGGGTATGCCCAGACGTGGGTCCCTTGCTCACTGTGCCACTGGATTCAAGCTAGCCTGGCTGAAGAAGGGTGACATACCCTGAAACCGGTCCCAGGATGCTTGTTTCCGGTCCAGGCAGGACCTGACCTGGCAGTTCGGTCTGGACTGTTCCCATGGGGCACAGGGTCAAGACTGATTTGCATATGGCTGGGTCCAAACTGGGGTGGCGCAGTGGGCAAAAGAACAATGGATTTAATCCAGATCTTTTGACTGGGGGAGAATGTTTGCATTGTCAGCATTCCGTCCATCAGTTGTTTGCTGTAACACTTTTCGCCCTAAGTGGGATGGGTATGCCCAGACGTGGGTCCCTTGCTCACTGTGCCACTGGATTCAAGCTAGCCTGGCTGAAGAAGGGTGACATACCCTGAAACCGGTCCCAGGATGCTTGTTTCCGGTCCAGGGAGGACCTGGCCTGGCAGTTCGGTCTGGACTGTTCCCATGGGGCACAGGGTCAAGACTGATTTGCATATGGCTGGGTCCAAACTGGGGTGGCGTAGTGGGCAAAAGAACGATGGATTTAACCCAGATCTTTTGACTGGGGGAGAATGTTTGCATTGTCAGCATTCCGTCCATCAGTTGTTTGCTGTAACACTTTTCGCCCTAAGTGGGATGGGTATGCCCAGACGTGGGTCCCTTGCTCACTGTGCCACTGGATTCAAGCTAGCCTGGCTGAAGAAGGGTGACATACCCTGAAACCGGTCCCAGGATGCTTGTTTCCGGTCCAGGCAGGACCTGACCTGGCAGTTCGGTCTGGACTGTTCCCATGGGGCACAGGGTCAAGACTGATTTGGATATGGCTGGGTCCAAACTGGGGTGGCGCAGTGGGCAAAAGAACGATGGATTTAACCCAGATCTTTTGACTGGGGGAGAATGTTTGCATTGTCAGCATTCCGTCCATCAGTTGTTTGCTGTAACACTTTTCGCCCTAAGTGGGATGGGTATGCCCAGACGTGGGTCCCTTGCTCACTGTGCCACTGGATTCAAGCTAGCCTGGCTGAAGAAGGGTGACATACCCTGAAACCGGTCCCAGGATGCTTGTTTCCGGTCCAGGGAGGACCTGGCCTGGCAGTTCGGTCTGGACTGTTCCCATGGGGCACAGGGTCAAGACTGATTTGCATATGGCTGGGTCCAAACTGGGGTGGCGTAGTGGGCAGAAGAACGATGGATTTAACCCAGATCTTTTGACTGGGGGAGAATGTTTGCATTGTCAGCATTCCGTCCATCAGTTGTTTGCTGTAACACTTTTCGCCCTAAGTGGGATGGGTATGCCCAGACGTGGGTCCCTTGCTCACTGTGCCACTGGATTCAAGCTAGCCTGGCTGAAGAAGGGTGACATACCCTGAAACCGGTCCCAGGATGCTTGTTTCCGGTCCAGGGAGGACCTGGCCTGGCAGTTCGGTCTGGACTGTTCCCATGGGGCACAGGGTCAAGACTGATTTGCATATGGCTGGGTCCAAACTGGGGTGGCGTAGTGGGCAAAAGAACGATGGATTTAACCCAGATCTTTTGACTGGGGGAGAATGTTTGCATTGTCAGCATTCCGTCCATCAGTTGTTTGCTGTAACACTTTTCGCCCTAAGTGGGATGGGTATGCCCAGACGTGGGTCCCTTGCTCACTGTGCCACTGGATTCAAGCTAGCCTGGCTGAAGAAGGGTGACATACCCTGAAACCGGTCCCAGGATGCTTGTTTCCGGTCCAGGGAGGACCTGGCCTGGCAGTTCGGTCTGGACTGTTCCCATGGGGCACAGGGTCAAGACTGATTTGCATATGGCTGGGTCCAAACTGGGGTGGCGTAGTGGGCAAAAGAACGATGGATTTAACCCAGATCTTTTGACTGGGGGAGAATGTTTGCATTGTCAGCATTCCGTCCATCAGTTGTTTGCTGTAACACTTTTCACCCTAAGTGGGATGAGTATGCCCAGACGTGGGTCCCTTGCTCACTGTGCCACTGGATTCAAGCTAGCCTGGCTGAAGAAGGGTGACATACCCTGAAACCGGTCCCAGGATGCTTGTTTCCAGTCCAGGGAGGACCTGGCCTGGCAGTTCGGTCTGGACTGTTCCCATGGGGCACAGGGTCAAGACTGATTTGCATATGGCTGGGTCCAAACTGGGGTGGCGTAGTGGGCAAAAGAACGATGGATTTAACCCAGATCTTTTGACTGGGGGAGAATGTTTGCATTGTCAGCATTCCGTCCATCAGTTGTTTGCTGTAACACTTTTCGCCCTAAGTGGGATGGGTATGCCCAGACGTGGGTCCCTTGCTCACTGTGCCACTGGATTCAAGCTAGCCTGGCTGAAGAAGGGTGACATACCCTGAAACTGGTCCCAGGATGCTTGTTTCCGGTCCAGGGAGGACCTGGCCTGGCAGTTCGGTCTGGACTGTTCCCATGGGGCACAGGGTCAAGACTGATTTGCATATGGCTGGGTCCAAACTGGGGTGGCGTAGTGGGCAAAAGAACGATGGATTTAACCCAGATCTTTTGACTGGGGGAGAATGTTTGCATTGTCAGCATTCCGTCCATCAGTTGTTTGCTGTAACACTTTTCACCCTAAGTGGGATGGGTATGCCCAGACGTGGGTCCCTTGCTCACTGTGCCACTGGATTCAAGCTAGCCTGGCTGAAGAAGGGTGACATACCCTGAAACCGGTCCCAGGATGCTTGTTTCCGGTCCAGGGAGGACCTGGCCTGGCAGTTCGGTCTGGACTGTTCCCATGGGGCACAGGGTCAAGACTGATTTGCATATGGCTGGGTCCAAACTGGGGTGGCGTAGTGGGCAAAAGAACGATGGATTTAACCCAGATCTTTTGACTGGGGGAGAATGTTTGCATTGTCAGCATTCCGTCCATCAGTTGTTTGCTGTAACACTTTTCGCCCTAAGTGGGATGGGTATGCCCAGACGTGGGTCCCTTGCTCACTGTGCCACTGGATTCAAGCTAGCCTGGCTGAAGAAGGGTGACATACCCTGAAACCGGTCCCAGGATGCTTGTTTCCAGTCCAGGAAGGACCTGGCCTGGCAGTTCGGTCTGGACTGTTCCCATGGGGCACAGGGTCAAGACTGATTTGCATATGGCTGGGTCCAAACTGGGGTGGCGTAGTGGGCAAAAGAACGATGGATTTAACCCAGATCTTTTGACTGGGGGAGAATGTTTGCATTGTCAGCATTCCGTCCATCAGTTGTTTGCTGTAACACTTTTCGCCCTAAGTGGGATGGGTATGCCCAGACGTGGGTCCCTTGCTCACTGTGCCACTGGATTCAAGCTAGCCTGGCTGAAGAAGGGTGACATACCCTGAAACCGGTCCCAGGATGCTTGTTTCCGGTCCAGGGAGGACCTGGCCTGGCAGTTCGGTCTGGACTGTTCCCATGGGGCACAGGGTCAAGACTGATTTGCATATGGCTGGGTCCAAACTGGGGTGGCGTAGTGGGCAAAAGAACGATGGATTTAACCCAGATCTTTTGACTGGGGGAGAATGTTTGCATTGTCAGCATTCCGTCCATCAGTTGTTTGCTGTAACACTTTTCGCCCTAAGTGGGATGGGTATGCCCAGACGTGGGTCCCTTGCTCACTGTGCCACTGGATTCAAGCTAGCCTGGCTGAAGAAGGGTGACGTACCCTGAAACCGGTCCCAGGATGCTTGTTTCCGGTCCAGGGAGGACCTGGCCTGGCAGTTCGGTCTGAACTGTTCCCATGGGGCACAGGGTCAAGACTGATTTGCATATGGCTGGGTCCAAACTGGGGTGGCGTAGTGGGCAAAAGAACGATGGATTTAACCCAGATCTTTTGACTGGGGGAGAATGTTTGCATTGTCAGCATTCCGTCCATCAGTTGTTTGCTGTAACACTTTTCACCCTAAGTGGGATGGGTATGTCCAGACGTGGGTCCCTTGCTCACTGTGCCACTGGATTCAAGCTAGCCTGGCTGAAGAAGGGTGACATACCCTGAAACCGGTCCCAGGATGCTTGTTTCCGGTCCAGGGAGGACCTGGCCTGGCAGTTCGGTCTGGACTGTTCCCATGGGGCACAGGGTCAAGACTGATTTGCATATGGCTGGGTCCAAACTGGGGTGGCGTAGTGGGCAAAAGAACGATGGATTTAACCCAGATCTTTTGACTGGGGGAGAATGTTTGCATTGTCAGCATTCCGTCCATCAGTTGTTTGCTGTAACACTTTTCACCCTAAGTGGGATGGGTATGCCCAGACGTGGGTCCCTTGCTCACTGTGCCACTGGATTCAAGCTAGCCTGGCTGAAGAAGGGTGACATACCCTGAAACCGGTCCCAGGATGCTTGTTTCCGGTCCAGGGAGGACCTGGCCTGGCAGTTCGGTCTGGACTGTTCCCATGGGGCACAGGGTCAAGACTGATTTGCATATGGCTGGGTCCAAACTGGGGTGGCGTAGTGGGCAAAAGAACGATGGATTTAACCCAGATCTTTTGACTGGGGGAGAATGTTTGCATTGTCAGCATTCCGTCCATCAGTTGTTTGCTGTAACACTTTTCGCCCTAAGTGGGATGGGTATGCCCAGACGTGGTTCCCTTGCTCACTGTGCCACTGGATTCAAGCTAGCCTGGCTGAAGAAGGGTGACATACCCTGAAACCGGTCCAGGGAGGACCTGGCCTGGCAGTTCGGTCTGGACTGTTCCCATGGGGAACAGGGTCAAGACTGATTTGCATATGGCTGGGTCCAAACTGGGAGTGGCGTAGTGGGCAAAGAACGATGGATTTAACCCAGATCTTTTGACTGGGGGAGAATGTTTGCATTGTCAGCATTCCGTACATCAGTTGTTTGCTGTAACACTTTTCGCCCTAAATGGGATGGGTATGCCCAGACGTGGGTCCCTTGCTCACTGTGCCACTGGATTCAAGCTAGCCTGGCTGAAGAAGGGTGACATACTCTGAAACTGGTCCCAGGATGCTTGTTTCTGGTCCAGGGAGGACCTGGCCTGGCAGTTCGGTCTGGACTGTTCCCATGGGGCACAGGGTCAAGACTGATTTGCATATGGCTGGGTCCAAACTGGGGTGGCGTAGTGGGCAAAAGAACGATGGATTTAACCCAGATCTTTTGACTGAGGGAGAATGTTTACATTGTCAGCATTCCGTCCATCAGTTGTTTGCTGTAACACTTTTCACCCTAAGTGGGATGGGTATGCCCAGACGTGGGTCCCTTGCTCACTGTGCCACTGGATTCAAGCTAGCCTGGCTGAAGAAGGGTGACATACCCTGAAACCGGTCCCAGGACGCTTGTTTCCGGTCCAGGGAGGACCTGGCCTGGCAGTTCGGTCTGGACTGTTCCCATGGGGCACAGGGTCAAGACTGATTTGCATATGGCTGGGTCCAAACTGGGGTGGCGTAGTGGGCAAAAGAACGATGGATTTAACCCAGATCTTTTGACTGGGGGAGAATGTTTGCATTGTCAGCATTCCGTCCATCAGTTGTTTGCTGTAACACTTTTCGCCCTAAGTGGGATGGGTATGCCCAGACGTGGGTCCCTTGCTCACTGTGCCACTGGATTCAAGCTAGCCTGCCTGAAGAAGGGTGACATACCCTGAAACCGGTCCCAGGATGCTTGTTTCCAGTCCAGGAAGGACCTGGCCTGGCAGTTCGGTCTGGACTGTTCCCATGGGGCACAGGGTCAAGACTGATTTGCATATGGCTGGGTCCAAACTGGGGTGGCGTAGTGGGCAAAAGAACGATGGATTTAACCCAGATCTTTTGACTGGGGGAGAATGTTTGCATTGTCAGCATTCCGTCCATCAGTTGTTTGCTGTAACACTTTTCGCCCTAAGTGGGATGGGTATGCCCAGACGTGGGTCCCTTGCTCACTGTGCCACTGGATTCAAGCTAGCCTGGCTGAAGAAGGGTGACATACCCTGAAACCGGTCCCAGGATGCTTGTTTCCGGTCCAGGCAGGACCTGACCTGGCAGTTCGGTCTGGACTGTTCCCATGGGGCACAGGGTCAAGACTGATTTGCATATGGCTGGGTCCAAACTGGGGTGGCGCAGTGGGCAAAAGAACAATGGATTTAATCCAGATCTTTTGACTGGGGGAGAATGTTTGCATTGTCAGCATTCCGTCCATCAGTTGTTTGCTGTAACACTTTTCACCCTAAGTGGGATGGGTACGCCCAGACGTGGGTCCCTTGCTCACTGTGCCACTGGATTCAAGCTAGCCTGGCTGAAGAAGGGTGACATACCCTGAAACCGGTCCCAGGATGCTTGTTTCCGGTCCAGGGAGGACCTGGCCTGGCAGTTCGGTCTGGACTGTTCCTATAGGGCACAGGGTCAAGACTGATTTGCATATGGCTGGGTCCAAACTGGGGTGGCGTAGTGGGCAAAAGAACAATGGATTTAACCCAGATCTTTTGACTGGGGGAGAATGTTTGCATTGTCAACATTCCGTCCATCAGTTGTTTGCTGTAACACTTTTCACCCTAAGTGGGATGGGTATGCCCAGACGTGGGTCCCTTGCTCATTGTGCCACTGGATTCAAGCTAGCCTGGCTGAAGAAGGGTGACATACCCTGAAACCGGTCCCAGGATGCTTGTTTCCGGTCCAGGGAGGACCTGGCCTGGCAGTTCGGTCTGGACTGTTCCCATGGGGCACAGGGTCAAGACTGATTTGCATATGGCTGGGTCCAAACTGGGGTGGCGTAGTGGGCAAAAGAACGATGGATTTAACCCAAATCTTTTGACTGGGGGAGAATGTTTGCATTTCAGCATTCCGTCCATCAGTTGTTTGCTGTAACACTTTTTGCCCTAAGTGGGATGGGTATGCCCAGACGTGGGTCCCTTGCTCACTTTGCCTCTGGATTCAAGCTAGCCTGGCTGAAGAAGGGTGACATACCCTGAAACCGGTCCCAGGATGCTTGTTTCCGGTCCAGGGAGGACCTGGCCTGGCAGTTCGGTGTGGACTGTTCCCATGGGGCACAGGGTCAAGACTGATTTGCATATGGCTGGGTCCAACTGGGGTGGCGTAGTGGGCAAAAGAACGATGGATTTAACCCAGATCTTTTGAATGGGGGAGAATGTTTGCATTGTCAGCATTCCGTCCATCAGTTGTTTGCTGTAACACTTTTCGCCCTAAATGGGATGGGTATGCCCAGACGTGGGTCCCTTGCTCACTGTGCCACTGGATTCAAGCTAGCCTGGCTGAAGAAGGGTGACATACTCTGAAACTGGTCCCAGGATGCTTGTTTCCGGTCCAGGGAGGACCTGGCCTGGCAGTTCGGTCTGGACTGTTCCCATGGGGCACAGGGTCAAGACTGATTTGCATATGGCTGGGTCCAAACTGGGGTGGCGTAGTGGGCAAAAGAACGATGGATTTAACCCAGATCTTTTGACTGAGGGAGAATGTTTACATTGTCAGCATTCCGTCCATCAGTTGTTTGCTGTAACACTTTTCACCCTAAGTGGGATGGGTATGCCCAGACGTGGGTCTCTTGCTCACTGTGCCACTGGATTCAAGCTAGCCTGGCTGAAGAAGGGTGACATACCCTGAAACCGGTCCCAGGATGCTTGTTTCCGGTCCAGGGAGGACCTGGCCTGGCAGTTCGGTCTGGACTGTTCCCATGGGGCACAGGGTCAAGACTGATTTGCATATGGCTGGGTCCAAACTGGGGTGGCGTAGTGGGCAAAAGAACGATGGATTTAACCCAGATCTTTTGACTGGGGGAGAATGTTTGCATTGTCAGCATTCCGTCCATCAGTTGTTTGCTGTAACACTTTTCGCCCTAAGTGGGATGGGTATGCCCAGACGTGGGTCCCTTGCTCACTGTGCCACTGGATTCAAGCTAGCCTGGCTGAAGAAGGGTGACATACCCTGAAACCGGTCCCAGGATGCTTGTTTCCAGTCCAGGAAGGACCTGGCCTGGCAGTTCGGTCTGGACTGTTCCCATGGGGCACAGGGTCAAGACTGATTTGCATATGGCTGGGTCCAAACTGGGGTGGCGTAGTGGGCAAAAGAACGATTGATTTAACCCAGATATTTTGACTGGGGGAGAATGTTTGCATTGTCAGCATTCCGTCCATCAGTTGTTTGCTGTAACACTTTTCGCCCTAAGTGGGATGGGTATGCACAGACGTGGGTCCCTTGCTCACTGTGCCACTGGATTCAAGCTAGCCTGGCTGAAGAAGGGTGACATACCCTGAAACCGGTCCCAGGATGCTTGTTTCCGGTCCAGGCAGGACCTGACCTGGCAGTTCGGTCTGGACTGTTCCAATGGGGCACAGGGTCAAGACTGATTTGCATATGGCTGGGTCCAAACTGGGGTGGCGCAGTGGGCAAAAGAACAATGGATTTAATCCAGATCTTTTGACTGGGGGAGAATGTTTGCATTGTCAGCATTCCGTCCATCAGTTGTTTGCTGTAACACTTTTCACCCTAAGTGGGATGGGTACGCCCAGACGTGGGTCCCTTGCTCACTGTGCCACTGGATTCAAGCTAGCGTGGCTGAAGAAGGGTGACATACCCTGAAACCGGTCCCAGGATGCTTGTTTCCGGTCCAAGGAGTACCTGGCCTGGCAGTTCGGTCTGGACTGTTCCTATAGGGCACAGGGTCAAGACTGATTTGCATATGGCTGGGTCCAAACTGGGGTGGCGTAGTGGGCAAAAGAACAATGGATTTAACCCAGATCTTTTGACTGGGGGAGAATTTTTGCATTGTCAGCATTCCGTCCATCAGTTGTTTGCTGTAACACTTTTCACCCTAAGTGGGATGGGTATGCCCAGACGTGGGTCCCTTGCTCACTGTGCCACTGGATTCAAGCTAGCCTGGCTGAAGAAGGGTGACATACCCTGAAACCGGTCCCAGGATGCTTGTTTCCGGTCCAGGGAGGACCTGGCCTGGCAGTTCGGTCTGGACTGTTCCCATGGGGCACAGGGTCAAGACTGATTTGCATATGGCTAGGTCCAAACTGGGGTGGCGTAGTGGGCAAAAGAACGATGGATTTAACCCAGATCTTTTGACTGGGGGAGAATGTTTGCATTGTCAGCATTCCGTCCATCAGTTGTTTGCTGTAACACTTTTCGCCCTAAGTGGGATGGGTATGCCCAGACGTGGTTCCCTTGCTCACTGTGCCACTGGATTCAAGCTAGCCTGGCTGAAGAAGGGTGACATACCCTGAAACCGGTCCCAGGATGCTTGTTTCCGGTCCAGGGAGGACCTGGCCTGGCAGTTCGGTGTGGACTGTTCCCATGGGGCACAGGGTCAAGACTGATTTGCATATGGCTGGGTCCAAACTCGGGTGGCGTAGTGGGCAAAAGAACGATGGATTTAACCCAGATCTTTTGACTGGGGGAGAATGTTTGCATTGTCAGCATTCCGTCCATCAGTTGTTTGCTGTAACAGTTTTCGCCCTAAGTGGGATGGGTATGCCCAGACGTGGGTCCCTTGCTCACTTTGCCACTGGATTCAAGCTAGCCTGGCTGAAGAAGGGTGACATACCCTGAAACCGGTCCCAGGATGCTTGTTTCCGGTCCAGGGAGGACCTGGCCTGGCAGTTCGGTCTGGACTGTTCCCATGGGGCACAGGGTCAAGACTGATTTGCATATGGCTGGGTCCAAACTGGGGTGGCGTAGTGGGCAAAAGAACGATGGATTTAACCCAGATCTTTTGACTGGGGGAGAATGTTTGCATTGTCAGCATTCCGTCCATCAGTTGTTTGCTGTAACACTTTTCGCCCTAAGTGGGATGGGTATGCCCAGACGTGGGTCCCTTGCTCACTGTGCCACTGGATTCAAGCTAGCCTGGCTGAAGAAGGGTGACATACCCTGAAACCGGTCCCAGGATGCTTGTTTCCGGTCCAGGGAGGACCTGGCCTGGCAGTTCGGTCTGGACTGTTCCCATGGGGCACAGGGTCAAGACTGATTTGCATATGGCTGGGTTCAAACTGGGGTGGCGTAGTGGGCAGAAGAACAATGGATTTAACCCAGATCTATTGACTGGGGGAGAATGTTTGCATTGTCAGCATTCCGTCCATCAGTTGTTTGCTGTAACACTTTTCGCCCTAAGTGGGATGGGTATGCCCAGACGTGGGTCCCTTGCTCACTGTGCCACTGGATTCAAGCTAGCCTGGCTAAAGAAGGGTGACGTACCCTGAAACCGGTCCCAGGATGCTTCTTTCCGGTCCAGGGAGGACCTGGCCTGGCAGTTCGGTCTGAACTGTTCCCATGGGGCACAGGGTCAAGACTGATTTGCATATGGCTGGGTCCAAACTGGGGTGGCGTAGTGGGCAAAAGAACGATGGATTTAACCCAGATCTTTTGACTGGGGGAGAATGTTTGCATTGTCAGCATTCCGTCCATCAGTTGTTTGCTGTAACACTTTTCACCCTAAGTGGGATGGGTATGTCCAGACGTGGGTCCCTTGCTCACTGTGCCACTGGATTCAAGCTAGCCTGGCTGAAGAAGGGTGACATACCCTGAAACCGGTCCCAGGATGCTTGTTTCCGGTCAAGGGAGGACCTGGCCTGGCAGTTCGGTCTGGACTGTTCCCATGGGGCACAGGGTCAAGACTGATTTGCATATGGCTGGGTCCAAACTGGGGTGGCGTAGTGGGCAAAAGAACGATGGATTTAACCCAGATCTTTTGACTGGGGGAGAATGTTTGCATTGTCAGCATTCCGTCCATCAGTTGTTTGCTGTAACACTTTTCACCCTAAGTGGGATGGGTATGCCCAGACGTGGGTCCCTTGCTCACTGTGCCACTGGATTCAAGCTAGCCTGGCTGAAGAAGGGTGACATACCCTGAAACCGGTCCCAGGATGCTTGTTTCCGGTCCAGGGAGGACCTGGCCTGGCAGTTCGGTGTGGACTGTTCCCATGTGGCAGAGGTTCAAGACTGATTTGCATATGGCTGGGACCAAACTGGGGTGGCGTAGTGGGCAAAAGAACGATGGATTTAACCCAGATCTTTTGACTGGGGGAGAATGTTTGCATTGTCAGCATTCCGTCCATCAGTTGTTTGCTGTAACACTTTTCACCCTAAGTGGGATGGGTATGCCCAGACGTGGGTCCCTTGCTCACTGTGCCACTGGATTCAAGCTAGCCTGGCTGAAGAAGGGTGACATACCCTGAAACCGGTCCCAGGATGCTTGTTTCCGGTCCAGGGAGGACCTGGCCTGGCAGTTCGGTCTGGACTGTTCCCATGGGGCACAGGGTCAAGACTGATTTGCATATGGCTGGGTCCAAACTGGGGTGGCGTAGTGGGCAAAAGAACGATGGATTTAACCCAGATCTTTTGACTGGGGGAGAATGTTTGCATTGTCAGCATTCCGTCCATCAGTTGTTTGCTGTAACACTTTTCGCCCTAAGTGGGAGGGGTATGCCCAGACGTGGTTCCCTTGCTCACTGTGCCACTGGATTCAAACTAGCCTGGCTGAAGAAGGGTGACATACCCTGAAACTGGTCCCAGGATGCTTGTTTCCGGTCCAGGGAGGACCTGGCCTGGCAGTTCGGTGTGGACTGTTCCCATGGGGCACAGGGTCAAGACTGATTTGCATATGGCTGGGTCCAAACTGGGGTGGCGTAGTGGGCAAAAGAACGATGGATTTAACCCAGATCTTTTGACTGGGGGAGAATGTTTGCATTGTCAGCATTCCGTCCATCAGTTGTTTGCTGTAACACTTTTCGCCCTAAGTGGGATGGGTATGCCCAGACGTGGTTCCCTTGCTCACTGTGCCACTGGATTCAAGCTAGCCTGGCTGAAGAAGGGTGACATACCCTGAAACCGGTCCCAGGATGCTTGTTTCCGGTCCAGGGAGGACCTGGCCTGGCAGTTCGGTGTGGACTGTTCCCATGGGGCACAGGGTCAAGACTGATTTGCATATGGCTGGGTCCAAACTCGGGTGGCGTAGTGGGCAAAAGAACGATGGATTTAACCCAGATCTTTTGACTGGGGGAGAATGTTTGCATTTCAGCATTCCGTCCATCAGTTGTTTGCTGTAACACTTTTCGCCCTAAGTGGGATGGGTATGCCCAGACGTGGGTCCCTTGCTCACTTTGCCACTGGATTCAAGCTAGCCTGGCTGAAGAAGGGTGACATACCCTGAAACCGGTCCCAGGATGCTTGTTTCCGGTCCAGGGAGGACCTGGCCTGGCAGTTCGGTGTGGACTGTTCCCATGGGGCACAGGGTCAAGACTGATTTGCATATGGCTGGGTCCAAACTGGGGTGGCGTAGTGGGCAAAAGAACGATGGATTTAACCCAGATCTTTTGACTGGGGGAGAATGTTTGCATTGTCAGCATTCCGTCCATCAGTTGTTTGCTGTAACACTTTTCGCCCTAAGTGGGATGGGTATGCCCAGACATGGGTCCCTTGCTCACTGTGCCACTGGATTCAAGCTAGCCTGGCTGAAGAAGGGTGACATACCCTGAAACCGGTCCCAGGATGCTTGTTTCCGGTCCAGGGAGGACCTGGCCTGGCAGTTCGGTCTGGACTGTTCCCATGGGGCACAGGGTCAAGACTGATTTGCATATGGCTGGGTCCAAACTGGGGTGGCGTAGTGGGCAGAAGAACAATGGATTTAACCCAGATCTTTTGACTGGGGGAGAATGTTTGCATTGTCAGCATTCCGTCCATCAGTTGTTTGCTGTAACACTTTTCGCCCTAAGTGGGATGGGTATGCCCAGACGTGGGTCCCTTGCTCACTGTGCCACTGGATTCAAGCTAGCCTGGCTAAAGAAGGGTGACGTACCCTGAAACCGGTCCCAGGATGCTTGTTTCCGGTCCAGGGAGGACCTGGCCTGGCAGTTCGGTCTGAACTGTTCCCATGGGGCACAGGGTCAAGACTGATTTGCATATGGCTGGGTCCAAACTGGGGTGGCGTAGTGGGCAAAAGAACGATGGATTTAACCCAGATCTTTTGACTGGGGGAGAATGTTTGCATTGTCAGCATTCCGTCCATCAGTTGTTTGCTGTAACACTTTTCACCCTAAGTGGGATGGGTATGTCCAGACGTGGGTCCCTTGCTCACTGTGCCACTGGATTCAAGCTAGCCTGGCTGAAGAAGGGTGACATACCCTGAAACCGGTCCCAGGATGCTTGTTTCCGGTCAAGGGAGGACCTGGCCTGGCAGTTCGGTCTGGACTGTTCCCATGGGGCACAGGGTCAAGACTGATTTGCATATGGCTGGGTCCAAACTGGGGTGGCGTAGTGGGCAAAAGAACGATGGATTTAACCCAGATCTTTTGACTGGGGGAGAATGTTTGCATTGTCAGCATTCCGTCCATCAGTTGTTTGCTGTAACACTTTTCACCCTAAGTGGGATGGGTATGCCCAGACGTGGGTCCCTTGCTCACTGTGCCACTGGATTCAAGCTAGCCTGGCTGAAGAAGGGTGACATACCCTGAAACCGGTCCCAGGATGCTTGTTTCCGGTCCAGGGAGGACCTGGCCTGGCAGTTCGGTCTGGACTGTTCCCATGGGGCACAGGGTCAAGACTGATTTGCATATGGCTGGGTCCAAACTGGGGTGGCGTAGTGGGCAAAAGAACGATGGATTTAACCCAGATCTTTTGACTGGGGGAGAATGTTTGCATTGTCAGCATTCCGTCCATCAGTTGTTTGCTGTAACACTTTTCGCCCTAAGTGGGATGGGTATGCCCAGACGTGGTTCCCTTGCTCACTGTGCCACTGGATTCAAACTAGCCTGGCTGAAGAAGGGTGACATACCCTGAAACTGGTCCCAGGATGCTTGTTTCCGGTCCAGGGAGGACCTGGCCTGGCAGTTCGGTGTGGACTGTTCCCATGGGGCACAGGGTCAAGACTGATTTGCATATGGCTGGGTCCAAACTGGGGTGGCGTAGTGGGCAAAAGAACGATGGATTTAACCCAGATCTTTTGACTGGGGGAGAATGTTTGCATTTCAGCATTCCGTCCATCAGTTGTTTGCTGTAACACTTTTCGCCCTAAGTGGGATGGGTATGCCCAGACGTGGGTCCCTTGCTCACTTTGCCACTGGATTCAAGCTAGCCTGGCTGAAGAAGGGTGACATACCCTGAAACCGGTCCCAGGATGCTTGTTTCCGGTCCAGGGAGGACCTGGCCTGGCAGTTCGGTGTGGACTCTTCCCATGTGGCACAGGGTCAAGACTGATTTGCATATGGCTGGGTCCAAACTGGGGTGGCGTAGTGGGCAAAAGAACGATGGATTTAACCCAGATCTTTTGACTGGGGGAGAATGTTTGCATTGTCAGCATTCCATCCATCAGTTGTTTGCTGTAACACTTTTCGCCCTAAGTGGGATGGGTATGCCCAGACGTGGGTCCCTTGCTCACTGTGCCACTGGATTCAAGCTAACCTGGCTGAAGAAGGGTGACATACCCTGAAACCAGTCCCAGGATGCTTGTTTCCGGTCCAGGGAGGACCTGGCCTGGCAGTTCGGTCTGGACTGTTCCCATGGGGCACAGGGTCAAGACTGATTTGCATATGGCTGGGTCCAAACTGGGGTGGCGTAGTGGGCAAAAGAACGATGGCTTTAACCCAGATCTTTTGACTGAGGGAGAATGTTTGCATTGTCAGCATTCCGTCCATCAGTTGTTTGCTGTAACACTTTTCTCCCTAAGTGGGATGGGTATGCCCAGACGTGGGTCCCTTGCTCACTGTGCCACTGGATTCAAGCTAGCCTGGCTGAAGAAGGGTGACATACCCTGAAACCGGTCCCAGGATGCTTGTTTCCGGTCCAGGGAGGACCTGGCCTGGCAGTTCGGTCTGGACTGTTCCCATGGGGCACAGGGTCAAGACTGATTTGCATGTGGCTGGGTACAAACTGGGGTGGCGTAGTGGGCAAAAGAACGATGGATTTAACCCAGATCTTTTGACTGGGGGAGAATGTTTGCATTGTCAGCATTCTGTCCATCAGTTGTTTGCTGTAACACTTTTCGCCCTAAGTGGGATGGGTATGCCCAGACGTGGGTCCCTTGCTCACTGTGCCACTGGATTCAAGCTAGCCTGGCTGAAGAAGGGTGACATACCCTGAAACCGGTCCCAGGATGCTTGTTTCCAGTCCAGGAAGGACCTGGCCTGGCAGTTCGGTCTGGACTGTTCCCATGGGGCACAGGGTCAAGACTGATTTGCATATGGCTGGGTCCAAACTGGGGTGGCGTAGTGGGCAAAAGAACGATGGATTTAACCCAGATCTTTTGACTGGGGGAGAATGTTTGCATTGTCAGCATTCCGTCCATCAGTTGTTTGCTGTAACACTTTTCGCCCTAAGTGGGATGGGTATGCCCAGACGTGGGTCCCTTGCTCACTGTGCCACTGGATTCAAGCTAGCCTGGCTGAAGAAGGGTGACATACCCTGAAAGCGGTCCCAGGATGCTTGTTTCCGGTCCAGGCAGGACCTGACCTGGCAGTTCGGTCTGGACTGTTCCCATGGGGCACAGGGTCAAGACTGATTTGCATATGGCTGGGTCCAAACTGGGGTGGCGCAGTGGGCAAAAGAAAAATGGATTTAATCCAGATCTTTTGACTGGGGGAGAATGTTTGAATTGTCAGCATTCCGTCCATCAGTTGTTTGCTGTAACACTTTTCACCCTAAGTGGGATGGGTACGCCCAGACGTGGGTCCCTTGCTCACTGTGCCACTGGATTCAAGCTAGCCTGGCTGAAGAAGGGTGACATACCCTGAAACCGGTCCCAGGATGCTTGTTTCCGTCCAGGGAGGACCTGGCCTGGCAGTTCGGTCTGGACTGTTCCTATAGGGCACAGGGTCAAGACTGATTTGCATATGGCTGGGTCCAAACTGGGGTGGCGTAGTGGGCAAAAGAACAATGGATTTAACCCAGATCTTTTGACTGGGGGAGAATTTTTGCATTGTCAGCATTCCGTCCATCAGTTGTTTGCTGTAACACTTTTCGCCCTAAGTGGGATGGGTATGCCCAGACGTGGGTCCCTTGCTCACTGTGCCACTGGATTCAAGCTAGCCTGACTGAAGAAGGGTGACATACCCTGAAACCGGTCCAGGCAGGACCTGACCTGGCAGTTCGGTCTGGACTGTTCCCATGGGGCACAGGGTCAAGACTGATTTGGATATGGCTGGGTCCAAACTGGGGTGGCGCAGTGGGCAAAAGAACGATGGATTTAACCCAGATCTTTTGACTGGGGGAGAATGTTTGCATTGTCAGCATTCCGTCCATCAGTTGTTTGCTGTAACACTTTTCGCCCTAAGTGGGATGAGTATGCCCAGACGTGGGTCCCTTGCTCACTGTGCCACTGGATTCAAGCTAGCCTGGCTGAAGAAGGGTGACATACCCTGAAACCGGTCCCAGGATGCTTGTTTCCGGTCCAGGGAGGACCTGGCCTGGCAGTTCGGTCTGGACTGTTCCCATGGGGCACAGGGTCAAGACTGATTTGCATATGGCTGGGTCCAAACTGGGGTGGCGTAGTGGGCAGAAGAACGATGGATTTAACCCAGATCTTTTGACTGGGGGAGAATGTTTGCATTGTCAGCATTCCGTCCATCAGTTGTTTGCTGTAACACTTTTCGCCCTAAGTGGGATGGGTATGCCCAGACGTGGGTCCCTTGCTCACTGTGCCACTGGATTCAAGCTAGCCTGGCTAAAGAAGGGTGACGTACCCTGAAACCGGTCCCAGGATGCTTGTTTCCGGTCCAGGGAGGACCTGGCCTGGCAGTTCGGTCTGAACTGTTCCCATGGGGCACAGGGTCAAGACTGATTTGCATATGGCTGGGTCCAAACTGGGGTGGCGTAGTGGGCAAAAGAACGATGGATTTAACCCAGATCTTTTGACTGGGGGAGAATGTTTGCATTGTCAGCATTCCGTCCATCAGTTGTTTGCTGTAACACTTTTCGCCCTAGTTGGGATGGGTATGCCCAGACGTGGGTCCCTTGCTCACTGTGCCACTGGATTCAAGCTAGCCTGGCTGAAGAAGGGTGACATACCCTGAAACCGGTCCCAGGATGCTTGTTTCCGGTCCAGGGAGGACCTGGCCTGGCAGTTCGGTGTGGGCTGTTCCCATGGGGCACAGGGTCAAGACTGATTTGCATATGGCTGGGTCCAAACTGGGGTGGCGTAGTGGGCAAAAGAACGATGGATTTAACCCAGATCTTTTGACTGGGGGAGAATGTTTGCATTTCAGCATTCCGTCCATCAGTTGTTTGCTGTAACACCTTTCGCCCTAAGTGGGATGGGTATGCCCAGACGTGGGTCCCTTGCTCACTTTGCCACTGGATTCAAGCTAGCCTGGCTGAAGAAGGGTGACATACCCTGAAACCGGTCCCAGGATGCTTGTTTCCGGTCCAGGGAGGACCTGGCCTGGCAGTTTGGTGTGGACTGTTCCCATGGGGCACAGGGTCAAGACTGATTTGCATATGGCTGGGTCCAAACTGGGGTGGCGTAGTGGGCAAAAGAACGATGGATTTAACCCAGATCTTTTGACTGGGGGAGAATGTTTGCATTGTCAGCATTCCGTACATCAGTTGTTTGCTGTAACACTTTTCGCCCTAAATGGGATGGGTATGCCCAGACGTGGGTCCCTTGCTCACTGTGCCACTGGATTCAAGCTAGCCTGGCTGAAGAAGGGTGACATACCCTGAAACTGGTCCCAGGATGCTTGTTTCCGGTCCAGGGAGGACCTGGCCTGGCAGTTCGGTCTGGACTGTTCCCATGGGGCACAGGGTCAAGACTGATTTGCATATGGCTGGGTCCAAACTGGGGTGGCGTAGTGGGCAAAAGAACGATGGATTTAACCCAGATTTTTGACTGAGGGAGAATGTTTGCATTGTCAGCATTCCGTCCATCAGTTGTTTGCTGTAACACTTTTCACCCTAAGTGGGATGGGTATGCCCAGACGTGGGTCCCTTGCTCACTGTGCCACTGGATTCAAGCTAGCCTGGCTGAAGAAGGGTGACATACCCTGAAACCGGTCCCAGGATGCTTGTTTCCGGTCCAGGGAGGACCTGGCCTGGCAGTTCGGTCTGGACTGTTCCCATGGGGCACAGGGTCAAGACTGATTTGCATATGGCTGGGTCCAAACTGGGGTGGCGTAGTGGGCAAAAGAACGATGGATTTAACCCAGATCTTTTGACTGGGGGAGAATGTTTGCATTGTCAGCATTCCGTCCATCAGTTGTTTGCTGTAACACTTTTCGCCCTAAGTGGGATGGGTATGCCCAGACGTGGGTCCCTTGCTCACTGTGCCACTGGATTCAAGCTAGCCTGGCTGAAGAAGGGTGACATACCCTGAAACCGGTCCCAGGATGCTTGTTTCCAGTCCAGGAAGGACCTGGCCTGGCAGTTCGGTCTGGACTGTTCCCATGGGGCACAGGGTCAAGACTGATTTGCATATGGCTGGGTCCAAACTGGGGTGGCGTAGTGGGCAAAAGAACGATGGATTTAACCCAGATATTTTGACTGGGGGAGAATGTTTGCAATGTCAGCATTCCGTCCATCAGTTGTTTGCTGTAACACTTTTCGCCCTAAGTGGGATGGGTATGCCCAGACGTGGGTCCCTTGCTCACTGTGCCACTGGATTCAAGCTAGCCTGGCTGAAGAAGGGTGACATACCCTGAAACCGGTCCCAGGATGCTTGTTTCCGGTCCAGGCAGGACCTGACCTGGCAGTTCGGTCTGGACTGTTCCCATGGGGCACAGGGTCAAGACTGATTTGCATATGGCTGGGTCCAAACTGGGGTGGCGCAGTGGGCAAAAGAACAATGGATTTAATCCAGATCTTTTGACTGGGGGAGAATGTTTGCATTGTCAGCATTCCGTCCATCAGTTGTTTGCTGTAACACTTTTCACCCTAAGTGGGATGGGTACGCCCAGACGTGGGTCCCTTGCTCACTGTGCCACTGGATTCAAGCTAGCCTGGCTGAAGAAGGGTGACATACCCTGAAACCGGTCCCAGGATGCTTGTTTCCGGTCCAGGGAGGACCTGGCCTGTCAGTTCGGTCTGGACTGTTCCTATAGGGCACAGGGTCAAGACTGATTTGCATATGGCTGGGTCCAAACTGGGGTGGCGTAGTGGGCAAAAGAACGATGGATTTAACCCAGATCTTTTGACTGGGGGAGAATGTTTGCATTGTCAGCATTCCGTCCATCAGTTGTTTGCTGTAACACTTTTCGCCCTAAGTGGGATGGGTATGCCCAGACGTGGTTCCCTTGCTCACTGTGCCACTGGATTCAAGCTAGCCTGGCTGAAGAAGGGTGACATACCCTGAAACCGGTCCCAGGATGCTTGTTTCCGGTCCAGGGAGGACCTGGCCTGGCAGTTCGGTGTGGACTGTTCCCATGGGGCACAGGGTCAAGACTGATTTGCATATGGCTGGGTCCAAACTGGGGTGGCGTAGTGGGCAAAAGAACGATGGATTTAACCCAGATCTTTTGACTGGGGGAGAATGTTTGCATTTCAGCATTCCGTCCATCAGTTGTTTGCTGTAACACTTTTCGCCCTAAGTGGGATGGGTATGCCCAGACGTGGGTCCCTTGCTCACTTTGCCACTGGATTCAAGCTAGCCTGGCTGAAGAAGGGTGACATAACCTGAAACCGGTCCCAGGATGCTTGTTTCCGGTCCAGGGAGGACCTGGCCTGGCAGTTCGGTGTGGACTGTTCCCATGGGGCACAGGGTCAAGACTGATTTGCATATGGCTGGGTCCAAACTGGGGTGGCGTAGTGGGCAAAAGAACGATGGATTTAACCCAGATCTTTTGACTGGGGGAGAATGTTTGCATTGTCAGCATTCCATCCATCAGTTGTTTGCTGTAACACTTTTCGGCCTAAGTGGGATGGTTATGCCCAGACGTGGGTCCCTTGCTCGCTGTGCCACTGGATTCAAGCTAACCTGGCTGAAGAAGGGTGACATACCCTGAAACCGGTCCCAGGATGCTTGTTTCCGGTCCAGGGAGGACCTGGCCTGGCAGTTCGGTCTGGACTGTTCCCATGGGGCACAGGGTCAAGACTGATTTGCATATGGCTGGGTCCAAACTGGGGTGGCGTAGTGGGCAAAAGAACGATGGCTTTAACCCAGATCTTTTGACTGAGGGAGAATGTTTGCATTGTCAGCATTCCGTCCATCAGTTGTTTGCTGTAACACTTTTACGCCCTAAGTGGGATGGGTATGCCCAGACGTGGGTCCCTTGCTCACTGTGCCACTGGATTCAAGCTAGCCTGGCTGAAGAAGGGTGACATACCCTGAAACCGGTCCCAGGATGCTTGTTTCTGGTCCAGGGAGGACCTGGCCTGGCAGTTCGGTCTGGACTGTTCCCATGGGGCACAGGGTCAAGACTGATTTGCATATGGCTGGGTCCAAACTGGGGTGGCGTAGTGGGCAAAAGAACGATGGATTTATCCCAGATCTTTTGACTGGGGGAGAATGTTTGCATTGTCAGCATTCCGTCCATCAGTTGTTTGCTGTAACACTTTTCACCCTAAGTGAGATGGGTATGCCCAGACGTGGGTCCCTTGCTCACTGTGCCACTGGATTCAAGCTAGCCTGGCTGAAGAAGGGTGACATACCCTGAAACCGGTCCCAGGATGCTTGTTTCCGGTCCAGGGAGGACCTGGCCTGGCAGTTCGGTCTGGACTGTTCCCATGGGGCACAGGGTCAAGACTGATTTGCATATGGCTGGGTCCAAACTGGGGTGGCGTAGTGGGCAAAGAACGATGGATTTAACTCAGATCTTTTGACTGGGGGAGAATGTTTGCATTGTCAGCATTCCGTCCATCAGTTGTTTGCTGTAACACTTTTCACCCTAAGTGGGATGGGTATGCCCAGACGTGGGTCCCTTGCTCACTGTGCCACTGGATTCAAGCTAGCCTGGCTGAAGAAGGGTGACATACCCTGAAACCGGTCCCAGGATGCTTGTTTCTGGTCCAGGTTGGACCTGGCCTGGCAGTTCGGTCTGGACTGTTCCCATGGGGCACAGGGTCAAGACTGATTTGCATATGGCTGGGTCCAAACTGGGCTGGCGTAGTGGGCAAAAGAACGATGGATTTAACCCAGATCTTTTGACTGGGAGAGAAAGTTTGCATTGTCAGCATTCCGTCCATCAGTTGTTTGCTGTAACATTAATAGTATTAATAGCATCCTTACAAGTACATTCTTTCGGAATAACAATCACAAAAAAACAAACACATAAAACAGACTAAATGATAACAATTTGCAAGGGCGGAGCTTGCCTGGCCTCAAGATGGCCGCAATGTGATCGAGTTCGCACTCGCACCGCTGCAATCATATCATTATCTGCATCATCCGTAACCAAAACTGCCACAAAACTGAAGATTGCTGACGGCGCAATCAGTAGCTGTGCCATGATACTTCCACCGCCAAGAATGACCGCCACAAAGGGTGAAAATAGGGCCCAACCTGGCTGCGACGGTGCGGCCTGCTCTGACGCTCCCGCGGCCCGAGCGGCATGTGTACTGAACCTGCGGGCGTGGAGGTGTGGGGTGACGGCTACGCCTTGGACCCCTCCGACTGCGCTTGCCTGATCGGGGCCGCACCAGCGGAGTCATCGCGGCACTGGATCCGACTGCCCGAGAGGTGCCCCTAGTTGCGGCTGGGCCTGTGCTGCCCAGGGGGAGCCGTGGTTGGAGCGGGGGAACTCGGGAGCTGCTGCTGCTGCGGCCTATGCCTTTTCGCGGCCGATGCCGAGCCGCATGAACACTGCAGAGAAGCGTGGCAGCTTAAGGAGCCCCTCCCGCCGGCACTGAGATTAACGAATGTGCGGAAAGATAGCTTCGACGATACCTGCGGGCGCCGACGCGGGAGGCGGCTGCTGAGCATCGGAACCCTCTGCTGCACCTCGCTGGTCAGAGCCGTGCCTGTGGAGTTGTCAGAGTGCCGGTACTGGCTGCCTGCGGGGGGCTACAAAGAGCGGTGAGGCCTGTGCTGCGTGGGTGATACTGCGGTAAGTGCGGAGGGACTCGTGTCCTGCTGCTTCCCCCGCTGAGTCCCTCGCGGGGCCGGTGCCGCATCGCGCACAACACCGGAGGTGGAGTGGCGGCTTGGGACCCCCCCCACGCTGCCCCATGAGGCCCCGCACAGATTGGGCACAACTCAGCGCGGCAGCCAGGCCTACCCCTAGAGGCCAGGAATACTTCGGAAAGCCTATTGAAGCAGAGAATTCCCCTCGAATCCCTTGCTTCGACTAATTGCGCAATCTATTACCCCAGAACTGCGGAGCAGGGGCAGGACCCGCGCACATTGCTTACGGGTCAGTGTTACTGGGGGGAGTCTACCTGATGTGTGGAGAACCAGCAGTCCCACACCCATTGGAGTCTGGTAACTGGGATCCGATGCTGGGTTAGAGTAGGGGGCGGACTCTCCGCCTGTGTGACCTAGCTGTTTGGGAACCTATATCTGATATAGGCCAGCAAGACAATGGGGAAGTCAGACAAAACACAAACTAAGCTATAGTTTGACCAACGTAAGTCAACTAGGTCGAGAGAAGATGAAACGGATGTTGACCTAGGGAGCCAAGGCGCTACTGGGCCTGAGCCGGGGGGGATCTGCGCCAAATATTAGAAGCCATGCAGCAGAGCCTATCTATTATAGATGGCAAAATTGACTCTCTATCCTATCATATGGATTGCAAGTCGGAGAGGATGGACAAGCATGCCGAGAGAATTGACATGGTAGAGAGGAGAGTCTCGGACATCGAAGACCAAAATGCCGAAACTACTAGCTCTCAAAAACAGGTTGGGAAATTGATGGAATCACTACAAGCAAAAGCGGAAGACCTGGAAGCGCGCTCAAGGCGCAATAATATACGTATAATCGGTCTCCCAGAGTCCACCCCGACTGGCAACATGGAGCTATATGTGGAGACTTTACTAACCACCCTCCTGGGCCATGAAGTATTCTCTCCCATTTGTGTAGTGGAGCAGGCGCACTGATCGCTCGCACCAAGGCCTCCCCCTGGAGCTCCCCCGCGCCCCATAATAGCGTGAATATTAAATTACCGGGACAGAGACGCTGCATTGCGAAAAGCGCGAGAACTCCGAACACTGCAATACGCGGGCTCCGAGCTCTCACTGTACCCAGATTTTACTCCTCAGGTGCAGGAGGCACACAGACGGTTCACACCCATCAAGTGCAAGCTAAGAGAAATGAACATTGAATATGCCATGCTCTATCCTGCTCGCTTGAAGGTCACAATTGACGGGAAAGCAAAAGTCTATATGGATCCGGGAAATGTGCAACAAGTACTCAAGGGCTACGTCAAATCGCAAGGAGGCAAGAAGACACCTGAGAGAGCGGCGGAGGATAACAATTCACCGAGCCCACTGGATCAAAATGACTGAGACTCTGTAACGGGTTCGGATGTGCTCTGTGGGTCTCACTTTATCTACAGGAGTAGAGGTGACTATTCAAGTTAAGGGGGGGTAACTGTACCAATTTGTCGCCAGCATAAACAGTGTTGCTTAGCAATGTGATACGGGAGGGGTTGCTCATGTCTAAATAATAGTCAGCCGAAAAGTGACTGCTTAGATACTTGTAATTGGCGCAAAGTGTATTTTTGTCAAAAGATAACTATGGATGATTATATGTAGAGGAAGTATAGTTGTAGCGATGTTATAGTTTGTGATATCTGGTTGGGCACTCACCGCCCTATAGTGTGCCACACACAATCATTAGAAGGGATATTAAGTTCTGAGGGTGGGGATAATGATGTCATGTCAAAAGTTGGGGGACGCGACGTGGGAGGGGGCGGAGGGGATTACTGATTATGCATTGATTTATGACGGCAGCACGGATACGATCGAATGTACTCATTCTGACACCTATGTGTACACTGTGAAATATGCTTTCTGGTTGGAATATGAGCGGGGGTGACCAAACAACCACACAGGGGGGGTCACTATCTGACTTTTTTAACCTGGAACGTACTGGGGCTAAATGATCAGCGCAAAATCCGCAACGTGGTTTTATATCTGCACAGACATCACATAGATGTGGCTGTGCTGCAGGAGACTCACTTGGCGCCTGCCACAGGGCTGCTATCACAGAGAAGAATGAAAGGCTTTTGTGTGGCAGCCGGTTTCACATCACATGCGAGAGGGGTCCTCGTGTGGGTCCGACAGGGCGCCAATATCACGGTACGATCAGTCGCCATAGACACTGAGGGAAGGTATGATGTTGTTCACTGCCAAAGCGGAAACATTGAGGTGAGTATAGTTGGAGTGTATGGTCCGAATTACAATAATCCCCAATTCTATCACACCCTGCACAATAAACTTACCACACACTCGAAAATGCCCACCTTATGGGGGGGTGACTTTAACTGTGTACAATCTCCCAAGCTTGACAGGTCAAGGGGCCCAGCGCGCTCCCCCTCCGCAGCAGCACGTGCGATTGCGGCTATTGCTGAGACGGATGGCTTGGTTGATGTTTGGCGCCACCGTACTCCAGCGGGTAGGGAGTACACATACTACTCGTCTATACACGACATACATACACATATATACTACTGGCTAGCATCTCGTGACTTAATACCGTTCATAACAAAGTGCGAACATCTGCCTCGCACGTATTCGGACCATTCCCCGGTTATGCTACAACTGAAAATAGACGACCTCCAGCCCAGGACCCGAATGTGGCGCTTTCCTCAGTACTCATTGCTAGACGAGGTATTTAAGATTGAAGTATCAAAAGAAATAGATCTTTTCTTTGCCACTAACCTCGGTAGTGTCCCAAAAATGTCCACAATATTGGAGACTTTTAAAGTCTTCATTAGGGGGGTGGTTATATCAAATCACGCCAGGGTGCTGCGCTCCATTAGAGGAAGAATGAAGAAACTAGAGACAGAATGAACGGACTTGGAGCGACAATTGATTGTGGAGTCTTCCCCTGACATCCTAGCACAGATTAAAACTAAGATAGATGAATATAACGACGAGGCCCAAACGGAAGCAGTACATTTGGGGAAATATGCAACTGCGAAAATTTACGGGGAGGGGGAGAGACCAGGCGCTACACTGGCAGCACTCGCCCGACCAGTCGGGGGGTCGAATGAAGTATTAGAGCTATGTGATGAGAACGCTAAACGGGGCTGCACAGATAGCGGACAGATTTCGCTCTTATTATACAGAGCTATACACATCACACGCGTTCGACTCGGACGAGACGGACGAAGAATATTTATCACCTGGCCCAACGGTACTGGAACCAACTCCCCATTCACTTACGACTTTGTACGAACTATTTAAAGTTTAGAAAGTTGTTAAAAGCGACTTTATACTAATCTAGCATCCCTTTGGAGTTTTACAGCAGTTCAAGCGCGGAGATACCCTGATGGGGTGGTTCGGGCGCTTTATAAATTGTAAATTGTAAATCATACATAGCCATGAAGTGGCTTTCAAATGCACATAGGGAACACTTGATGGCGCCGTTGCGCCCCACTGAAATAACCGCAGCGTTGAGTACAATGTCCAATCACAAAGCCCCGGGGTCGGATGGGCTCACTGTGGGGTTCTATAAAGCCTACCAGGATCAGTTGGTTCCACATTTGGTAAATCTATTTGAGGAAATGGCCACAGATAGCATCATGCCCCCGAGCATGAGAGAGGCCACTCTGATTACTCTGTTAAAGAAAGACAAGCCCCCACAACAATGCTCTTCGTACTGACCACTCTCGCTGCTTAATACGGATACCAAAATATTTGCCAAAATATTGGTGAATCGGCTGAGCCCTTTGCTTCCTATAGTGGTGGCCCCTGAGCAGACTGGTTTCGTACCTACTCGGTCACTAATGAATAACCTACAAACTCTCTTTGGCGCAATGGTCAGTATCGATCCGGAGTCCAGTGCTGCAGCAATTTTTCTCGATGCCGAGAAGGCCCTCGACTCCGTCAAGTGGCGATTCCTGAAAGCTGTGCTGAGACGCGTGGGGGTAGGGGAGATCTTTATTAAGCTAGTGGACGTTCTTTATGAGCAACCCACTGAGCAGGTACGCATAAATGGACTTCTTTCAGAACCTATTCATATCACACGGCGCACGAGACAGGGGTGCCCCCTCTCCCCTCTACTGTATGCGCTAGCGGCGGAGCCACTGGCGTGCACATTGCGCAGGTACCATGGTCACCGTGGAATAAGACTCCCACAATACAATTTGATAATCACTGCTTACTCAGACGATACGCTCCTTTACGTGAACGAACCTGCAAAGAATCTAATGCCAATACTCCAGGAGGTGGTGCGCTTCGGACAACATTCGGGCTTATGCATCAACTGGAGCAAATCCATTGCATTACCACTGACCCCCTCTACTCTCCCAGTGATGGTCACCTATCCCATCGAGTGGACTTCGGAACCGACTCGCTATCTTGGGGTGCAAGTACATACTGACCCGGACATTGTTATCCGTGAAAATTACGGGCGGGCGATACAGAAACTCTCCGAATCTATTGAGAAATGGACCAGACTGCCTCTATCCCTACTGGGTCGAGTATCGCTCCTGAAATGATTGTATTGCCACGGTTTCTGTTCCTATTTGTTAATATACCCATATTATTGCCAAATTCTTTCTTTCGCACACTGCGGTCCCTCCTGACCCGGCTTGTATGGGCTGGGAAACAGCCACAAGTTAAATGGGATATATTAATCAAGCCATATTCCACAGGGGGACTTAACGCCCCTGATTCCGAACTATACTACTGCGCCGCACAGCAGATGCACGCATATCAGTGGCTACACGGGACTCAAGACAATCCACATTGGTTCATCGAGAGGGAGGCAGTGCACCCCTTGTCATTACCACAGTTTTTGTTTGCAGAGCCACGCCGTGGCTTTCATGTAATTGACCCAGTTGGGTGCACCCGGAATCTGCTCTGGAGGGCCGCTGGCAAGCAGGGTATGACTCTGCTCTCCTCTTCCGAACTACCACTCGAGCTGTGCAACTGGTTACCAATGGGGAAGGAGAGAGAATTCCTCTCAGCAATGCGCGGGCTAGGAATCAATGCTGTTGGTGACCTCTTTCAGGACGGGGTGGTCAAGCAGTGGGATAAGCTACACTCAGACACATTAGACGCCCCCGCGCTTGCTAAATTTCAGTACTTTCGCGTGCGTCACGCACTCCGTGCAATACTGGGGGAGGATATCTGGGAACCGCAGGAATGTACACCTCTAACTTATTTACTACGTGTCAAATCCCCACTCCACATGATATCAATTCTGTACACCCTCTCCAATACAGTGACTGGGCCCTTACACATGAAAGCATTGCTTGAGTGGCGTGCGGAATTACAGTTAGACATTACGGATGAACAGTGGTCATACTGCTGCACAAGCACGAAATCTGTCTCAGAAAACGGCAAACATTGCTTAATACACTTTAAGTCCTGCAAAGAGTTTATTACACCCCAGCTCGCTTGTTTAAGTATGGCCTCAGAGAGGATGATAGATGCTCGAGGTGTGGGGTATCAGATGTAAATTTCATACATCTCGCCTGGAGCTGCCCTGGAATACATGGGTTCTGGGAGGCAGTGCACACTGCCCTGCAGGACATGGCAGGGGTGGGTTTGAAGCTGACCCCTTTGGAGGCCCTGTTGGGCTACACTAAAGGGTACCCTAAGGCCACGAGGAGACTGTTATCCCTGGGGATTTTAATGGCTAAGCGCAGGATAGCATTGCGATGGTTGAGAGGCCCTGTGCCCAAATTAAAGGATTGGTGTGCAGATTTAACCAATTGCAGTGTACACTCTGAAAATGTCAATGCTCTTATGCCTGTGCAAAGTAAACCAAAGAACATCTGGGATCCGTACAGGGCATATTTGACTAAACAGGCTGCAGCAGCCGAATCAGAGGAAGAACAGAACAGGACGGGATTGGTTGATTTAATGATACATAGATAAAAGAACCTCAATACGGCCAGAGTCTGCTGCACTTTTGTACTCATGACGAGTTGGTTGGTAGCTGATATGTGACGTCGTGATCCCTGGTTGCTAAACAGTAATGCATTAGAATTAATGACCAAAGGTTGTACCCCATAGCTCATGAGACAGAATGTTGTACCAATCAGACTGTTAATGTCACAATGTGTTTTCCTTGTCCTTGCTGCTGCTACACTTAATGTAATGATTATTGAAAATAATGTTTGTATGCAAAATTAAATTAAAGTAAAAAAAAAATTGATAACAATTTGCAGCAAAAGTGTTCTTAAATATATGCCGTATCAATTTGCTCAAGATAAGTACTCTAAAGTACAGTTCTTACGGTCCCTTATTGAGAACTACAGTCTTTCATGACCCCAGAGTATGTATCTCCGGTAGCACTTTTAATCACGGTCTGGGGGGAATTTCAAGAAATGGATTTGTGCTCCTCAATGTTGTATTATGTGCCAAGGAATATTGGGACATTAATTGGAAATGAGGTTCACCTCAGGGAGATACCCAATTTCGTTGGTAGGAGACAAGATACGTATGACAAAATGCTCCATGCTTTTGCCTATGCAATTTAGTCAGTAAATTGAGGGTGTTGGGACGGAAAAGTCCTCTGCATGGTGATGGATGTGCACCCCTGCCCTGAGTGCCCAACTGTACTGATGTTTGGATCCCTAATGCTCAGTGAGAGGTCACAAGGAAGGGGCCTGGGCACATCACAGAAAGGAGATGGGGCTGATAAGAGAATCATAAAGAGTAGGACTGGGCCCCTGGGCTAACCTTTAGATACACATCTCACTGTGGCTGACATCCAGGTTTGAGCTCTAGTCACTCCCATGGCCTGTGTTGTGGTGCTATCAGCTTTGGAGTCCGTCCTGTTGTGACAGACTGTTTTCAAGAGGAAGAAGAGGGAAGAGGAGTGGGCACTTAAAAAGAAACATACCCCTAACATAATCTTCAAAGACTCAGACTCTAAATTGCAACTGATGTCTGGAAATGGACTATAAAAGGGGACCTAGAGACCCCAAAAATTGTCATCTGGTAAGCAGTCAGATGGGCTGTGTGAGAAGGAAGCTCTGCAAGACTTATGCCTGTGACTAGGCCTGCTGGTCTCTCTGGAGGGTGAGGGGACATCACCCAGGGAATCCAAGACCACCTGCCCTGGAGGGAGTGAGTTCCAGTGGGGAGCCCTGTCGAGTGGAATCCCTTTGCGAGATGTGAGGAGACAGATGTTCCACAGATTGGGTTGTTGCCCATGTACAGATCGATAGTCGGTGACCCTAGAATGCCAGAGGAGGGCTGCCGTGAGTTGAGCCATGTGCATCGCATTGCTTGTCTAGCCGAGCCCTGCGTAATGAAATAGTGCCAACCCCGTGTGCCACGATGGGACTCCCTGAGAAGACTGTCACGGGGTAAGGACTGCAGCCCATGTGTGGTAGTGGCCTGCGACCCCAGATGCCAGGAGGGGCCGCTGCCAAGGACTTCACTGTGCTGGTTAGAGCCATCTACTGTGAGGATACAATGACCCCATATGCCAGGAGGGTTGCCGGGACCAGCAAGTTGACTGACCTGGTTGAAGTCGTCGCTGAGAGAAGTGAGGCTGCTGTGGAACCTGTGCTCTTGCCCCGGAAGAAGGATTTGCACCAGAATCTACATATCAACCCTTCCCCCATCACAGGAGGAACCAACTCCTGACCCGGTGCAGAGGAGCTGTCGAGAACCTTCAGGTGCTGTGGAGGTGCGACTGCGTGTGAAGACTCTCTAACCGCTGAGCGTTAGCCACTTGAGCTATGTGCAGCAAATTCATCTGAATTAACTGTTATTGCTCTAGCGTCAATGAAAGGGGAGTGCTTAGGAACTCCAGACATTCCAATCCTGTGAGGTGCAGGTAAGACTGATTTTGGGCTAGTTGGTCCTAGGGGAGCTTGCTGCTAATTAGCGATTCGGTGCGGGAACACTGTTGACCTTAAAAATGCAGTCATAATGGATTATTGAGACTCAGGCTACTAGTGGAGCATACCCTGGATGATACCAATAGTGAATGGGGAATAAAAACTATTGCTAAACGAGGAGGAAGTGGGACAGGGAACCGCGTAAGATACATTAGATCTCCGACATCAGGGAGATTGTGTAGTTGTTTGGGAATGTTGTATTTTTCTTTTGTGTTGGTAGTGGTAGAAAGTAAAATACTTATCTTTTTCATAAAGATTAGTATTTGGCTGGACAATGATTATTGCTGCTGCTGTGCGCATTTTCAGTTGGGAACCTGTGTTCACTCTCCTGTGTCCATACCTCCCTCTATCCCCTTGAGGGAGCCTTGGACTGCTCGACCACGTTACTACTGATGTCAAGTGCAGAAGGGCTACTATACAGTTGCTCAGAGCCCATAGCTCGGGCCCTGGGACATCAGGAGTAAAAGGACTCAACCTTAACGTTTGGGCCCAGTAACCCATGCTTGCCCCCTGCGGCCCTCTAAAAGGGGTTCTGACAAAGGGATTATTTAATTGTATTTACATACCACTTATTCTCTTAAAAAATGTGAAGGAGAACACTGTGGGAAAAGCACATACAGGAAAATCTGTGATCAGTGATCATACATGAAACGGCCCCCACCACAGCAGTTTTGTGGTTATGAACGGACAATAATATGCTTACCAAAAGGTGACGTTGAAAGTTCACCACTATTAGAAACAAGACTTATATACAGCATTATAAGGAAGCCATTACATGAAATGCTTGACCTTTTTGGTATAATGTACTCGTATCATATCAAGCAATCAGAGCATACTGATGAAGTGAGGAAAAGGTTCCAGGCGCTATATCAATGTACACTAAGAGCTATTCATCGGTGGAGAAGGTGTCCTCATCCACGGGTATAGAATAGTCGTTCTGGCTGTACTGGTGACATGCATATTAGACTATTAAGTCAAGAAAACAACTTCCCTTAGGGTCTGTTTATCAAATCACTCACACCTTATACACTCTTATTCAACTCACAATACACATTATACATTCATCACCGGTTTCATTGGAGTTTGAGTACCACACATATATAATATAAAATATTATTATCACTTTATTTGGGAATCATCAGATCTCATTAAAACAACATTTCATATAGACATCACAAATGCTCAAAAGATTTCTTTAAAAACCACTATCATATTATGCTATTTGAAGCTCCTTGTTAAAAAAAACATTTTAAGATGTTATTCTTCCATGTCCTAGTTCACAGTTAGAAACAATTCATTACATAAAAACATAAACATAAAACTGAAAACAGAGACAAAACCAACAGGGAGAGTACACTAGACAATCACATGTGTCTTATTGAGCCACTAACCTGTTTTTGTTATTGCTCGTTACACAGGGTCTCATCAAACATATAAAATCCACTGTGTTCTTCACAACCCATCAGATTTAGTGTTATAGGTGTATCAACGCGTTTCGGTGTGTCCCAGTGATCATAACCACCTTCTTCAGGATCAATTACTATCTCCCATAATATTTAAAAACACAATTAAACCTATATAGCAAGAGACATAAAAACAACAATAAGCCCAAAATATTTTTCCGTAACAGGATATTTCCATCCCATTTCTCCTACCCTTCTTCTCTTGCATTCCCATATACTTCTATAGTCTTTATACCCCACAATTGTCTCTAGAGGGAGAAGGGTGCTAACCCTTTGAACTTCTGTTTGGCCACCCTCTTTCTATATAGGCTTAATTGTGTGACCCAAGAAGAAGAGGACACCAACTGCTTTGGCCCCAGCCCTTCCGGCGTGTCCCGACTCCAACCTGACTACAGCAAAACCCTGGTGTGTCCAGCAGTCAGCAGACCCCCAGAGCCTGGAGGACCTGCCCTGCAACCATCTTTAAGACTCTGTCTCCTGTGAGCACCAGATTTTCTCAACAAAGACTCACCCACAGAAGCTGGATCCAGGTGGATCCGCGATTTTGCACCACTCTGCACCTGAAGCCAATGGGCCGAGTTCGAGTGGTCCAACACCACAAGGAGGTCTCCCCAGCGATACTGACTTAGGATCTGGGGGTTTTCGACCTCCCTCAAACTTCAAGCCGACGCCTGCAGCCTCAAACTGAAGGGTCTCCCCGACTGCAACCGGAGCTGGTAAGAAGAACCCGATGCCAAAAGACACCCCTGCACCCGACACCCCATGGACTTGGGTGGACCAACCGACGGTGTGCAGGCATCTCCCAAGAACCAAACTTACCTCTCCAGCCGGTGGTCGCCTCAAGGAAGCCACCTCTGCCTGAGCCTGCAGCATCTTTGCCGAACCGCAGTTCTCTTTTGGAATCCACAGGGACCCGATGCATTCTTGGCACTCTGCACCCGGCAGCCCCTGTGACGCTGGTGGTGCAGCTCCTGTGCTGATTGTTGGCACCTGCAGTGCTGATCTCTACCCCAGGAGTTTGTTCCCACAGCCAAGTAGCCTGCTAGCAAGAAGTCCCTGTCCGAAGGCCCCATTAGCCCCATTGGCTAACATTAGGCCCCTGCACTCTGTACCCGGCCGCCCTAGTGGAGCAAGTGGAGCAATTTGAGTGCCTACCTGAACCTTGGGGAACCTTGGTTCTAACCCCCAAAAACTATTCTTGCAGGTCGTTTACTTACCTGCAAACCAATAACCTTCTTTTCCCCATCGGAACCAATGTTGTGATGTTTTGTTCCTAAAAATGTTGTTTCGAGTTAAACTTTTGTATGAAAAGAAAGTAACTGTGCTTTAATGTAAGTATTGTTGTACTTACCTGTAAGTGACACCAGCAAGTGTGTGATATCTCGGCATATCACCTCAAGACCTAAAAGTAACTGAAAAGTAATCCAAGAGTAATCAAAAATAATCTCACTGTGTTTTAAACTGTTTTAAAAGTAATGCAAACCTGTAAACGATTCCAATACAATCCAAAATTGCAGTTCTGTGTACAACTTTACATTTGAAAGTGTTCTTACTTACCTGTGCCAAGTCCTGCTTGGTTCTGCAAAATAAAATACAAGTATATCTTTTTATACTTACATAATTGGTCTGGATTCAGTATCTGAGTGTGTGCCATCGGTCTTCAGTGAGTGAATACAATAAATGCTAAACACACCCTCTGGATAAGCCTAATTGCTCACCCACACTACCACAAAGAGAGCTGTTAGTACTTGTCTACTTTAGCCTCTTCTATACCTCTGGGGACTCCCTGGACTCTGTGCACACTATATCTACTTTGGTATAGTATATACAGAGCCAGCTTCCTACATTGGTGGATCAGTGGTGGGATGTAAAGCCTTGCATTTATTGGACTAACTTTTTTAATCTCTGATCACATGACAAGAATAAAAACATTGACTTTAGTACAACTAATTTTTTGAATTGACTTTTTCAAATTTCTAAAACTCTTGTTAGGGACTTGTGTTAAGTCCTGGAGTAAATTGTTTTTAGAAACTTAAAAAGTCACTGAAGTTAGGGAGGGAAGTACTTAGAATTGTTGTAGGCCTTCTAAAAAGAAACCCCACTTTAGAAAACAATGAGTAACCCAGAGAAGGTGGCTGAGGAGCTCGACCTCACCCCTTACTCCAACCTAGAGGTTAGAGACTCAAGGCTTCTCTGTTTAGCTAAGCAAATAAGAACTGGGTCCAACCCTACCAGAATGCAACTCCAGGAGTTCCTGGCAGGGTATGCAAGAGACCACCCCACTGAGGAAGGTGGGGACCTTCAGGAGAATGGGGAAAGTAGTGAGGATGATGACGTCTTAAACAACCCACCTCAACTACTTAGGGAGGATGGGAACTTGGTGTCCTACCCTCCAAATCCAAGGTGTACAGGGTCTATATCCTACAGAGGTAGAGCTAACTCTGTACCAGACAGTGAGGAAAATTTCACTATGGGGGACAACCTTTTAGCAAGGTTGACCAAGAGACTAGAGCTGGAGACTAGGCTCTAAGCTCTAGAGAGAGAGAGCAGGGATGGGTCTAGAACCCACCAATGGTGGCAAGAATCTAAACAAGCATTTGCAATACAGTAGGTCTTGAATTTGCGAGGGTTTGAGCTATTGGCATTGTAAATACCAATGCCTTTTATTTATGTATTTTGAAAACCTGCAAGCGGTGTGTAAACACGCACTTTGTACTTACAGTTGTTGCTTATGAGAAGCAACGCTGGCAGTAACTACGCCTCTTTTACTGCCAGCTTTGCTTTCTGTAAGCAAGAACTATAAGTACAAAGTGCTTTAAGCACCGCTTGCAGCTTTTCAAAACACATAAATAAAAGGCATTGTCATTTACAATGTCAATAGCTCAAACGCTTGCAAATGCGAGACCGATTGCATTGCAAATGCTTGTTACAGCTTATGAGGGTGAGCATTTGGAGTTTTCACACCTTTTAAGTTAAGTTACATTTAGAAATGCTGTCTGTACAACCGCAAAACACTCCATTATTGGGGAATGGTGAGCGATTCACACTCCAGTGTCATACATCACAAATAACCCAGGTGCCCCAAGAGACAACTCTTAAAAACAAGCATTGACAAAGCCATTCGGTGGTGCTTGCATTTTGAGTCTTGACACATTAAAGAAAAGCCTGCTGCAGCAAAAAAAATATATAACTTTCGGTATACAATGCATCTATGAGATAAAAAGTGTCATAATTTAGCATACTTTTCAGATGTCAATAGTCCCTCATGCATTGCAATGCAAACGCTTCATTAGAGGTCAAGTGATAACGCCAAAGAGCCAATAGCATGAGGTGAAAGTGTAATTCACCTCTGGGGGGAGCCAAAGCACACTCTATGTACAAACTGATAACAGGAATGCCGACAGCTGCACTGTCAAGCCAGACCGAAAAAGCATGAGACAACTTCGGTAACTGGTCAGGGGACTTACAAGACAACAGCACTGGTCAGAGCAGTAGGAGCAATGGCATTCTTAAATACTAAAAGATTTTTAAGCAAATATGGAATGAACCTTACTTTGTGCTGTAGCTACAGAGGAGGAGATTTACTAACCTCCTGTATTTTCCCATTCACTTTTGTTATTTCCTCACCCACAATACCATTGTTCTTTACCGCCATGAGTACAATTGTAATGTATTTCCATGCCAATGTTTTTTCAGTGCAGATTTGCTTTCAAGCAGAGTTTCTAGGGTTTGGTAAGAGCAAGGTAAAGATTTTAAACATAATCTTTATGCTCTGTTTTTGTGTTTAACAGTGCTGCCTGTCATGTGGTGGCAAGCAACACCTTTGGCAGAGTTTGATTAGTATTTTTCTTTAGTTTCCATGTTGAGTGCTTATTGTAGTCTGGACATCAATGTCGGTTTGTTGATGGGAGGAGTTATATACGGTAAATTTTTGCAGTTAGTTAGATGCTGGATGCAGTGAGCATACCAGTAGTAGTGGTATGTATGAATGTATGTATGAATCGTGTTGTGAGGATGGATACTAGAGTTTTACTATGAAGTGTACAACATCAAAATCTGTTCTTCATCTTGTTGCTATTTTTCAGGTGAATATTCTGGCGCATGTTGCGCTGTAGCTGCAAGGTGCAACAAGCCTTGGCTACTTGTTCGCAGACTGAAAGATGGCCTGACGTTACCTTGCTGCTCTAGTAGTTTGGGTCGCCAGAGAGGAGTGGTGATATGTACACATTTGGCCTCGCTCGTATGCCTGCCTCCATGTTGCTAGCTCTGTGCAGGGTGAGGTGTGTCTATGTTGTTATTTAGTTGTTTGGCTAGTGGATGTGTGATTCGTTGTCTTTCTTCTGCGTGAATTGTGATTCATGCAGTGCCAGCTTTTGGAGTGAGCCAACTAGACCCAGGCCCATGGCATCAATCTTCAGAGGGGTGCATGGAGATGTCTGTATTAAGGACACGGAAACTGCAGAGTCCCTCTTACTTGGCTTAAGAGATTCAGTTTAAGGGGTTTTTAATCTTTTTTAAAAATACCTCAAGCACCATATCAACACCACATCAGTTCCCTGTCTTCTCCTCCCATTCTCCCTAGTCAAGTGCACAGAGATGCAGAGAAGTTTGTGTTCGGAGCGCTAGTCACTCCTCTGATGTAATCAGGCAAGGACTGACCTTTGAACAGAAAAAGCCCAGCTACAGCATTTTCATTACCAGCCTCAGCGAGGGCGCCCAATTTCTTTGAATACAGGGCAGTATTCCAGCAAAGACCAACTGTGGATTAATGTACTTGGTTTGTTTGTGGTTTGGCTGCTGTTATAATACGGTTGATTAATGAATATGCAAATTTGTGTTTTGGCAAAAAAATGGTAATGTATTATTCAACAAGGACAAATCCAAAACTTGCAAGTAAGAATTCTACATGGGCAATTCCCCTTAAGTAAAAGAGAAATAACTCAAACACCTGTGGTTTGTCATATCCTCCAGCCCAGGCGAGATGCAGCTTATTTTGTGATCAATTAAGAGAGCAGAGGCAGCAGAAACTGGCGTCCTGAGTTCTGCAAAGAGACATGAAGTCAACATGCCAATTTAACAGGAGAAGTTCTTATAGCCAAATGTCCTCTCTTTTGCTGTTGTATGTCTGAGGCCGAGGTCAATAAAAAGAGTATCATTGGGGGGAGTAAATAGAATCTGTTAAACGGTGTTGAGAGGTGGACGTGGGCTTCACAAACACACTTGTTATGTTGACAATCCAATATGTTTGTGCACAGCCGGACAAGCTCTATACCTCTGACAGTTTCCCAGTGGGAAGGCCGCTCTTGACTGCTTTTAAAGCAGGATGGGCTGTCCTCAGTGCTTAATTTGTAAAAAAATAAATAATAATAAAGTGCCAAGGCCCTTGTTAGGAGGCCACTGCAGCTTTCATCATACATTGCCCCTGTCATGCTGCCAATTATAGTAACAACAGAACTACTAACCATCACACTCTTACAAGTGTGAAAATTCGGACTAGTTCAGGCCCCCAAAGCTGTAAAAATGGTTTGGGTGGCAAATAATAGTCATTTTTAATGTATATTGAATTAATAATTAACTGTTGTTTTGGTCATCTATAAATTAGTGAGGCAGCGTCTTCTTGTGGCAGACTATCACAAGCGCCGGTGCTGACAATTAAGATCCGGTGCTGAGCAACGGAAACCACATGCTCAAATTAAGCATTGGCTGTCATGATTTGGACAATTTGTATATTTTTGCCATGGTCGAATTTGGTTACTGGTCCTGGGTCTGGCTTTAAGTTACTGCATGCACAGAGGGACAATGCACAGATATACATGTACACACAACACATACAAGCAATCTTGCACCCAGACCCACAGATATACATACATCGATGGAGATATGGCAACAGATAAAGACACCCATGCACACAGACCAACTGCTGCATATAACACTGAATCCTAGGGTGCACTGTGCACCAAGCCCTGGGGAATGAACACCCGTGCACCAAGCAGGTCAAGCGCACAGGCTTCTAAGCATGCCAGTGGTAAACAACAGTGCCCACACAATACTGTTTAGTAACCACAGACAAGGAAAGCACCCATTGGTGCTCAAGCAATACGATCACTAAATTCCAGACTTCCGAAGACTCGAAACATTAATCAGTATTCTGCAGTATATGGAAGGTACAGGGCCATTCAAAACAGCGGTGACCAGAGTGTGGAAATTGTCTGCACTGTAGAGCCTGAAGCTAAATGAACTGACCCATTGCAGAATTAAAAGGTTCTAACACTGCGGCCTTGACTGATTATTAGTTCTTTGCAAACATTTTGGCTTCCTATCACACAGAGGACGACAATTGATTTGTGCCAGGAATCATTGAGATTACAAATGTAATTGTTAACATAGTTTCATCAATGAAGGATCTCACAATTACCCCATCCATCTGGTGGTCCTCCTTCACTGGGAGCCTGAATCCTGTTGCTGACTTCCTGCAATGAAGAGTGGAAGTGCAATTTTTCAGTCGAAGAACAGAGATGACAAGATGACCAGAGAGTTCAAGCTCCATGGCCTTGTTATCCTCTCTGGTAAAGCAAAACTAACACAGGGAGAGGAACAACAAGAGAGCAAACAGGGTCATGAGAAAGAAGAAACTAGCCAATGCTCAAAATTGCAGGTGTTTAATAAGGAGGCAGTCAAGTTTGTCCTTGCCTCCAATGTAGTGAACCCTACAACTTTTCCTTGCAGAAAAGACAAACAGATTAACCAAACAACACTGTAGGTACAGATGTGCTGGCAAGACTGGAAACGTCTCATCTGCCCAGTTTCATGAAGAAGTTGAGTTTTAAGGAAACAGGAGTGACTCCAATGATTTGTTTGCCACAGTGGGAGCAAGGCAATTCTTGATCTGAGTGAGAATGACTAAACCAAGTATGAGTGGCCCAACCAGCAGTGTCCAGGCATCCCCCAAGAACCAAACTTACCTTTCCAGCTGGTGGATGCCTCTAGGCAGCCCCCTGCCCGAGACTGCAGCATCTTTGCCGAACCGGAGAACTCCATTGGAATCCAGAGGGCCCCCAACACCTCCTTGGCACTCTGCACTTGGCCGCCCCTGTGCCACTGGTGGTGCATCTCCTGTGCTGATTACTGGCCCCTGCAGTGCTGATCTCTACCCCAGGAGCTTTGCTAGCTCAGCCAAATAGCCTGCTCGCAAGCAGTCCCTGACCGAAGGCCCCCTAAGCCCCATTGGCTAACATTAGGCCCCTGCACTATGCACCCGGCCGCCCTAGTGCCGCTGGTGGTGCAATTTGAGTGCCTACCTGAACCTTGGTTCCAACCCCCAAAAACTATTCTTGCAGGTCATTTACTTACCTGCAAACCGATAACCAATGTTGTGATTTTTTGTTCCTAAAAATGTTCTAAGTGTCGAGTTGAACTTTTGTATGAAAAGAAAGTAACTGTGCTTTAATCTAAGAATTGTCGTACTTACCTGTAAGTGACACCAGCCAGTGTGTGATATCTCGGCATATCACCTCAAGACCTAAAAGTAACGGAAAAGTAATCCAAGAGTAGTTCAGTTTCAGTTGAAACACTTTATTTGGAAGGATTTCCATCCATAAAAGTAGCATAATACAACAAGTAAACAATTCATCCAGTTAAAAACATTAATAAATATTAACAAGAGGAAAATTACATATAGCAGCAGTTTGTTAAAATGATAAAGTGCTGCGTGCCCTCACAGTAGGTCTTAAAAATGATCAAATAACGTGAATTAAAACTGTTACCGGAGTCACAAAATTTTCTGTGACTCCGGCAACAGTTTTAATTCACGTTATTTCACTCGATTGTGACAGTTCTGTCAAATATATGAGAATTACTTAATTCTCTGACTTGCTCAGTATTTCCCGTGCCAATTCACATGATTTGCATCGGCACACACGCTGTAGTCATATCCTGACTATCAGTTAACACTCCCCTTCTTTAATCCCTTTCTAGGGGTGATCACTTCCCAAATCTTTAGTTTCCAAAGTAGAGAGGGAGGCAGAGGTAGAGGCTAGGTTTATCCTCCTGACAGTTACGTAGTTAGACAAAAATCGAGTATATCGAAGAAAACCTGCCCTTAGGGAATTAGATAGGATACAGCAAAAATTCGTTGTAATCCCTTGTCTAGAAAAAAGAATTTTTTTCTAGAGACCCCTCACCCACCAGGGTTGCCTCTGGGTGGCATGCTTCATCATTGGGGTTCCTCTCAATCCTCTACGGATTGAGGCGTGCTTTGACTTACGAATTACGTAGGAGCACTTTTTATTGTTTTTGTTTTTTTTAGAGTTTTACATAGCGTGAACTAGACCCAAGACATCGGCTATCAGAGCGCTTTACATGAGCACCAGTTTCGCTACAGATGAACACATTCATTTTTTTTTTTTGTTAGGCACGGGGAGTTTAAGTGATTTGCCCAGAATCACAGGATGTTGGGCGTCGTTGCCGAGACTCGAACTGGGTTCCCCATGTCTGAGGTCGACCGCTCTAGCCGCATGGCTACATTCTCTCCCCATTGTAGACTATGTGTAGTGCAGTGATATGGAGTGGAAAGGGAAAGAAAATTTAAAAATACCCAACTAGTTGGCCACTCTTTTATTCCCACCCCTAGTTTGTATGGTTAAAAATCAGGGGTCGTTTACTGAGAAGAAACTTGACCTTAATGAGTCTGGTTGTCTCAGTAATGTGTTTTTGTCAACATGTTTCGAGCCGTTCCCCTAATAGCTCTTCATCAGGACTCCAAGGGGTCCAGCCCAGTGTGTACCACTCCTAGTGAATCCTGTAATAAGGACACAAACCATGCACACCTAATGCGCACTGTATGCATATGGTTCTAGTGATTAATCTGTGTCTGTAATTAGAAAGCAAAAAGATATATTAAAAACAGTGACCTGTCAGCCGTGCTGGCAGGTCGCATTAGCATGATTGTGCATGCAACTATCAAAATATCGCACCCGTATATTGTGGGTGCTCATATGGTCTATCCTATGTGCTCAAATCGTGTGTCATGAACATGACACACACAGTAATGGGTGACACCACTCGTAAAATAGCACTCCTGAAACAAGACACCACTTGACAATACAACATAAAACATAGAAAAGATAATCCATGTGACGTACTTCTGTAGATGCTATATTATTGCATCATGGTCAAAGCCAGGGGTAGAGGGACTTGTAGTCACACTCTAAAAGAGGGAGGGGAAAAAAAAGGTCTATATATCATGTACTCTTGTTGCTGCTTAACAGGTGGATAGCGTACTCCATCGGTAGGAAAAATAGGAAGCCCCCCGCCACTTACTTCGTCAAAGCCGCCTCTGGTACAGTAACCTACTTCTCTCCCTGGAGACCGCATACTAACTGGTGCATGAGCTGTTTCCGTTTACAAAGCCCTTTCCTAACCATGCGGCGGGAAAAAAAAGCCCTGTCATTCTGCTTCGTAGTACTAGACCGCACGGTTAGTTCAAAATGGCCGCCGTTCCCGGAGTAGTGGCAGCGCCATGTTGGGAGAATTCCCATCCTGAAAAACATTAAGTTACTGGAAATGTATGAGGAAAGGAGTTGATATTAAAATGTTTCACGTAATGCAGAATGGAATCAAGCGATATGCATTCAAAAATATTGGGAATTACACAGGTATAGTATTTCGTCGTTTCCCTGCCCAGAAAACAAGTCCTACTCGGGGGTGGTTAGATGTAATGGCTACTACCTAAGTGTGATATTACTTCAACCAGGCTACTCGCTTATAATGTCGAGCGGATGCTTCCCATGTATGATAGTTTTATTATTATTACTGCATGCATGTACCCGTGGACACAGCGGTCAGTATTTTACGATACATATTTCAAGCTAATGGCTACTTCGTGGGTTCTTTTCAACCGCTGAGATGTCCCATTATCGGACAGATGTTATCTGAAGGATCTCTCAATGATGCATTCCCGGTGAATAGCAACGCACTCTTATTCACGCTCAGATGTACCATTGTTAGACAGATGTATATTAGAATCTCTCAATGATACATTCCTGGTGTTATCCCGTATTACTAATCATGTGTAAGCAGGGGGTCACTGTTTTAAATTGTCTAGTCTTTATAACACAATATTTTGGTGTGGGACTCCTTCATAGTTATTGTTAGATGGGTCTCGAACTATTATGTCCCTGTGTGATCGTGTACTCTAAACAAACCAGGGTGTCATACTTAGTTATGGAGACTCCTAAAGATGTCTCCACTAGTCTAAATGTGGTGCATTTTCAACGTAAGAGGCCACACAGGATATTTTCATTAAGCCCCACGGTGTCAGTGTGGAGTTTGTACACCCACCGCTGTTCTTTTTCCAGAAGTCTGTGTTCCATATTATCACTATAAAACAGGTGTTCAAGGACAACCCACTTCAAATCATTGGGTGTGTGTTTCTGTTCCTAGTAATGTGAGGACATTTTTGTGGTGATGGGCTGACACCTGACGTTACTGCGCTGTTCGCACACTCTGGTGCTTACTTTTCTTGTGGTCATACCCACATAATGTAGGTTGCAGGGGCAAGTGATGAGATATACCACTCCTGCTGTGTTACAGTTTGTTAGCTTTCGCAACTCCCAATTCATTCCATTATTGAAGGACACATTTTTGGTGGCGGTAGTAAGATGGCAAACACTGCAATTCCCGCAGGGATAATGACCTGTAGGTGGTGTACCTAGCATAGTTTGTTTCCTTTCTCTGTTGGTTCCTGATTTCGGGCGTGTATGTACCAAAATGTCTCTCAAATTCCTTCCCCTTCTGTGGGAGAACATTGGTTTTGGGATGTTAAGTTGCCCACTGTTCAAAATACGCCAATGTTTTCCAATGATTTTGGTGACTCGATCAGAGGCTATGTTAAAGGTAGTTATGCAGATTGGTCTCTTGTCTTCAACAGTGTTCTGTTTTTGGCGTGTTTCCAGCAGAGAATCTCTGTGATTATTCACTGCTTGTTTCTTTGTTTTAGACACCAACTTTTTTGGGTAGTTCCTTGCCAGAAGTTTGTCTGTCAGTTTCTCGGCTTGTGTTCTGAAATCATTGACCTCTGTGCAGTTCCTCCTTAGCCTAAGGAACTGGCCGAAGGGGAGATCGTCTTTAAATGCCTGGGGTGAAAGCTGTCGTATAGTAATAAGCATTTCTTTGCAGTCGGTTTCTCATGTGTTGTTGTTTTTAGGGTGCCTTCAGCTGCGATAATGTTGAGGTCCAGGAACACCAGTTTAGATCTGCTCATAGTATGAGTAAATTTAAGGAAACTGTCCGGGAGATTCAGCCAGGTTATGAACTCATCTGCTCTGGACTCGTCTCCTTCCCAAATCAGCAGAATGTCATCTATTTACCTTTTCCAAAGTGTGATGTGTTAGAGATAAGGGTTGGTGTCTGCCAGGATTTTATGTTTCTCTAGATGGTGTACGTATAATCCCGCCACACTAGGGGCAAAAGTACTGCCCATACTGGTTCCGTGTTGTTGGCGGAACAAGGTATCTTCGAAGCGAAAGTAATTCTCCGTTAGAGCCCATTTGATGCATTCTAACACCAGGTGTCTAGGTGTGTGGTAGGTCCAGTTCCCTCCATACAGGACTTCTTCGATGATTTCTAAAGTCTCCTTGTGTGGGAGGCTTGTGTACAAACTTTCAACATCCAACCCTATGAGGATGCTGGTGGCAGGGTTGAACTGTAGGTCCTTTAGAAGACACAGGACTGCCTTAGTGTCCTGTAGGTATGTGTCTGTTCCTTGTATTAGAGGACTTAAGAAGGCGTCGGCAAATTTTGAAAGAGGTTCCAGTATCGAACCTATGCCGGATACAATCGGTCGCCCTGGTGGGTTTTCCAAAGATTTGTGTATTTTGGGTATCGTGTAGAAATAGGGGGTCACCGGGTGTGTGTTAATCAGGAAATTCACTTCCCAAATCTGCCATTGTCTCATCTGTGTGTTTGATTGTCTCTTCTTTTGGACAACTACCAGGTTAGATGATATGAGTTACAGATTTAAAGTTACCGGTCATTAATAATAATTTTTACTGCACATCTAATCGGAATGATTTGACTATATTACCTATGCCTTTAGGTTTAGACTTGAGCCTAACACTATTGTACATATTCTTACTTATAGATTTACTACATACAATAGTTTATTAGAGCCCCATATACTGAATTGGAACCAGAAGAGGTAAGACATTACCTTTTCCTTTACATGACTTACTGGCAACTTACTTATATTTATATTCAAATAGGGTGACACCGGAGCTTGCGTGTCTTTCAGATACACATCAGAATTGTCTGGTTAATGCCTCGTCTATACTTCTCATGAATAATTATTGATACTAAGTGAGTAATTCTCTCAAATTTCTTATTCGTTTAGCAGTATCACTTTGACAAACCTTGACTTTGGACACTAAGGGAACAATCACGATAGAATGTACACTGTTCAGGACAATTCCATAACATTACACGTGGTGGCCAACAGTAAACATCTCACCACTCGCGCACCAATCTTATCACGCTATACATTTCCTGACTACAAGTGGCTTTTCTAGGGTCACCTGACCCAGGTGCTGGGTTTCATATCTATTGTATATACTCCTTCTAAAATTAGACTATGACTTTGTAGTAGATGTTAAGCCCTGATGAAGTCTGCTGTAACAGGAACAGCCAGAGACTAAACAAGTGTTGGCAAAGGGCGTTTATGACCACAAGGAATTAAAAGAACTATTGAAACCACAATCTCAACTCTGATTTCTGTGTGCCTGGAAAACTTTGTTGCTAATTTCTGGACCTTTCCAGTCGAGGAAGAATGGATGGCTCTTCCTCCTCCTGAGCACCAGAAAAACACATTTTGAACACCTAAGAGAATAAGACTTTGAGACTTTTATTTGATTTTGTGGTAGAGTGCGCCAGCTGTCCCACTCGTCGCACCTTCTGTGTTTTGCATTGGTATAGTATATACAGTGGCAGCTTCCTACACTGCCAAGCTAATGTCCCAGTGGACCTCCTGCACCAGTCATTGAAAGAGAGTCTTCCAATCAGTAGCGGCTGCTACCGGACTCAAGTGGTGGCGGGGACGAAATAAGTAAAAAAAAATCACTTACCTGTGACGGCCGGCCACCGCCTCTCCTCCGTCCTCTTCTTCCTGACTCCGGTCCAGCAGCAGGAAGCAGGAGGAAGCACCCGGGCTCCCAGGCTCTCCTGAGCCAATCACAATGCTGCAATGGAGCGTTGTGATTGGTCTAAGCACCATGGTTCGAGCTCAGATGGGGACAGAGAGCCTTTGCATTTTCCTCACCAGGCTGGGTAATGCAGCCTGTAGGAAAGATGCAAAATGCGCATGATTGTTTGGCCGGCCCAAGAGGGCCGGCCAAGCAGTCGTGCGCACTTAAAGAGTGCAAACCACTTCTCTCCCTGCTCTGGCCATCCCCGCCCGCACCAAGAGCCACTGACTTCAATAGGAAAACTAAAATTATAACAATACGTTATTATCATTTTATTTTTCCTTTTGAATAGTGGGGCGATGCTCCTCTGCCTTAACAGAGGAGGCGCCACTGCTTCCAACACCCTGTTCTTGTCTGAGTGCAATTTTACGACCCTACCTGGTGGCCATCACCTATTGGTTGTTATTGACGATCATTGCAAATATCCTGAGATTTAAATCATTCGATCGACATCTGCATAACAAATCATACCAAAGCCTGAAATATGATGGTAACCCATGGCATCCTAAACAAAGTAAGAACATATAACAGTGCCCCTTTCCAATGGACTACTTTTGCTGAATATCTTGCCTTTCTCCACATCATCCCTGGAAAATAACCACAAAGTGGCCCCAGGCAAATGGAGAGGTGGAACACTTCATGAAGACTCAATACAATCTTACTTACTGTGAAGATGGATCTGTACAATGTGTAATGGGCGAGCTTCAGGTTGAGGGAATATAAAAATACTCCCCATGTTTTAATATGCTGCTTGGAAGAGATATCAACGATACAATACTCACTCATGTCAGGTGGCAGCTAAGAAATCATGACAATGTGTAAACACAGTCACTGCAAAATAACTGTATCACGCTTCTAAAAAATACTAAGACAGGCAGAACTTGCAGCTGACACTACTGGTGACTACATTGAACTTCAATCCAGTTTCTCGCCTCCTTCAAGTCCTGTGAGTGACAGACAGGCAGTACCTTCGCTGTCTCACGGGTAACTATGGGCCTGATTTACAGTTTGGTGGACAGGTTAATCTGCCACAAATATATCCCGTCTGCCTTATTACAAGTGCATTATATTCTATGGCACTTATAATAAGGTGAACGAGATATCTGTCACGTTGTGACGGAGTAACCTGTCTGCAAACTCTAAATCACGCCCTATGTCTGGTGTATCTGAGCCCCTCAGTCTGACAAGCAAACCCAGTATGAGAAACAAGTTCTTAAAGTATTCCTTGAGACGCCATCTTCCACCTTCCAAGAAACATTGACACTTTATAATGTAAAAATAACATAGCTAATATTTAAGAGTAAGTGTTTTTACTTTCTTTGCTTTTGAAAGGAACATTATTCTAGTTATAACCTGAAGGGTAAAATGTTAACTGCCTATCCTTTATGATTCCACACACGTGTTTCTTTTGCAGTTTTATGCTTCAGCTAACTGAACCCAAAGCAATTGGAGTACTTTACATATGAGCACCAGTTACATTATACAAGGCCACATTCATTTTTGTTTTCAGGCATAGGAATATTAAGCGATTTGCCCAGAATCACAGGATGCTGAGCCAACGCCGAGACTCAAATCTGGTTCCCCAGTTCCGAAGTCAAAAGCTTTGGCCGTAACGCCATGGTTTGGCCCATATGATGTCACATATTTAACAAAAAGGTGTGGGGCATTGGCTCATTCATTCAGAAACAATTGTAATATAGTGCAGGCATGTCTAAGTTCTTGCTGTCGTTCCTCTGTTCTGCCTATGTACTGCTGCCACTGCAACACAAATGGGAGAGATATTAAGTGTGTAAATACAAGCAAATGGTAGAGGAACAGAGGAAAATGAATACAGGGTTGGTAGACCTGGAAAGCAAGGCGAGGGGATGGGGAGAGAAGGGTATTTGTTTCCATTTCCAGCAGAAACAGCAGGGATCAAAATAAGGCAGTACGAGGGAATAGAAGACTGGAGAGCAAACAGAAATGAGAAGATGGTAACAGACAGCTTGATGTGGAAATAGAGGGTTAGGAAAAAAGAATACATTGAGAGAAAAGCAGAAGTAAGAACAGAAAAAGGACAGGGATTATGTTTACTTAAAAGTGCATTAAGTTTTAGCCAATGCAACTACACCAACCATTCCTCGGTGTTAAATGTGTATCTGATCGCAAGCCTAATTAATCAGGCATGAAAACATAGATTCCTAATTTATTTTGAGCCCTCTTGTGTTGCATGAGGTGAGCAGCCTTCCAAGTGCCACACATCACTGGTTAGTGTAACGTATTTGAGTGATGGTGTCTGCATCACTGCACTAAAATACTATGTCACACCTAATGAAGCATCTCAAATTACGCAAAGCACTCAGAGAGGATGTGGTTGGCACTGTGCTTGTGTGTAAGCAGCTAGAGTGTGAACTGGGCAAAGGTCGAGGAGAAGTGACTGGTTGGTTGCCTTGGATACCAAGCCATCTCAGCCAGGGGCCCAGCTTGTTTGTTTTAGTGCCTGGAGCTTCCGCCTAGTTAATTACAAAATAACGCAGAGAAGAATGCCTCCGGACCCTCATCTCACGTGATCCATTGCGCTGTGAAGGAACCCCGGCCCTGGATTGTAGAAAGATTTAGTGCAGTTGGTTTTAGGTCTCGGCTCTAGACAGTACATGTGCTGTCTCGAAGAGACATGTTGTATATACTTTGTGGGCTTCAGCCTGCCCATTGGCTTCCGATTTGCTTGCTCCATTGTCGTTTTCCTAATCATTCTCCCGTTTGTCCATGGCATGCATGCGTCATGTCTCTTCCTGTGTTTAGCCCTTCCAGAGAGCATGGACTAATTACTACTACCCATCCACTGTTCCCATTTTAGGAACTATTTTAGGAACTACTTTTTTCTTTGTTAAAGAGCACTTCACACGAGTGCTTGTGGTTTCACTCGCGCCAATCTCCATTGCTGTAACCAGGCCTGTAAATCTTGTTCTTATCTCATCACATTTGCTGTGCCTTCAAAGACAGAGGTCAAATGTCAAACACTGTTTTCCGAGGGTGTCTGTCAGCATAAGGCTGGCTGTGCATTCGACCATGGCAGGGCAGGGTATGTAGGGGCGAAGGCATGTCCCTCCATCTTGCCTTTCAGTCAAATGTCACACACAGAATTCTGCAGAGAACCACCCTAGCGTAATTCACACAATATGCAGAAGGCTCACAAAATTGACACAACATTTGTGAAAAAAATTACACAAATGCAATGGCAAAGACGAGCAGCAAAAGCCCTCTCTCCTTCAAACATGCACTTAAAACAGCAAAAGACATTTTCAACACAGCGCTGTCTTCTGATAATACAAGTTTGTGTGTGTTTTAAAGGGGTCTCATGCTGCCTTGATCAGAGTTACGACCCCTAAGTGGCACACGCTGTGGACTCTCTTCTCCATCCCAAGCCACTGTGTCACTGGTTTCGAGCATTCCTCTCCTCATAAGTATTCGCTTTTTAGTGAGATCTGAAAACAGAAGTGTTTGTTTACATTTCTGGGCTAAATATTTCAGCCTCCCCCCACCTGCAGAGCATCTTGCAGACCTCAGTGGCTGTTTTCTGATGTTTTTCATATTTTGGTGGCCCTTCTAAACCCACTTTAATCAGTGAAAGCTGCTGCCTGCCACGCCCTGGGAAGCCTCTGCTTTTCCCAACCCCCTCATCATCTTTTCATCAGCCTTTTCCCACAGATGGATAACAGGTGGGATTCCCAGAAGACACAGAGGCTCCAGCTGATATACACCCTTCTGGTAACTGCACTTGTTCTGCATCAATGAAACCAAAACTGTTGTTTTTTCCAGGGTGTTTTCATGTTTATACAGAATATTCTAAACATCAGGAAATATAAAGTTAGAGAAAACTCCACAAGACGGGGTTAGTGGCACAGACAGACTACTTACGTCTCTCCATGTACAAGACATATATTGCTACCCCCGCACCCCGACTATACACCTCTGTTGTGGGCATTGTATCTTTTATCTATAACATCTATTCGTACAGCGCTCTGTTGCTTTGTGGCTTAGTTGGCACTTTATGCATATGTGGGATGAAGTCCCCACAAACATATATTATATAGAAATTGTTGGTCACAGAGAAGTTCTGTAACCATATAGAGGATCAAGGTTGAAGGGTGAGTGTCTTTATAAGGTCACGGAGCTCTGAGATGACTTGTGACACACTTATACAATCTAAGGCCTTAAACTCTAGCTTCCCCGTATGAAAGGGTACTCCAGTTTCAGGTATATAGAATAATCACTTTAATGTAAGTCACTTTCAAAAGCGGCAGTAGGTCATAATGTGTAATAAAAACCAGAGAGCTTTCTGCACTTTTTGTAATGAAACCCAGCAGTATGCTAAATAATCATGCTGTCATCAATATCTCAGTGTCAGCTAATGATTGTGAATTCAGAAAAAATAGCTCAAAACAAGTGATTAATTCAATTATTTAAACATCACTTGTAATTCTGTTCATTTGCTTGTCTTTTCCAATGTATGCTGGTTCTGAATTGGGATGTCACAACTCAGCTGTAATAAATTAATACAGTATTTTAGTGATGTCATTCTTACTGAAGGCCAGTGGTGACAAAATAGAGTTTTTTGTACAGGAACTACAGGCTTGCATGTCTTATATATATAATAAAGATCCAAAAATTGTACAATTTAATTATACTGGAATTCACCAAGGGCCTAGGGGTGATAGAGAGCAATAAGATAGAAGGCTGAGTGTCTTTATAAATTCATAGAAAACCAAGGTCCTTTTATTCTACGCTTGTGGGTATTTCATTCCTTATAAGTTTACCTTTCATTTACTCCATGGCTGTCACATGGTCCCATGTTCTGTTAAACACACTCTGCCAGTCCTGGCCTTTTAGCTAAGAACAGTTTGCATGCTGTGATATTTTAACCAACATTTTTACCATTAAAGTGTAAACTAAAAGGTCCCAGAAATGCATAATGTTTTAGGCTAAAAAGTGAGGAAAGACTGATGTTATCGGGCCACTTGGCAGTTACACAATTTCCAAACCAAAAACATAATCTTCATTGGTCTGAGCATACGCTGAAACAACATTTCTTCCAAATGCACACCCTAAAAATACAGATTATCTTTTTTTGTGAGAGATTTTCTCTGTTGCAAGTGATGTCATACTGATATGTTCCTCGTTAATGACGCATTCTCTTTAAAGCAGGAAGCTGGTGCAGACTGAATAGGGAATGAGCTGCTCTCACCTGCAGACCAGCTCTGCCTGCTTCTTCCATGTGTTTAGTTAGGACTGTGGAACTGCCCTGTCTGAGACAACAGAGTGGTTCACACCTTCCTTATGAGTTTGTGAGAGAGATAATAAACTATTATATATGAATACTGACATCATTTTCTTATTACAGATGTCAGAATGTGGCCATTGTAAGTAATAAAATACAGAAGGTTATACTTGCATAATATGTTCCCATATAATTTACTTACACATACATAAAGTACAGAATGCGAAGATGACACAGGATTTTCAAGACACATCCATCTGAATATCCCAGTAGGAAAGTGGAGCTGATATACAGAAACATATATAGGTCATGCCTGTGACAGCGCATGCGCTGCATTTGTTCTCGATTGCAAGAAGGATTGTTTACAATAAAGGGCTTGGAGCCCTCCCATTGCTTACCATTTATTGGCTTCAGAGTCACTCTTCTTTGCTGCCTCCTAATTGGCCAGCGTAGGCCAAGCGTCAGTTTCATTCCTTTCTGTGGAGCTTGGATCAAGCACAGATTGAGTCAACTTAATTAGTGCCTGTCCGCTCGCTGTGATTCAGGTACTATTTCTTCTTTCTCCTCCCACTGCCCTTTCTCTGTGTTGCTGCCCCTGTTTGCCAGTCTGCTCAAGCTGCTGTGCAGAGGTCCAGGTCAAAGCAAGGGCCTGGGTTTGTCGTGGGCAAAGACAGAAGTGAGGCCTGAGACGTGGGCCGACACACCTCGTTTGAGGTAGCCCATGCCACTCCCACCTGGGTTGGTGCCACTTATAAGTGAACATACTTTGAACTTGCCAGCTTTTTCTGAACTAAATATGAGTGCCACCCCTGAGCAAGAAGGTACCCAAACCTTTCGAAAAACATTTGACTTTATCGTACATTCCATAAGAATAATTGCATTTTCCACATTAAGTTTTTGATGTAGTATATTTATGAAACTTAATAACTCTTGTGCAGTACCTACTATGAGCTGAGTCAGCTATATGTTTCTAGATAATTTAAAGGTTACGTGTATGTGCTTAATATGTGGCAGGATTAGGAGCTGTGTGGCTGAGATCATCCAAACATTGCCCTCTCTGCAGAGCTCATCCAACCCTTACCCTCTATGAAGAGCGCACACAGCGATGTTTCGATATGTGACAACTGTAATTTTATATGAAAGTGTGTTAATCTGTTGAAATATTGACAGAACAAGCAGAAAATGAATTGTGTTTACAGGCAAGGAGAAAGAGAATGGGTGGGAGTGTGGTAACGGGACAAAAAAAGAAGTACATGCAGGACTAAGTGAAAAGACAGTGATGAAGAGGAGGAGATGATTGCAGATATGCAGATGGGGGATTAAAGAAACATGCAGAGAAAAACAGGGTGTACGTAGCTAACAGTGAGAGACTGAACAGGAGTGATCAGATTGAGAAACTCTGATGACCACTAGCCCTTCCACAGATCTTAGAAAATAATTCTCAGTCACATCAATCCAAACTTGAAACATTTTCATTTCGAATTATTCACAACAAAACCGTTATCACTCATTTAGCTGATACTGTTAACAAGCAGTGGCAACACTAATAGGTCTGGCTTGTTTTAGGTGTATGCTAATTTTTTCTGATATATCTACATACAATAATAGAAAACTCACATAAAAGCACTCAAACACTGGTTACTGATTTGATTTAATTGTGAAAAAGTGTAAAAGTGTCACACATTTGATAGTAGAATGTGAGACCCTCACGGGTGAGTAGCGCGCTATATAAACCCCCTGATTGATTGACTCATATGCAAAGTGAAACTACAGAAATGTCACACAAAAGCAATTTAAAAACCAGAGGTGAGCGAGCCACTGAAAGCTCGAGCCAGGCTCAAGCCTGATGTCTGGCTCTGGCTCGCTTGAGATCCTGTTGAAACCTTGAGCCCATAACGAGCCAAGCTTTCATGTGGCTTCTGCCTGCCTCCTTTCCTGTATCCTGGATCTGGCGTTACGGACAGAGCTTTTGACTTTGGAACTGGGGAACCAGGCTCAAGTCTTAGCGTCAGCTCAACATCTTGTGATTCCGGACAAATCACTTAATCATCCCCATCCCTATACGTAATGAATTGTGAGTTTATGTAATGTAACTGGTGCTCATGTAAAGCGATCCAATATCTCCAGTTGAGATTGTGCTATATAAAAACTGCAGAACAATGCACAGAGGTAAAACCAAAGCCTTAATGTAAGGAAAGATGCCAGTTTACTGGCTGATATGTACAAAGTGAAACTAGAAAACCTGCATAAATCGTGGCTTGCCCACTTAAATTGTGTGATCTTAGATAAATATTTTATTTCACAAAAACGTTTTTCTTCTGTATCTCGTAAGAAAACATTTTCAAATATGTGAGTTCTGAATACCAGTTGTACAAAACCCTACTGTTTAATTTATTAGACTACAATGTGCTCTATAATAATCCTGGTCACGTAAGGGTTTACATGACAACTGTCTTGCCTTTTAGTTCATGAATGGTTCATCCTTAAAAAGTATTATTTTTAATAAGTACTTCTCTTAACAGAGCTATCATGTGAAGTATTAATATCAACGCTTCCACATGTTAAAGAAGTAAACTTTTTTTATTTTAAAGAGACTCGATCATAATTTACGTGGTTGGCCGTATGACTTAAATAGCAAACAACTTCAGTGCTCGGCACGTGCACTGGCTCTAAGATCCGAGCCAGACCCTTGGCTCAGTTCTCCCTACTAATTTGCTGGATTAGCCACCTCTATTGTCAGCTATGACAATGAGGTTTGTCACTGGGAACTGACGAGAACCGCAGTGAACACAGACCTGACCTTGAAATCCGTATGCACTCCACGTGCCACAACTCCGGTGTGCTACGAAAAAATTATGGAATTACAAACAAGCAGTGGAATAGAAAACTTGACACCGGCAACATAGAGCGTAACACGGAAGTGATTTGTCTTGCGTCATGACGCTAGTGACGCACTCCTACCAGGTTGCTCTGCTGCCTTACGCACCCCCGCCTCCGAAGCATCCGGGTCTTGCCGTCTCACTCTGTCACTATGGTCATGGCGGAGGGGACGGCAGTGCTGCGGAGGAACCGGCCCGGCACAACGGCTCAGGTACAGAAACGCGTATTATCAGCGGAAACAGCTCTCCAGTGGGCAGCAGCCACGTTGGAGGCGGGGTAATGGAGGCAGCGAGCTTTCTGAGCCTCCTTGGATGCTTTTTCTGACTCGGAACAGGCTGGTGGTCGCGGGGGAGGGCAGGACTGGGGCCTGGACTGTTCTTCTAATTTGGAGACACTGAACCCCAATGATGTGAGGACGATCTGTCACGGTTACCCGGTAATGTACAGGGATAGCACGGCTATCCTCGTCGGGGGCTCGCTGTATGTCCACTGGGACCTTCTCTGAGAGTCATCCCGCCCGCTGTGGCCTGTCACAGCTATTAATGGGAGCAGACTTCACAAGCATCGCCCACCCACTGTGTTTCTCAATACGCTGTTTTACACAATTATAGTTGCCATCCCAAAAGATTACGTCGGTTGCCTAGCTATTTGCTTCCGAGCCAAGGGACCCGAGTTCTAGTTAAAAGATATGCGTTTCTTGGTAGAACTGTCACTTGCTGTCAATTAACATTGGGAAAGATGTGAGAGGTCGGATCTTGGTTGTACTGCAGAGAGCTACACACTATAGCAGTCACTCGAGATCCACGGAATTGAGAGATCAGGGGTGCTTACTATGAAAACACAAAACACTTCTGTGTTGTGGTGCTGTTTTTGTCTTTTCAGCCGGGTACTGTTGATTTTTGGGGTAATCCTGTCTTCAGTGAAACAAAGGAGAATTAGTAATACTTTGGCCGCTATATGAAGCACTCATCCAATGTGCTTTGGTGCACTGCGTAATGTATTTGTTGGCTTACCGGGGAGAATACTACCCTTTTCTTAAGGAAAAATGTTTGAACTTGAAGTTGTATTTTTTTTGGGTGTTTTTTTCCCCTCCGTTAAGGGCGCTAAAAATATGTTCGAATCACGAGTAGTGAGGAAATCTGTGCAATACATAGCAGCTAACGAACAGGAGGCGCAAAACTACCAGAATCCTTACTTTCCTCTTCTCTCTTGCTAGTCACAGAGATCTAGAAATCACATGAATAAATAGCGTATGTTTCCAAAATGTAATGATGATCATTTTGTTTCCACGCAAAAAAAGTTTGGGACTTAATTTAGGTTCCCTGTGCTTTGATGCTGCCTTGCCCCAATAGCAAGTACTAGAAACTCCAGTGTAAGAAAATCAAGACCGAATTCTTGATCATGGGTATGTGCTTGCAGTTGTTACTGTTAATAAAATCACATTCGTCTGCTTCCTGGTTGAAGAATTAGTCACTGACACTTACCCCGGTATCTCGTCCTTTCCTGTAGGATTTCACATAGGGAGTTTTCAGTGCTATTTCTTGGAACTATGTTGTTCTAGCTGAAATGAGAGTAGGGCATTTCGTAAAAGTCCTACAAAACAGCAACTAGAGGACCCAAGTCACTTGACAAAAGCTACTGCTTCATTTTTTTCGTTGGTGGTTGCATGATTCTTTTTCTGTGAATGAGCGTTGAGATGTGTACCCCTTCCTACCTCTTCCACTCTATCTGGATGTGTTGCCACCCTTATAATTTTCTAGATAATCTCACCTCTACCCCTCTCATTTCCATGTACCTCTACAGTCTGAAGAAAACTTGATAATGGCTGGTGTCAGGGCAGGAGAAGCAAGAATGGATGGAAGGCTAGTGTTGTCATTAATTCCATGGATAAGCATGTTACATACATTCTTCGTGTCCCGACCCCGACCCCAGGATCCTCATGTTGACAGTAATGAGTTCTGGGAAGTGACACGTTACTAAGCCCATTATAAAAGAATGAAGATGTGTGATTTAGACATTGAACTGGGTAATGCTTGCGTGTTTTCTCCAAGAAAGGCAATAGGGCTGTTTCACTTTTATATTGTTCAGATTACATCATCTGCTTCAAGACGATTGTATGCATTCACTGTCCTATGGTGGTATGCTAAAGCTAACTCGCTCACAGTTAATTTGATAAAGACAAACTATGAGCTGTGTGTCGTAGTATACAGAAGTCCAAATGTAGCCAAGTAGTAGGTTCCAAGAATGTAGTTTATTGGTTCAGTTTCAAGTAAGTAGAAGGTAGATAAGATGGTAAGTAAGATGGTAAATAGTAGCTGTAATGTAGCCCCACCAGGAGCAGCCTCCCTGCTGCTCAGCCTGCATTCATCAACTGACACTCTCACAAGTCTCTAAGCAACCCATGCATTCATGACATCACCACACATTCCACACTCATCCTGGCTGAGCAGTAGGGAAGAGGTGCACAAAAGAAAGTAGAGGCGACAACCAAGTCACCACACTGTGATTACCTAGAATATAAGTGCCTTTGATGGCAAACTATAGTTGGAGTACGAACAGTCTATCAGCTGTGGGAAGGGCCTTGGTAAGATTTCATATTCTTTATGGTGCTGTATCTCCATTATTTAGAGCCTACAATAGTAAACCCTAATAACTAATATCTTAAAACTCCCTTTTATGTCTAATCATGTGGAATATCTGGATGCCAGGATTTGGAGAAAGCTGCTAAGTGTTAGAAATAGTACCCTACTAGACATCCAGTACCGCAAATTGGGACTGGACTCGCCTTGTTCTTGAGCCTTGGGCCTCTAATCGATTTAAAAAAATAAATTAAAAAAATTACATTGATTATTGCTGTGCCCCAGCCATTTGAAGGCTATTTTATTGAAGGATATTGTGCACTAGGTAGCTGTCAGTGAACTTGACTATAGTATGCTTTTCATGGCCCGGCTGGAAATCTTGGGATTTTTTCAATGATGGAGTTATTGGTGTTCAGCAGTTTAAAACTATAGCTAGGAATCAATTAGGCTATATTCCAAAAAAGCTGATCTACAATCGCTTGGCACAACATCTTCATATAGTTAGTATTTTAAACATTTTGTAGGGGACAGTTCTACTAACTATTTAGATACAATAGCAGATTCGGCTTTTAGGCGTGTCTTTACTTGATGTATATTAGAACTTTTTGGGAAACGAGAAAATAGTCCGGATTTGTAGCAAGCAGCATGAGTTATAGATCATGTAGTCTGGTCCTAGAAACCAAGTCCCACTTTTTATTTAACCACACTGCACTTTATAAAACCATGCACATCTCAGTTGCTCTTTGTAGTATAATCCAAATGAAGAATTGAATCAAGTATTGAAGTTGAAGTTTATTTTCAAACCCCTGCACAGCGTCCTTCCTTGTAGGTACCAACAGCTTACTGACTACAACATTCTCAATTACAACATAGAGAATACATTATAGAATATGAAGAGGACATAGTTCTAACTTAACCCTATGATAACATAACATTACATTACAATACTACACAATCCCCTCCCAAAATTAATAATAAAACAAAAAATTAATAAAAAAAAAAAAAAAACTATTCACAATCATACAATTCTAACTTCTTTGGCTTTTTAACAGCACGTCCTTTAGATGTTTTAACAATTTTGTTATCACTTACATTTAAATCAGCATTGTCCAAACTGGTAGAAGATAAAGAAACCTCATTAGGCATACCAGAATTGATGGTAGGAGAAAAAACTTCATTGGAACAGTCGGAATCAGTGGTAGATAAAGAAACTTCTGCACTCATTTCTGGTTCATTGATACCATAATTATCATTGCTAAGATTTAAAGGAAATTGAGATGCTTCTAACCACCAAAAATCCCTTACATTGGCACTACTTTGCTCCTTTTGATAATTAGTGTTTTTTACAGGAGCTAAACGACTAAAATGCCAAACTTCACCATTATGCAGTAAAGCAGTATTCTTCATAACCTTGACAACTTTTCTAGGTTCACTAAATCTACTTTCACCTTTCCTTGTTATCCTTCCACTTTTAATCCAGACCCAGTCTCCAGCACAAAGCGTGGTTTCTCTAGCGCCATGTTTTTGGTCATAATACTTTTTATTTTTTTCTTGAGACTCTGTTATGCGTCTTTTAACCTCATCAATGTCAAATTCAATCATTTCACTTCTTTTCATCCAACCAGGATTGACTTTAGAATGAGGAATTCTACCTCTCATTAACGAAAATGGACTCGCACCAACAGAACCATGGATAGTATTCCTATATGCCCAAATCATTTTATTTAACTCAATATCCCAAGAAATACCACTTTTATTGGCAAGTTGTATAATACCTTTAATACTGCGGTTCACCCTTTCAACTATACCATTACCTGAAGGATGATATAAAGCAGTAAAACATTGTTGAATTCCAGATGCCATGAGATAATTTTTAATTTTACTTGACTTGAACTGGACACCATTATCTGATAAGATGACCGCTGGAAACCCCTCCCTTAAAAAAATATTATCAAGAAATGAAATAACCGTTCTAGTATTGACACACTGTACAACCTTTAACTCCAACCACCTTGAAAAAGTGTCTACAAGAACCAAGATTTACTTGCAAGAGCCATCCTGCCAAGTGATAGGCCCCATGATATCCAATGCAACTACTTCCCATGGCAACTTGGGACACCCTAACGAACTCAAAGGCGGATTAAGAGTTTTTAAAGATTTATCAGATGTCTCACATTTGATACATGATCTAACATCTTTCAATTTCCATGCCAGCTTTGGGCCACCAATACAGTTCCTTGAGCCTTTGTTTGGTACGTGTAATCCCTGAATGGCCCTCATGACATAAGTTGATAATCTTTTCACGTAAGTTAATAGGAGGAATCACTTTGTCTCCACGAAGAGTCAAGGAATTAGAGACACTCGATTCATTACGGACCTCCCAAAATCCTCTAAATTCATCCTTGACGCATCTTTTTTCCATACCAATCCAACCATTAGTAACAAACTCCTATACCTTACACAAAATTTCATCATCACTTTCAGCATTAAACCATTCTACTTATTGAAACTGTCAAATACTCCAATAGTAGACACACTAGCAACAGAATACTCATTCCAAGGATTGTTGTCGATTTCCATCAAAGGTAAAGCCATTCTACTAAGAAAATCAGCAGTAATGTTTTTAGCACCTGGAACATATTGGATATCATACATGAAGTCTTGTAGCCTCATAGATAGCCTTGCAATTCTTGCTGTAGCATTGATCAAACCTTCTGTAGTAAGAAGTTTGGTAAGTGGTTTATGATCACTTCGTAGCGTAAATTTTCTGCCCCATAACATTTTTCTAAAGTGTTCAAGTTCCCATACACATGCTAAGGTCTCTCGTTCTATTACAGAATACTTCTCTTCTGTAGGGGTAAGAGAACGGGAAGCAAATGCAATTACTACTTCTTTGTTCTTGTCATCAATTTGAGTAAGAACACTTCCTAGCCCTCTACCGCTAGCGACGGTGGTGACAATGGTATTGGCTGAAGGATCAAAACCTTGTAAATTGGATGCTTGGCTAATCAATTTCTTGATATTCTGAAAAGACAACTGACACGAATCATCCCAAATGAATTGTACTTTGTTTTTTAGGAAAGATCTCATGTTATACGTTTTCTCTGAACATTTTTTGACAAATTTAGCGTAAAATTCCATAAGACCTAAAAGATCTTAAATCATCTTTAGATTTAGGTGCAGGTGCTTCAATGATAGCTTTAATTAAACTGGTCTTAGGTCTAATGCCAGTGTCGCTGATTTCATGACCCAAATAAGTGACCTTCCTTTCCGCAAATTTACACTTGGAAATTTCTGCTGTTACCCCTTTGCTTTGTAAAATATCAATTACATTTTTAAGTCGTTCATCATGAATTTTTACTGGAACCCATAACCAGTATGTCGTCTTGGAAAAAAAATGATGCCTTGCATATCTCCAAAAAGCTCTGACATCAATCTTTGGAACACTGCTGCAGCAGATGCAAGGCCAAAGGGCATCCGTCGAAACTGAAAACACCCAAATGGCGTACAAAAGGCAGTAAGTGCTCTACTAGAAGGATGTAAGGATATCCGGTGATAAGCACAAGATAAATCAATGGTGGAAAACCATTTGGCACCCTTCGTTAATGATAACATTTCCTCAATCCTAGGTAAAGGAAATTGATCCACAATAATGTTGTCATTTAAAAATCTTAAATCAGTACACATCCTGATTTTTCCATTGGCACGTCTGGCTATAACAATGGGTGAAACCCACTCCGAATCTTCAATGGGTTCTATTATGTTGGCATCTTGTAGCTTTTTCAATTCATCCTTAACCTCTTGTCTAACGATCAAAGGGACATGACGTACTTTATGAATTTTAGGAATGGCATTGGGTTTCAGGCGAATCCTATGAGTAAAACCTTCAAGTTTCCCAATTTTCCTGTTGAACACACTGGGATAATCCCTCAAAACCCATTTTTAGTTTCTTCAGAATCACATGTAACCAAAACTTGTTCCGGGCTATTGGGATCAAGAATAATGTTGAGGGAACGTTGATCCCTCCATCCCAATACAGACGGCCCATCATCTGCAACATACAATTTACCTGATGCTTTCCTGCCTTTAAATTCGAAAATTAGTGATCTGAACCCTAACATGTTTATTTTCTCTCCTGTAAAGCTTTCTGGGCACACATCAGTGGGTTCTAAATGGGAACCAATAAGATGAACAAATTTCTCCTTCCAAATGGTGCGTGCAATAATCGTGAAAGGAGAACCAGAATCAGCTGCTACTTGTAGTGTTATACCTCCAAAAGAAACCATCCATAATGGTTTGTTGTTCCCATCCCCCTTTAAATTCAAAACTATATCCCTTTTATTTTTAATAAATTTGACACATGAATCCTCCAAACACTCTTTAGATTAATTCTCCGACAAATCAGAATCATCTTGTGTAACGCACGCAACTTGACTTTTTTTTTTTGTACGTTTTCTCTTACACACTTTTCTAAAATGACCAATAACGCCACACTCTAAACATTTAGAAGATTTTGCTGGACATCTATCAAAGTTAGCAATGTGAGATGTGCTGCCATATCTATAACAAACAAAACCAGAATTATTCCCTTGATAATTCCTATCTCTTCTTGTATTCCATCTAGGTTGGCTTTTAAAATTCATAGGAGTATTAGTCTTATCCTTTTTCCCTTCAGAAATTTTGTTGACAGTTATTTGTTCAGACGGAGTTGAAGATGCTTTGGCGCATCTGTCAGAAAGTTCTGCTTTCTTGACTAAAGTTATGAGGTCTTTAAGACTAGCTTCACCTTCTACCCATAGTCTGTCTTGAATATTTTTATTTTTGGAACACATCACTACTTGGTCTCTAATCATTTCATCATGCAGTGCGCCAAATCTACATTTGATTGCCAAATTTTTAAGAACGGATACATACTCCTCAATGGATTCATTGTCATTCTGTTAGCGTTTGTAAAATGAACGTCTAGAGACTGCAACGCAAACTACTGGTGAATAATGATCATCTAGATCAGAAATAGCACATTTAAAAACATCAACATCACAACTTCTTTCAGGTCTTTGCATTTGATTAAAAACTCTAAGACCTTCAGGGCCAAGGCAATGTAGTAAAATACGTAGTTTTCTTCCAGGAGACATAATGGCGCCATTGTCTTCCAAAGTTGCATTATAGTTGATAAAGTATTCTTTCCATTCATGCCATTTAACATTAGGTTCACCAGGATTTGTTAGAAATTCTTTAGGTGTGTTTAGATTAATGGTGACATTAGTGATCCCAGAAGCTGTTCCAGAAGCACTAGTTGCCGTGTTGCCTTCCATCATAATGTAAGAGTGCAGTATAAATATATTCAGAAAAAAAAAACCATAGAATTCTTTAAAACAAAAATAGTAAATGAAAATGTAGGGGAATCTTACTGTAAAGCGCTGTAGTTCACGAAATGCCAATCACAAGTTAAAGTTTTCTCTCAAGCTTATCGGTGCGCGAATAAAATCCATTTGAAACTTCCAATAAAAAAAAATGGCCGCACGTAAAGGTCACGCAGCGTGGCCTCGCTGCTGACGTGAGTGAGTAATGTGCATGGAGGCACAGAGAACTCGAAGGAAGAATGCGCTGACAGACAGAAGAAGAATGAGAGCACGCGGGCAAGCAGGAGGAGGCAATACAATGGCTCGAGCAGCAACGGTAACTCTGATTCAAAGGTAAGCAGAGTTTAACTGCCAATTAACTTTACTGCGCAAAGGAACAAAAGTACAAAGGACTCACATGGATAGATTTCCGGAGTCCAAAACAGCTTTTGGTAGTTTCCTCCGCCGAACTGTAGAAACTGTAGATGAAGATTTCTGAAGCGGAGAGGTGGCTGAAACGGTGGGACACAGGGGTTGGAACTCCTAAATCGTAGCCAAAAAGATGTAGTATAATCCAAATGAAGAATTGTATCAAGTATTGAAGTTGAAGTGAAGTTTATTTCCAAACCCCTGCACAGCGTCCTTCCTTGCAGGTACCAACAGCTTACTGACTACAACATTCTCAATTACAACATAGAGAGAATACATTCTAGAATATGAAGAGGACATAGTTCTAACTTAACCCTATGATAACATAACATTACATTACAATACTACACTCTTGTTTTGAGATATCTAGACCGATTTTTTGAGGGTAAGATTTACCAGTTATCAGTGCCTTGGTTAAATACTTAAATGTGTTCAGCGTTCTATCTTAATGTTGACAAACTGTAGAATGTATTGTGCGTTATCCATTTTTTGCGTTTTTTCGAATGAGGCTTCTATGGTTTGTATAAACTGCAAATATAATATTTAATTACTCAAATCCATGGCAGTGATTTATGCTCTGTGTCAGTAGTAGGAAAAAGATCCTTTTGGGTTGCAGTGCTGCTCCAGTTTTCCCCCGCCCTAGTGACTTCTGCTCTACGTGGGAACAAGGGGAATGGGAGTGTATTGTGTAGTGCTGTCGAAGCAAATCCAGAGGCGTTTGAGAGGCAGGTACCTGAACAACAAGAACTCTTTTCCCATAACAATCTAATTTGTTTGCAGTGGCAGTCCTTTATGAAAATTATATTGGGTAGCATGCTTCGCATTCACGCAGATGTGACAGAACTCAGTCTTATGTGCAGTATAATGCCAATAAATATGTGACATGAACTATTGATAGGTTTGATCCACCTCAAATGGAAAGTCCAGTAAATTCAAAGTTTTGGGAGTTGGTCCTATTAAAGAGCCCATGATGTGCATTTATATATGTATGTGCTATTTACATAGTGTGAACCTAGCCAAAAGGCAGATAGATAGAGAAGGCCTGTTACCTCCTGTGTTTATTTGACATTTTTTTTGCATTTCTTTGCCTCCATTCTGCTTCTGTCCTGGCTGTGCATGTGCTGAGAGCCACCTGAAATGGCGAGCTTGTCGCCCACATAGGCAGAGTTGCTGGTTGCTATGCTATTGTAGATATGGCTGTTGATTTTGAAGATGATTCTATTTGGCAAGGACAACTGGCATCCCATCAGGGTGGGGCATGGTGGCCTATTTCTTCACAGTAAAAAGCGTGGGCTATCCTGTGTTCCTCAGAACCTGAATTACATACACACAATATAAAACGATGGTTCTTATGGACAAAATAAGTTCATTAATCCTTTTTAATTAAGATAGTGGAATAACCTACTCCCCAAACAGTAGTTTCCTTCCATTAAATGTGCTTTATTTTCTTGCTACCTCACCAGCACTGCACCTTGACTATGCACTTGGCCCTACGAGCACCTTGTCGTTTGTGGTCTATTCTGTATATCATGTTCGTACCAGCTTGAACTTTTGGATACATTACAATTGATCTATTTCGTAAGCATTGATCTTTTGTTTATTGTAAGGAAACTAATGCCTGGGGAGGAGGTTAGTTTCTTATCTTATCTAAAAAGTATTTAATTTACTTTTCTGTCAGAACCACAGTTTTATGTAGCCCTGTTACTTCAAACCTTTGATAAGACGTGCTGGTGCATGTAGGAATACCATAAGAGGGGGCAGTGTGGAATCTGGGAGACTGTAAACCAGGGCATGGCCAGCAGGCACATATTGCATGTCATTTTACCTGGCAGTATGCACCAATCGCAGCTATGAAGGTAGAAAACTCCAGGAACCTTCTGTACTTCTTGTGCCCAAGAGTTGGACATATGCAGAACTTGTCACATTATCTAAAAGTTAGAGCTTGAATGCATAGTGTGTAAGATGCAGGTTGTGGGACCCCTTCATGGAGAAAATTGAAGCTGAATCAGATACGAGACCCCCATGAAGGTGATATGGGATTGTCGTTTATACTTTAGACACTCCCATTCGCCAATGCAGTACATATGAGCCCAGAGAGCCTACCATTGGAAGTCATGGGACACACCATGCCATAATAGGCGAGGAACCAAGGTCAACTACCCAGTAGGTGATGGGTGACAGTATATGAGACAGGTACATTCAAATGGAGGTTGTTGCAGTGAGACTGGTGTTTCACAGTGCTTGTAATAGACCTGTTGTGTAAAAACACAGGTGGTGACTGTTCTCGGACCTATGTTTTTATTTATTGTTTTTACTGGTTGTTACATGCCCTAAAGATTAAAAACTCCAATTGACCCTGTTTGGCAAAAACACACTAATTGGTGCTGATAATATATATAATATATATGATGTAGCTTTGTGTAATACTGAAAATAGAAATGTTTTACTATTAGTTGTTGTATACAGGAAATGAAAACTTAATAAAGAACCACTTGGAAAAAAGAAAGCTCTTCTTTGTGCCTCAGACCAATGTGGTCACCTGGGCATTTTGGTTTAATTTAAAATATCTCAGGTTAATGTTCTCTCTCCTTGTGCTCCCTCAGAGAGGCACCACTGTTCATTCAATGATGCCATGCTTTGACCATGCCAGCAGCTTATTACGGGTATGTTGGCTGCTGCACATGTGCTGCAGAATCCACATCATGCGAGCCCAGAGGATTACTTCTGCATTTGTTTTGAAGAGGACACCTTATGCCAGAACAGAATACAGTGTACTGACTGCCTGCTGAAAAAAGAATTCCAATTCAGCATTATATGCATGGTATAGTAAGCCCTTTTGGGTCACGCATTCATCTTACCTGAATCTGATGTTTCTTTCTTTTGGCCTAGGATGATCTTGAAGTGTTTTTTGAATTCATTGTTTGTTATGGTGCCCCAAAGTACTGCAGTGAAATAACAAGATGATATTAGTTATTAGAACTATCCTGCTGCTTTTGCAAGACTCTACAGATTTCCCTCTATTCTAGCATCAAACAAACGTACAATACTTAGATTTGCCATCTACATAATTGCTATTTCTTGTTATGCACACCTTCCAACCGTCACACGTATCTGGTGAATGATGTGAATACGCACGTATCTGGTGAATGATGTGAATAAGGGATTCCAAAACTAAGTTACTGAGAAAAGGCACACCTGATATTTTATTATTTTGTAATGTATTTTGTATAGTATTCAATCAACTGATAGCAGTGCTTAATTTGTAAAATATTAAGTGCCAGGGCTCTGACCAGGAGGCTACTACAGCTTGCACTACCCATCGCCCCCGTCATCGCTGCCAAAACAACTACTAACCATCTCTTTCACCTGCAAGTGCGACAGTTCAGATTATTCCAGGTCCCCAAAGCTTAAAGGAATGGCTGGGGAGGCAGGTATTAGCACAATTTTAATGTATATTGTATTCCTAAACAACAGTTGTTCTGCTCATCTCTAAATTAGATGAGCAGCGCCACCATGTGGTAGACTGTTCTATGTATGGTGTTGACAATTAGGTGCCGAGCACCGGAAACCAATTAAGTGCCGGTGCTTAGCACCGGCTCAAATTAAACACTGACTGATAGCCATGCCGGAGCACAATGTGGAGAATAGGCAGGCAGTGGGGCTTATTAAAATGCCCATGATCATATGTGGATCTGTAATTGTCTCCCAGAGTGGAAAGCTTTGAAGGTGAGGGACTTTACAAATTAGGTCTGGGGCATCTGACTGGCAAGGAGTTGTAAAATGGTCACTTGGGAACTAATGCAGAAGTCCTGTTTGATTGCAGAGTTAAAGCTGTAAGGCTAGCGACAAAGGTACTGAGTGAAGTCTTGATCCGTTCTAGGTGTCTGAGGAAGGTAGTTTAAATGAAAGTAGCCGTATACTTGGCGAGTTCTAATTCCAAATACTTTAAGCTCGGTAGGCTGAATGGTCAGCACGTTTTCTAAAGAGGATCTGGTGCAGGCAGCTCCCAGTAGCTCTCTACCTACCTGTAAGTAGATCTCCTGTATGCAGCCCAGCCTACTAAATTAGAGCATATTGTTTGGATAAATTAACATACGTATTGCAGAATTGAAAACTGTGCTTTCAAGATGAAAATGTGTGTACTTTCAGAGCTCATAAATTGGAGAAAAATGGTTGAATTTCCAAAATATGTGTACATTCCAAGTTGAGATAACCTTGGTTTCATTATAACTGGCAACCCTGGCTGATGCTCTGAGGTAATCACTGTGGTAGTCTTGCATAGGGTGGTTACTAACGTAATGTTATCTATACAACACTAATAATATTAGCAGCTCAGCATGATAATTCATTGAACATAAGTAGCTCTTTGTGGCCCAGAGGAGATGGAGACAAGGAGTCAGGGACTGTGTGGAGAAGGCAGTGGTTTATTAACTGTATTTTCAAAAGGGGGTATAACGGATAGGACAACACAAAAGTTCTTTCTCTTCCTTCAGAGAGTGGGGTGATAGGCCAGTCCTTGTTCACGCAGCACAAAAGGAGCTTCGCCAGCGTCTGCTTCCCGGGTCCTTCCTCGGTATCCAGATATGCAACCCCAGAAAGAAAACAGAAAGACTCGTGAGGGACACGTTGTGGCTTGGTAGGAACTAGGGAAAAGGGAGTGAAGGAACAAACACCCGACCGACACCAGTGACGCCCTATTGCGCTTCTTGTTGGAGGCACAAGCAATACTCGGGTCCCGCAGGCTGGCAGGCTAGCCGTCCCTTCCACCCTGCTTCCCTTTCTCCCACGCGGCCCCCAGCTGGTCCCGTACCTTTTTAAGCCACGACCCTCCTGGGCCGTGGCGGGCTTCCATGTGTTGCCGGATTGGGTCCGGCTCCCCTCTTTCCTTGCTTCGGGAAGGCGGCGTCTCCGTCGGCACCGTCTCGGCTTCCTGCGCGGTTCTCGTCTTCTGATCCACTCCTGCTTCCGCGTCGCACCGAAGTCCTCCCAGTCCTGGTCCGACGAGAAAGGTCTGAAGTCCCGGTTCCGGCGTCTCCACGGCTGTAACCCAGATCCGCTGTGTTCTCCCCGCGTACTTCCTTGCTTCCTCTTCACCGCCCGTCTCACCAGCTGACCCAAACACGTGATCGCCCGGGGAGGCCAGGGACAACCCCTCATTAAAGGGACAGCGTGCAGCACTCGTAGGGCTCTGGGAAAAGAGGAGGGGACATGGTGACAGGTAAGGCGGCATCTCCCCTGTGTCGGAGGCCCTGGAGGAGGAGTCCGATGGCGGCGCTCCGCCACACCCCCCCACCCCAGCCTGTTCACGATCTGGGAACAGGGGGAGCCGAGAAAGGAAGTCGGCGTTGCCATTGTCAGACCCCTTTCGATGCCGAACCTCGAAAGAGGAGGGCTGAAGAGCCAGGAACCAGCGAAGGACCCTCTGGTTGTTACCCTTGTTCCGACTCATCCAAAGGAGCGGGGCATGATCCGTATACAGGAGGAAATGGGAACCCTCCAGGTAGTACCTTAGCTTGTCCACCGCCCACCTAATAGCGAGGCATTCCTTCTCGATTACGGGGTAGTTACGCTCCCTGGGAAATAACTTACGGCTGAGGAAAAGGACGGGATGTTCCACTCCCTCAGACGAGACCTGAGACAGGACCGCCCCCAACCCGTTCTCGGATGCATCGGTTTGGAGCACAAAGGGCCTAGTAAAATCAGGGGACCGGAGGATGGGACCTGAGGTGATGGCTTTCTTAAGGCTCTGAAAGGCCTGCTTGGCTTCAGGAGGGGGATGCAAGAGGTGTGCGGGTTTTACATTCTGTTTGAGGAGATCTGTGAGAGGGGAGGACACCTCGGAATACTGGGGAATGAAGCGGCGATAATAGCCTAGAAGGCCAAGAAAGGCCCTCACTTCCTTCTTCGTAGTGGGGAAAGGGGCCTGGCAAATCGCCCTTACCTTTTCTTCCTGCGGTGTAATGTGCCCATTACCTAGTACATACCCTAGGTACTTCACTTTCTGAAATCCTGCTCTTGACTTTCTTGCGTTAATATGGAGTCCAGCGTCTCTGAGAGCCTGGAGAACGCGATGACAGTGGTGGAGATGGGAGTCCCACGTGGGGCTGTAGATGACAATATCATCTATGTATGCCGATGAATAGGCTTGGTGTTTTGCCAGTACGCCATTCATGAGACGCTGGAACGTGGCAGGTGCCCCATGCAACCCAAACGGTAAAACGGTGAACTCGAACAGTCCCGAGGGGGTGGAAAAAGCAGTTTTTTCTTGGTCACATGGTCTCAGAGGCACCTGCCAGTATCCCTTTGTCAGATCGAGGGTCGTAATATACTGCGCGTCACCAAGCCTCTCTATCAGTTCGTCCACACGTGGGAGGGGGTAGGAGTCGCATTTTGAGATCGCATTCACGGCCCTGAAATCGATGCAAAACCGGACGGACCCGTCCGGTTTCGGAACCAATACGATCGGCGAGGACCACTCGCTCTGAGATGACCGTATAACCCCTAAGGCCAGCATGCTTTGGACTTCTTTCTCGATGGCGTCCCGTCTGGCCGCCGGGATACGGTAGGGTTTCTGTTTTACGACCCGGCCAGGCTGGGTCGGTATGGAGTGTTCGGCCATAGTGGTATGGCCTGGAAGGTCAGAGAACAAGGAGGCATATGGGATAAGTGTGAACTGCAGGGTTCTCTGCTGCTCCTTTGTGAGGTCCGGATTGACTATGAGATGGGGTAAAGTGCTTTCTTCTCCTCTTGTGGGTTGCACGACGTGTAGGACCTTGGGAGGAGGACCCAGCCATTTCTTCAACAAGTTAATATGATACAACTGGGTTCTTTTGGGGGTGACCTGTACCTGATATGATGTGAGTCCAATCTTCTGTGTAATCCTGAAGGGGCCCTGCCACCCTGTTCTTATTTTTGGTATGCTAGAGGGGGTGAGGACCAGCACCCAGTCCCCTACATCCAAATGGCGCCATCTTTTCCCTTTGTTATAAAAGGTTTGTTGTTTGATCTGGGCCCTCTCCAGGTTCGCATCAGCGAACTCTCGCAGTTTCTGTAGGCGAGTGCGCAAGTCCTGTGTATATTCGAGAAAGGACCTTGTCTCCTCCTCTTTTTCGTGTTCCCAGTATTCTTTTGTAATTTCAAGGAGACTACGGGGCTCCCGACCATATAACAGCTGAAAGGGAGAACACCCTAAGCTTGACTGGGTTTGGCTTCTTACCACGTATAGAGCAAGTGGGAGGAGCTTGTCCCACTCTTTCCCCTCTACCTTCAACAGTTTTTTCAAGGTAAGCTTTAGGGTGGCGTTATACCGCTCACAAAGGCCATCCGTCTGGGGGTGGTACACTGACGTCTTTATGTGTGAAATGTCCAGGGCCTTACATACCTCGTGCATGACCTTGGAGACGAATGGGGTGCCTTGATCTGTGAGGATCTCACGCGGGAACCCCACTCGAGAAAATAACTCCAGGAGCCTATCGCTGATGTTTTGGCTAGTGGGAGCACGCAAGGGAAAAGCTTCTGGGTAGCGCGTAGCATAGTCCACCACCACCAAAGCATAGAGGTTCCCTTTCCTGGTCCGGGGAAGGGGTCCTATAAGGTCCATGCCTATCCTCTCGAAGGGGGCCCCAATGATGGGGAGGGGTTGCAATGGCACTGGAGGAGGTTTATACGGGTTCCCCTTTTGGCATATCTCACACTCCTGACAAAACCGAGTAACATGCGCGAATATGCCAGGCCAGTAGAAAAAACGCAACAACATTTCTATGGTCTTCTGCGCGCCCCTATGGCCTGCCAGGAGGTGAGTGCGCAAAGAAAAGCACCTGGTCTCTGAACGCCTGAGGAATGACTAGTTGAGGTGTTTCCCCCTCTTTAGCGACTCTGTAGAGTAGGTCCTTCTTAATGAGGAATAGAGGATACACTGGTCTCGGAGATGTGGGGAATTGTCTAGCATGATCCCATGCGGGTTGGAGAGTGGGGTCCTTATGCTGGGCATAAAGAAAGTTCTTGTCTGAGAGCCAGGGAGCCTGGGTGAGGAGAGTCGGAGAGGGGGGGGAATCCCCTATCGTCAAGACTATTTTTCAGGAGATTAAGAAAAGATGGATTGTCTCGACCCAGGATTAACTCTTCAGGAAGGGCAGGAAGAACCCCTAGGTTTGCCTCAAGGACCACCCCATTTGGAAGGGAGATAGGAAGGGACATTAAAGGGTAATGCCGTACATCCCCATGTACACACCGAATGGGTACCTCTCGCTTTGGGTTAGGAAAAGACGGTGGTACTAGGGACTGGCGGATAACTGATTGGCCACAACCTGAGTCTAACGGGGCTCTTGCAGGTACCCCCCCCACTAGTACACTTACATGGAAACTTGGTCCCATTTCCTCGGAGTATAGGATGGATCGTGGAAGACACCCTATGTCCATTGGCTCTTCAACTGCTTTTTTTCTGGGACAATTTCTGGCGATGTGACCCCAGTCGCCACATTCGAAGCATTGTGGACCTCTCACAGGTATGGGGTCTGGCCGGAACTGCTGCACTTTCAGGGGTTCCATACTGGTCTTCATTGTCTTCCTTTCGGGTTTCAGAGGAGCAGGGGAAGGGCGTATGGATTTGTCTGCGTCCCATGGCTGGGAACGAGGTTGTGCCCTGTAAAAGGAGGTTGCCATCTCTATGGCCTGTTCGCCGGTCAACCGTGTATGTTGTTTAAGCCAGCGCTGTATTGGGTAAGGCAAGGTTTCTAGGAATTGTTCCAGGAGAATCAGGGACATGATTTCATCCTTGGTGCTTGTTTGGGGTTTTAGCCATTTTTCTGCGGCCGACTTGAGTTTATTGTACAGGTCTTCGGGTTGTCTGCTGCTGTGCCTCTCTCCTTTCTAAACCGAACCCGGTAGGCCTCCGCATCCATACCAAGATGGTCTAGAATGACGTCCTTAATTTCCGAGTACGGGTGTGTCCAGTGGCGTTCGCCACCTGGTATGCTGCTTGTGCTTCACCGGTAAGGAGAGGAGCTAAGAAGAAGGGCCACTTGGCCTCTGGCCATCCCGCTGCGCGGGCTGCCCTCTCGAAGTTGAGGAGGAACGCATCTAGATCCTCCCCAGCACCATATTTTTGTAGCGAAATATTGGGGCCTGACCCTGCACGGTTCTGTAACTGGGCGGTCAACTGTAGGCGGTCGTCCGCAACCCCTTGTAGCCTTTCCGCCTGGTTGGTCATAGTGTCCTTGAAGAGCTCCCTATCGGCCTGGGCCGAGGCCATCTGCTTCTCCACGGCCCACTCTAGTTTCTCCTGGCCGCGTATGAGTTGTTGTATAAAGTTTTCCATCGTTCCTGTAGGCGTTACGATCCCACTTCTGACACCATGTGTGGCCCAGAGGAGATGGAGACAGGGACTGTGTGGAGAAGGCAGTGGTTTATTAACTGTATTTTCAAAGGGGGTATAATGGATATAGGACAACACAAAAGTTCTTTCTCTTCCTTCAGAGAGTGGGGTGATAGGCCAGTCCTTGTTCACGCAGCACAAAAGGAGCTTCGCCAGCGTCTGCTTCCCGGGTCCTTCCTCGGTATCCAGATATACAACCCCAGAAAGAAAACAGAAAGACTCGTGAGGGACACGTTGTGGCATTGGTAGGAAACTAGGGAAAAGGGAGTGAAGGAACAAACACCCGACCGACACCAGTGACGCCCTATTGCGCTTCTTGTTGGAGGCACAAGCAATACTCTGGTCCCGCAGGCTGGCAGGCTAGCCGTCCCTTCCACCCTGCTTCCCTTTCTCCCACGCGATCCCCAGCTGGTCCTGTACCTTTTTAAGCCACGACCCTCCTGGGCTGTGGCGGGCTTCCACGTGTTGCCGGATTGGGTCCGGCTCCCCTCTTTCCTTGCTTTGGGAAGGCGGCGTCTCCGTCGGCACCGTCTCGGCTTCCTGCGCGGTTCTCGTCTTCTGATCCACTCCTGCTTCCGCGTCGCACCGAAGTCCTCCCAGTCCTGGTCCGACGAGAAAGGTCTGGAGTCCCGGTTCCGGCGTCTCCACGGCTGTAACCCAGATCCGCTGTGTTCTCCCCGCGTCCTTCCTTGCTTCCTCTTCACCGCCCGTCTCACCAGCTGACCCAAACACGTGATCGCCCGGGGAGGCCAGGGACAACCCCTCATTAAAGGGACAGCGTGCGGCACTCGTAGGGCTCTGGGAAAAGAGGAGGGGACATGGTGACAGGTAAGGCGGCATCTCCCCTGTGTCGGAGGCCCTGGAGGAGGAGTCCGATGGCGGCGCTCTGCCACACTCTTATTACAGAAAAGGTTGAAGACCTCTGATCTAGGGTGTCTGGATGGCTACTAGAGCTATGAGTCTTGTCAGTTAGCCTGGTGCTTGGCTGTGAACAGCCTTGTGTACAGTGGATTGTGTTTTGAAGTTTTGTAATGGACTCTCTCTTTGATAGGATGCCAGTGTAGTAACTGAGATCGGTGGTAATGTGACAATTATGTTTTAGGGCACGTATGGGCCTAGCTGTTTGCAGTTCATTTACCATTTTTGGGAAGGGCTGTCATAGTGCTGTGGCAGAAAGCCAGACAAGAGAACACCATGGTGCTGATTAGTTCAATCTTTTAGAGGGATTGGTGGCAAAGGAGAATGGATTGAAGCATGCATAGATGCTAATATGCACTTAGGTTAATTGAATTCACAAGAGGGCTAAAAGTTAAATTACTCTAGAGGACAGCACCTATGTTTTGAACATTTTTGTCTGCTGTTGAAGATGGGCACTGGGAATCTGGCCAAGAGAAAAGGATAAGTAAATGATCTGCTGGGCCGACTAACAGACTTCAGACTTATGGTAGGCTATGCAAAGTCGGTTATGGTGCACCCAGCCTTGCATTTTCTTCCCCAGCACTTAGATACTTGATGGTGAACCCCCACCCTTCTTCTATTTTGTTGAGTAACTGCATATCCTCTGCATACATCCAGTAGTCTACTTTGGGAACATCCATGGTGTATGCCACAGTGGTCTGGTAAATACTAAAAGGGTTAGGGGAGTGCAGAGCCTTGGGGAACTCTGCACATAATAGATGTTGACAAGAAAGGCGGAGAAAAACACTTTACTTGATGGCCAAGAAAGAGGTCAACCACGTTAAGTCTGTTCCCCTAACTCCTCACATGACACAAGGCAGTTGAGGAGGATTTTAAGAGTGTTGGCATTACACACAGAGCAAAGATCCTAGAGCATCTGTGAGCACCCTTGATCTTTGTCTCTTGGAGTGAGCTGCTCTTCACTGATGCCTAGGATGCCAGTTTCATTGCATGAATGGTAGACAACCAGTAATTTCTATCAAAATGGGAGGAAAAGTTTGATGTAACATTGATTATGGAGACTTTACAATGCAGGGAAGTACGGAGATATGTCTGACTTTGGACAAGATCTTGGCATCAGCATTTGTTTTTCGAGAAGCAGATCTACATTTTGTAAGCAATAAAAACAAGAATGTGGATGTAGCCTCCAGCTCATTTCTCTGCTCGATATATAGGGAAAAGAGCTATGCCAAAGTGGCTGAACAGAAATCAAAGATTTTGATCTCGTCAATACAGATGTATACCTAGATATGGACCAGTTGAGCTTGTTAACTGCTGTTCTGACTGTAATGCTGCTTGAATGATGTAACATGCAGAAAAGACCAGCCTAGACTACCAAAACCTTCAGAAGTCAAAATATACTTTCAATAGGGTCATTTGGCAATCCTATATCGTAATTGTTTGGAAAATTAGGTTTCAGTGACTTTGTCAGCTGGAAATTGCATCTGAACTATGGTACTCAAGTTTGTGGCAAATCCAGTAAGTCTGGACCCTTTCCAATAATGTATGCCTGTTCTTTACTGAAATGTTATCTCTATCCCTACAAATATCCGAGTCTCCAGGTAGCAAGTTTTCAGGCTGCAGTGTCACCTCAACTCCCTCTCCTCCCCCCCCACACTTCAAGTGAGGCATTGTCCCCACTTCTTTACTGTGTGCCCAATGGGAAAAGGCAGAACTTGGCCACATTTGTGCCTAGTCCTGACATTTCATAAAACTTCATTAGTAGGTGGAAGCCGTTCTGGACGCCCGCCCCTTCACGGGTTGGGACAGGTACACAAGCCTAGAGCAGACCATTTTTATTGTGTTGCTGAATCACAGAGTCTGCTCTCTGAAGGGAAGATACAAGCCAAACGTCTTCTCGATATTGAAAGATGGCACATCATAGTCACCACTAATAGTTTTTATGTAGTGTCTAACATGAGCCATTCTCTGCAAATCTACTTTGTGCTTCTGCCCGCAGTATAACTTGATTGGTCCACTGGGAGCAGTCTGAGGATCACTGTCAAAAGCCTACCCACTTTGACTTTACCATTCAGTTTAATGTTGGTGTTGGTCTTTAACAGTGATCTGCATGACTTATTACTGGCTAGTCTTTACCAGGCTTGGGCCCCATTGTTATGGTGCCTCTTGCATCAAGTCTGAGAGTTGTCCACACTCTAGTGCCTTCTCCCACACTTCCAGCAGTATGCCCAATAGTACTTTCAAGGTACATTTATAGAATTCATGTGGAAGGCCCTGTGGCCCTAGAGTCTTACCTCACTGGATTTCCTTCAGCATATAACTTAATTCCCCGGTCAGTGTCACATCAAGCTGATCACCTAGAGTGTAAACCTCACAATATAACCCTGAATTCGACTGTGGTCCTCTACTGTGTGCCAAATATACAATCCATTAAAAAAAAAAACGTCTTTTTGAGTGGCGAGATGTGTGCTTAACTCAGTGACTGTTCACACTATCCGGTCTATTGGGGTTTATCAGTGTAGGAGCCAGTTCCAATTTTCCCCGACTTGTCACCCTCTCTATGTAGTTTGTAGGAAGGATATGTAGGAATACTTGTCCAGTGGGTTGTGCAGCCCCTCCCCCTTCACCTGGAACCTGTGCTTCGACCTCACCCTCATTCCCAATGGGACAATTTCGGTCTATGTTTTTTATTAATATCTAGGCCAAGTTGTACAGTGATATCATTGACCTTGCTCACACATCCCATAGGCCTCCACCACCCTTATCTCTGAAATGTAGTATGCCAGTTATCTTTAAAGTACTGTGGTGGACACATGGCACCACTCAGAAGTCTTTGTCCTGCGGGATCTCAACCTCCATTTTGGGGTGCTCGGTCTGGTGCCATATTGTGAGTATGTTTGGTAAATTGGATTTTCATGGGACTTTGTCCTTCTCAGGTATTGTACATCTGTACAACCATCGGCAAAGCGCACTACTAACAAGCATTGGCAAAGCGAATAGGTCTCACCAGTGGGTGAGCTATTGGCCATGCCAATCTGGTGGGGGTGGGTAGCAAGGAGGATACCTAAGGGGGGGCTCCGTGTGCCATGTGCCACAGAAAGAAAAGGAAGTGACGCGTGGCAAGCGCCTCCCAATTAGAAGGCAGCAAAGACTAGTGACCATGATGCCAACAAATGGTTAGCAATGGGCAGGTTCCAAACCCATTATTGAGCACAAACGTCTTGCATACAAGAGCACATGCTCATGTAGGCTCGACCTAATAAACACACAGCCTACCCTGCTGTAGGGGGTATGAGGAGGGCTTGAAATGAATATCTATGCGGGTTCCTCTCATATGTTTGGGGCGTTCTGCTGATTTTGTTGACGCCCCATTGGCTGTCTCCTGAGTATTTACTTTTTGTCAGGTCTCTAAATTGCTGGGGCTTAATTATTGAATCTGTGGGTCCCATCCTGCATGTTTGTTTGCCTAGATAAACAATTGTTTTTTTTCTGTGTTTGAGTTTATATGCCAGTAAATAGTTTTATTTATTAACTTTTGTTTGTAACATTGTTGTCTTTAGCTTCTGATTTGCTCTGTCAGCTTTGAGTCTTTCTTCACCCTGTGGTACTGTGCTTGGACTCAAGTGCTTTCACTCTGCTTATAACCTGTCACTAGCACCTTCGATAGTTTTCTTACAATGGTCCACAAAGTAATGTCTGCCTGTTATTGATGCCTTATGTTTGCCACAGCACATCAGTTTCAGCAAACTTATTGCCACTTACCTCCAAGATAATCTGATCTTGTATTTGGTCCAGCACCGTGACATACTTTGGTAGTTCTCACAAATCTCCACGTTCTGGGTCACCTCTCCTTAGATTATACGGTAAAATGTAACCAATTACAGATTAATGATCTGAATTGTGGGCTTCTTTTGTTCAATAGTACCAAACTCTAGGAAAATTACATTCATGGGACAAAAAGTGATCCATCAATTGCAGGAGAGGGTGTGGTGCAACTGGATCTGTGCTACACTTACTGTGGCATTGCTCTAAACTAGGCACGTACTGGGATGATATTTTGAGAGCAGTGAATACTATTTTGAAATACAGGTTCCACAACACTTGGGAGTGGTTGTTCTGGGATTCCAATTTATTAGGTCACCAAGTCACAGAAAGAGAAACGTATGTGCTTCTGGCAGCAATTATATCAGTACTAGTGTTTTGTGGACAATTAATGGTGCCTTTCTGGAGGGATTGGTAAATGTGAACTTGGTTTTAGCAATAGAAAATCATGACCTTGTCAGTAGAGCATAACTTCAAGTCATTTGACGCACATTCGTTCACTTGAGACTTGAGAGTACCGTCCATGTCACTTTCTGCGAAAGTGCTTGGATTCCCACAGGGATCTTTTAGCTCCACTCTAGAACGTGATGGGAAAAACTATCTTGCGCCTTTATTTGGACCAAAAAGAACCTTCAGTTTCTTTTGTAAGTAGTAATTGCTTGAGAGCGATTTAGAATGCCATTGAGCCAGAAATCTATGGAGTTAGTGGGGGATCAAAGTTATGTTTAACTGGAATTCATTTACTTGATTTCCTCGCTGACTAGATGGTTGTAGGCTGGTATTTATATAATCCAAAAATTGAATAAATGTGATTATTTTATCCTAAAACGTACTCCTTATGTGTCCAGAGTGTTCCACAAATATTTGGAAAAATGATAATGAAAGTTTATTCAATAAATGTTTAGTTTTTAAAACTTTTTTTTTTTTTAAACCTCTGCAGGATTTTTATAATTGGCCTGATGAATCTTTTGAAGAAATGGACAGCACACTTGCTGTCCAGCAGGTAAGGACACTATCAGCATAATGGGGGTTTCATTGTGAATTGTCCTTCTAAATGGATCTATTCAGACTTCAATTGTTAGCACATTCTTGTTTGTGCTTGTTGTTGTTTTAAAAAAAAAAAAAGTCCTTCTCTAAAATTGATCCGATTTAGTGCTTACTTTTTTAAAAATAAGGGCCAATGGCTGTTGTGACAAAATGTTACTCTGGAGCCTTGCTTTTCAGTATCAACCACATATATAATCTAAATTGTCTGTTAAATACCCAAATTATTGACTGCATGTGTGATCTGTTATGCAATTATCATATTTGGTTTTTGTATCTGGTTGCACAGTTTCCAGTGCATTATTTCAGAGCATGTATATCTGTGATATGTTGATAGCACCTTCATATCTGTGGTGCTTAAGCTGTCTGGAGTGAAAGGTTGTTTTTAGATGTGTTCTGTGTTTGTGAACCATGCTGGCAGATGAGGAAGCTCTCTAATAAGCAGATGAAAACTTAAAAAGTAGATTTTCCCTTCCCTCCTTTCACTGTACGCACGTGGTTCATAGTAAGTTTATTCTAGAAGAACATACTGTTCTAGGTGACTATTGTGACAGCAATGTACAAAACAAGTATATCCTATCCTTTTATTGTTGGCAAAGAGTGGGTTTCAACTGGATTCAAAATATAACTGGCCAAATGAAATATACTCCCTTTGCCTGGGTTTTGTGATGGCTCAAGCTGTGTGGGGTGTGCTTTATTTACTTTATTTATTTATTTTTTACACACCTATGGGAGCTTTTTAGGTCTAATGAAGGAGACCATGAATCTGGTATTTTTGTGTTTATTGGTGTAGATTGTGGCTTTCATTTTGAAACAAGTGTTTACTTCTCAGGACCCAGTGTACATGGATCATTATTCCTGAGGCTTGCAGAATGTCCACCAACATAATGGTCACAATGAACCTGATTGCAGACCGAGGTTATTAACCACCAAAATACAAGACCTGAGGATGGATCATCTTCCCTAGATTATACTGGAGAGTGAAATGAACAACTGATCTACTGTGCAATATGTCAAGAAATGGAGGATAAAAGCCCAGATGCTCTTGGAAAAAGTCTGCTGGCCGAGGCTTTCAGATAACAGCTGAACATTTCATGTCATGTTTAAAAAGTAATGTGCGATGCATTAAATATTACACTGTAGGAATACAAATTGGTTCCACAACAGTTCACACAGACCTTTTCTAGTAGATGACAGATAAACCACTTCCCATGGCAAGAAATGAAAAATGTTCACATGCTCATTCAGTTGTCTGGAACTTAAGAGGAATGCCATTTTGATCAATTGTTTAGTCTCTTTTCTATGATTCCAGATTTTCTCCATTTATGTCCTGCAGAAAGTAATTCTTAAGTGGAATAAACTCAAGTTTATTTTATTTATGACAATGCAGATTAGTCCAATCAATTAATATGTAAACGTTCATACATGGAATACAGAGAAATTAGCAATCACAAATACAAAGAGAGAAGACAAACATATACATATACTGTGCAAAAAGCCCCCAGGGCTCGACTAATCTTTCACCACCCTTACCGCATTCTGCTCTCAACTCTATTCTACTAGAATATTGGTGCCTCCCATGTCCTCCAAATTGTATCTTTCTTGTAGAGAACCTGTACGTTTACCGTACAGCACTTCGTAATTATGTACTTTATGCATCTTATTCGTCCACTGTAGGAAGGTGGTGATCTTATCTGATTTCCAGTTTGCTAAGATCAATGATCTAGCCACCAGCATTGAAATAGAGAATATCTGTTGTTGGCTAATAGATATTCCTTCCGAGACTGCTAGCACAATGAGAGCTCCCTGAGGATGTGGCATGAAATTCACACCTAATTTAGAGTTGTTTTCCGCAAAGATATCTTGCCAATAATCCCTTAGATGGCACAAGTGAATATAGTGTGTAGCCAGCCGCCGTTCTTATCATTGCACCTAAAACAATTTGCCTCGACCTCGGGATAGAATTTATGCAGTTTTGCTGGGGTATGATGCAGCAGCCATTTGCTATAGAAAGATATTCTTCTTAGATTGGCAGCTCTAACTGCCTGAGCGCTAACGTGATTAAAAAACTTCCACTGTGAGATATTTACTTTGCACCTGTTGGAGGATTCAATCCTATGTAATTCCTCCGATATCTTACTGTCTTTGCCTTTGAAGTTCTTTTATACATTTAAGTGAAGAAGGTTCTGCTTGTTGTATCTATACTGCAGCTTCCTTGCTTGGATATGCCAGACTTTAGCTTATCTCCTTTATCTGGTAAAGTTGGTTTTACTCATTTCTTCAATGAGCTTCACTAGAATTACATATCAAACAAGCATTTGCAATGCAATGGGTTTCGCATTTAGGAGAGTAAGAGCTATTGGCATGTATATGACAATGTCTTTTACCTATTTGTTTTGAAATTGTGTGAGGTGGAATTTTGTGGAGTGGATAGATTTGTGTAGTGGAATTATGTGAAGAATAAAAATGTATCACTGAATGGGAAATAACCCTCAGAAAGATGGGCGGCAAGACATAGACCCCTATGCTGGCAGGTACAGATCCCAGAGGATCAGTAGGGTTAAAGACTCCCTGGTCGGAGGCTGGCAAGGACAGAAACAATAATGAAATAGTGTGTGTGTAGACCCAAGAGGCTGGGCCAGGCACATTCTTCTCCAAAAGGAAGGAGGTATGAATAAGCCCAAAGCCACGAAAACGGGGGTGGGTGATTAGAAAAACATGATACAGCACAGAACTTTAAGATGCAGGGGAAATCGAAGATGCCCGACAGCAAGACTAATACCAAATAGCGTGGGGGTGGTGGAAGACTTATTTAGATGCTAGGAAGTAGACCCCTTCCTCCCAGAGTATGACCAAGGAGGGAAAATGCCCATGGAGATAAGTAGTGTTTAGTAAGTCTCCAGGTGCAAATGTGTACATGCATAAGAGAGCAAGAAGACCCCCGGCCCACAGGCTAATAAACCCCAGGTAAAGGTTCCAGGTTACACACCATAGACTAGAAGCTTAAAGAGGCAGAAGAGGACTCTGAAACCAGAGAATTGGAGATCGTGAGGCTGCAATAGCCAGAGGTAGGGTATATTCTACAGGCTCAGGAGTCAGTAATGTCTAATCTCTAAAACAGGTTTAGGAGTGTCAAGTATGCAAAGCATGCTCTGCTTATACCTTTTGCATTTTTTCATACTTTATGAACTTGTAGATGTGCTTGTACTGTGTGGTTCTGTTAAAAACTCAAAGTTTTTTCGAGGTAGATATAGGAGTTGGAAGATGAGGGACATACCTTAGATCCTTACTTGACACATCCTGAGATAGGACTGGTAAGTAAGCCTACAAAGGTCAATGAAGGATGTACAGCTATCATTAGGGCATTAGGTGCAATAGTGCCAGGAAATCACAAATGTGATTGGTTGAACACTTGCAGAAGTTTCAGCCACTGAGCAAGAAGTCTTGGTCCGTGTTTTTGTCCACTAAGACACTTGCAAATGAGGATTGGTGCATCTCCAATAGCAACAGTCCAGCCCGAACTGCTAGGCAAGGTCCCCTCTGAATGGGAACAAAAGCAACTTTAGACCCTTGCAGCCTAGTTAGGCCACAACAGTGAGGTATAGCTAGAGTCCTGTGGCCCAGCAAACATGGAATAAACGCATTGGCATACACATCATACATCACAAAACTAGAATGTTTGCAAAAGTCTCCACCTCTTGCTCACTATGCCAATTGATGCCGGAACCTGCCGTAGGTAAATGTTCCTTGGTCCTGCTCCAATAGAACAGTCCACACGAACTACGGGTCAGATCCAACCGTGGACTTCTAAAACCCCAAGTGTGAGAAGTAGCCACTCCACCCAAAATTTGCCGAGCATTTAACTTTCGGTCAGAGTATTATTTCTCTTGCTTGCATTAGGGGCCACAGGAGGCGTTTGGACAGAGGGTAGAGGACTCGTAATGTGCGGCATAGATTCTTGGAGACAGAAATGACTGGCAGACCCATGGGGTTTAAGTGGCAGATCACTGGAGAAAAGGGAAAGACCTGACCAGCGAGTGGGGAAACGAAGGAGCACATAGCACTGGGGTTAAGTTGTTAGCAGAGGCCATGGAAAATTGGCTGTTGGTTAGAGACCCTGGAAAGAGTGGAGTAAAACAAACTGTAAAAGCTGGAATGCAAAGACAGGGAAGGAAGAACTCTGAACAGTGTGTCAAATGCCAAATATGATATTTGAGAACCGAATCATAGACCAGGAATTTAAACAGTGTGGGATCAAATCATAGAGGAAATTGGATGCTCTAGGATAGTACCTGGTGATGAACAGCACGAACCGTGGGAAAACGAGGTCTGTGGAGAGCAGTGGCTTGGGGCAGCATAAGAGGCAAGAATAAACCCAGAGACTGGAATAGACTTTGGTGACGAGGGGCAGGGCTACAGGGGGCAGAGGCTATATGTGCGAAGCGGAGGCTGAAACCCATGGGACTGAATGTGCAGTAGAAGTCAGGGGGCTGTGGACAGAAGTAGGAGTGGAGAGCTGGCAGTTGCAGAGCTAGAGTAGCTGAAGCTAGGAGGGAAGAGCCCAGGATGTCCGAACGAGATCCGAGGGGTGAAACGCCTCACTTTGAATACATTATGAAGCTCCGATTAGCTCGGTAAATTCTGCCATGCTGTTGGTGAGCTGGGGGCTACTGGCGCCGCCGGCGTAGCCGTCCCGCATCATCCGTGGGGCAGCAAGAGGGAAGCGGCCCGCGAGGCACAGCACGCCTGGCTCGGCAGAGTGTAAAAGTCGGGAGACGCACTAGAGCCCTAGAGCTGGCCTGGCTGCCGCCTCTGCGCCCAGTCTCCACCCCTGCCCCGCAGCTCCCCCTTACAGCCTGCTCTGCCGCTGCTCATGCCCGCTGCTGCCCTCCATGATTTCACCCAACGCAAAGTGTTGGCGTCCTCACTCCCTGCAACATCTTAAACACACATCACATGGTTACCGGGTGCCAATCATGGGGTTGCTAGCGGGGCAGTTGCTAATGCTTTCTTTCCTCAAAACAGGCTGCCGCCCAGGCTGGGCTAGGAAAGTTCAGCCCCACACCCTAGATTTTAATGCCAGATAAATTGTGTCCATAGCCCCAGTCCCTGTACCTCAGTAGCTTTACTCCTTAACCCACTATCGGCTGTCTCTCAGTCAGTAACAAGTGTAGGTAACTAGAGGATCTGGGGCTTTGTTTGCAGGACCCAACGTTGGCTGATTCTCCCACCCCCGCTGGCCAGCCTTGTTCTTTATGATACGTGTCTTCTGCTCAAATTTAACTTTAAAGGCCAACTGAACTCCACTTTGGTGCGGTCATATTTAGCAGTAGCCACACACTGCAATTAATTCCCGAGCCATCTGGGCCTGCAGTACATAATCTCTGCTCTCTCATATGTTTGGGGCAGTCTGCTGATTTTGTTGACACCCATTGTTGAGCCCCCTTAGCTGTCTCCTCAATTACTTTTTGTCAGGTCTGTCCCCGCCTCTGTCTCAGCCGAGGCCAGGGCAGGAGTGAAGGAGCTGCTGTTTGAACAGTTGAGCTGGGGCAGAAGATAGGGAAGAGCTGCGGCTATGGCAGCAGAGCCGCCAGGAATACAGCATGAATATCAAGCTTGGCACCGCACGTGTTCTGCCTACAACAGCAGGCAGGAGTATAGTCCCGCGGTTGCCATTATTGAAACTGAAACGCGGCATCTGGGAGAAAAGCGTGCGGCAGCCATGAATATGAAGCTTGGCATCTCGCACTTTATAAAAAAAAAAAAAAAAAAAAAAGGATTTTGGCGGTGGTCTATAAGAAAGTCGCACAGCCGCCATATGCGCTTTGCATAAAAATGTAATAAAAAAACTAAATCAAAAGGGATTTGTGCAAGCCACGCTTTAGAAGTCACACGGCCGGCATTATTAAAGTTCAAATGCAGCATCGGGGAGAAAGGCGAGCCGCCATGAATATCAAGCATGGCGTTCAGCGTAGGAGAGCGTGTCTAACAGCAGGAAAGCTTTGTAAAAAAAATAGGGCTCCAGACTGTAATTGAAAGGTACCGAGTAACAACACATGTAACAGGGGGTGTCCTCATGGGAAGATACAAGAAGAGAAAAGGAGGTACTAAGGAGGGACTGCCAAGCCTGTTGACCAATGAAAAGCCACCATTTACAAAGGACAGTGACGGGAGCCAATTAAAAAGATGGGGGGGGCTTCATACCCATATCCTGAATACAGCATGTCTCGAAGAGATAGCGCAAGTGCTGCCTAGGCGAGATCTAAAAATGTCCATCCAAACATCTAGCTTCAATATCTCAATGAGAGGTTTTTAAGTCAATCCTCATCTGAAATGACCATTTTCCCCTTGGAGTCCTGAGTTTGCAGGCGTGAACAGTCTGCCGTTAAGCATCTTTCATGGAAAGAGCTCCCGTACTAGAAGAGGCACTGATGAGTTGCACTGTGCTCCCATGTACCTACTGCTATGTGCCCTGGAGTATGCAGCTTCCTTTTCTTTCTGAATTTTCTTAAAAATATCTGCTTCCCAATTGTTTCTTTTGCCAATATCCAGGCATTATCACTGCACACTTCATTAATACAGTTGCAGAACCAAAGAGATCAGGAAAACATAGTATCTTTGATAACTATTCTGCTATACACAAGGTTTGGTTAGAACTATGTATTCTGTAGCCAGATGTATATTTTGTGTTCTTGCATGGCATCTGAAGGCCAGCAGACTCCTTCAGAGTAGGCCTGGAGCACATTCAAAGAAATGGAAAATATCTACAGATAACCTTTTCCAGAAAATCAGTTAAATGAGATTTACAAAGCAACCACTTGGAGATCTAATTCCAGAGTGGGGCATTTAAATGGGTCATTCCTCTGTGCGGGAGAACTACGTTGCTAGCAAAGTAGTGTGTGTGTATATAATGTGTTCTTGTTTGTCCCACTTGTTTACTCGCCCCTCTCTGATGTCCCTAGTGTGAACTTGCCGTTCTAGTGCTCATCAATAAGTATTCCATGATGAAGAAAGAAAATGTACTTGTTATGCTAGTTCTTAATCATTGGTATCTTCATTACATTCTAGTCCTAGTTCTTGATCATTAGTATCTTCGTTATACTCATAAACAACCTTACCACCTTCCTGCTAAGTCAGGAGAAAGAAAGTGGAAATGGTGACCAAGACCCTTTGTCTGACGTAGCATTTGGCATGAACTAAGGGCTTATTGTCACTATTAGTGTTTTTGGGCTCTGAAGGCCTGTACCCTGACATGAATGCTAATTTACAATCTATTGCTACCTTTCTGATCCTGTTTTCTTTCTTATATTAAATGCAAGACTAAAAGAGGGTTTAATAGTTTGGTAGTTTTTAACTCCTAATTAATGTTCATTTTGGAAAACAATACTTTTGTCATAGGTGTTCTGGGATCCAGCACAATATGCGTATACTAATAAATGTTTCAGAATTTTATTAAGAAACCCATAAATAGGATGACCAGTAAGAACATGTTCCTTTTCACCAGCCTCTCCTCAGACACGAGAAGTAAAATATTCTCCTTCTTGGCTCCTCCTTTTTTTTTTTTTTTTTTTGGCCTGGCTCCTCCATCGGCCTTTTTTCTTGGATCTTAAATATCTCTAATTGGAAGTAGCATTTATAATCCAATGGCTCAGCTCTTCTTTGTCGGCAGTTGAATACTTTGATGCAGTTGAATCTGACTTTGCAGTACTGTCCTCCATTGGGTATTGTGATACCCCTAAGTTTTACGAATGAGCTTGCTCCTCCAAAAGCTGATAATGGGAAGTCCATAGTTTTTTATTTTTTATTAAAGCATTTTATTGTTAGCAAATAGGTAGCACAGAATATTCCACTAATACGTAACTCTTGCATAGCTTAACAGAAACAACATACACAAGCAACATGTGGGAGCAATAGTTATTGTGATCTTTTTTGTCAACTCCAGCCGTTCTTCTGTTTACTTGTTGACAGATATCACAGCACAGTTATATACCTATGCATCGTAGCTAACATTCAGCAACATCGCAAGCAGCACATGATGTTGGAGCAGCACACTCGTCTACCTGAATATTCTCGCTGGGCAGTGATGACTGTGCCTTAGATTGTTTAGTTAGCTGTGTGTTGGTTGGGGGTAGTTGGGCAACTTGATCCCCGTTGGGTGTTTGTGGACCTAGGTTGGGTGTCTCCTCCCGTCTAAGCCACTCCGCAAATGGAGCCCAGATGTCTTTGGGTTTGGAGGCCAGAGGCATAAGTTCCTAGTAAGTGGATAGTTATTCCTGGCAGTATATAATACTCTTGATCCAAGAGCCTATGGATGGACTCTTGCATCCTCCCCAGTGTATGGCTATTTCGCGTTTGGCTAGTAATAGCAACATTGCTGTTAGTCGTCGCACAGCCAAGGGGACCTCCCTGACATACCCCAATAGGCCTAACAATGGTGTGCAGCACATGTCTACCCTGGTAATGTCTCCTGTTGTGGTGAATACTTTGTCCCAGTAGTCTGCCATTGGCGGACAGTACCATGCCAGGTGGAGGAACATGGCGTCTGGTAGTTTATATTTCCAGCATTGGCCATCTGATCTTAGTCCCATTTTTTTGTAGCTGCCGGGTAGTTCTATATAGCTGATGTAAGAACTTAAAGTGTAGCAATTGTAATCTATATTTGGGAGATAGTGATTATAGTTGGCCGCAGCAATATTGCCACTGCACCTCTTTGATTGAATTTCCCATCTCAGAGGTCCATAATTCTATTGTGCGTGGCTTTGTCACTGGATGTTCACGCTGCATGGAGATGTATAATCGGGTGATAAATTTGCACAGTCTTCCAAAGGGGCGAGAGTGGGCGGCAGGGCCGGAAATGTGCTGTGCACTTTCCTGCAGATAGCTCTCAAATGGTAATATAATATGGTGTCACACCGTCTACTGGGGCCATGAACTCATTGTCTAGGTATAGATCTATGAGCGTGATAAGCCTTGGATTCTTTGCCCTCTTTGATGCACACTTGTCTTGCAGCATTGGAAAGTTAGGATTTCTGAACAGTGGTATAGAGGGGGCAAATGGATCTGAATGTGCCGCTCTTTTCCACAGGCCATTCCAAGCCCATCTTATAGTCTCGGCTGTATCTATTCCTTTTGCTGAAACTGAACTGGGTAAAGCCATTAATGTAGAAATTGGGCCTGTGCGGGGGACGCATAGAGTTTAAAATCCGGTGCTTCCAGCCCCCCTTAGTTTAGTGGCAATGTCAGGATCTCCCAAGCAATTCTGGGCTGTTTATCTGCCCAGACTAGAGTGATCATGTTGGATCTAAGTCTCCTAAAGAAGGCTTCAGTTGGGGGTATGGGTAGATTTGCGAATAAATAAAGTGGCTTGGGCAGTATCACCATTTTAACTATTGCTATGCGCCCTGCCAGTGAGATAGTCAATTTTGTCCAGATGGGTATTCTCTCCTCAATCTATGACATAGTCTGGCCATTGTTTGTCTCCCATAGCTCTTTCATATCCCTACTAATCCACACCCCAAGGTATTTAACTGGCCCGTCTGCCAACTGTTGTGGGAAGTCAAGTGTAAATGTTTGTGTGTCCTCGGTGAGAGGCAGTATTATGGACTTTGACCGGTTTATACGGACCCCAAAATGATGTCCAAATATCAACAGTTCACGTATCATAGGTTTAAGGTTTTCTAGTGGATTGCGTATATACAACGTGATATCATCTGTGTATAGGGATGCCACTAGTCCTCTTGACTTGAATCCGAGTCCTCTATGTGCATAATGTTGCCTCAGTCTTGCAACCAATGGTTCTGTTGCTATGGCAAACAGCAGGTGCGACAGGGGGCACCCCTGTCGTGTGTCCCGGGAGATCGCAAATGGCCTAGTCACCACACCACTGACTCTAATCCGCGCCGTGGGGTTTGTGTAAAGGAGCCGTATTTGTCTTATGAATTGTACGCTGAGTCTGATGCGGGCAAGGAGAGCAAACAAATAGGGCCACCGCCAAGGTGTCGAACGTCTTAGTGGCGTCTAGTAGGGCCGCTACAGCAGATTCTTGTGGGTGTAGGTAATGCAGGAGTGCGCAGAGAGTGCGAAGGTTGTGGGAGGTAGATCTACCTGGTATAAAACCAGATTGGTCCGGGCGAACCACCGCTGGCAGGAGTGGCTGCAGGCGGGAGGCCAGCATTTTAGCATCTATTTTATTGTCTACATTAATTAACGACAGCAGCCGGTATGAGTCGCAGTTATTCACCGGTTTACCCGGATTAGGGATTGTGATGATTAATGGCTCTCGCATGGATGGAGAAAGGGTGCCTGTTACTAGAGCCTCGACGTGTACTTTAAGCAGACGTGGTGCTAGTAATGAGGCATATGTTTTGTAAAATGAGGTTGTGAGGCCATCTGATCCTGGGGCTTTATCTCCTCGCATACTCTAGATTATTTGTACAATATCTTCCACTGTAGATGGAACATCCAGGTATTCCCTACGCGCATTGTCCAGCCAGATTTGCTGTATTGTAACCCAGTAGTCCTTCAATGCATTTATATCTTGTGGGGTTTGGTATGTGTATAGTTCCTCATAGAACTGTGTGATGACCGCTGGGATAGTGGCAGGGTCGCGTGTCAATTTAGAATCTTTGTCTAGGAGTTCTGCTATGTAAGCAGAGGAGTGGGGTTTTTTCAGTATGGTAGAGTTTTCCCGAGTCTGTCCCCCTCTCCATATCTGCGGGCCAACGTTTATTTTCCCAGGAACCTCACCTCTCTCTCCGCTTCTTCATTGTAGGACGTAATCTTTTCCCTAATTTTGACTAGCAGATCGGGGTCATCTGTATGGTAATATGCGTTTTCAGTGTCTCTAATTTCTGCTTCAAATGGTTCCTAGTGTATGTCTGATTGATTTGAGGACTCCCGCCTGTTTGGCTATGCAGGCTCCCCTTATTACTGCTTTAAAAGCTTCCCAAACTGTTGCCGGGGACTGTTCATTCAGCTCAAAATACGTCCATATCTCACGCCGGGTTTGTTCTCGAAAGACTGTATCCAGCAGTGCCTCTGGTGGGAGTCGCCACATGAAAGTTCTTGGGACTCTGTGCGGGAGTAGTATTTTGAGTAATACTGGTGCATGGTCTGACGGAGTGCAGCACGTCTTTTAATATCTATTGTCCTGGAAGCAGCATCTTTTGTCAGTAGCCAGAAATCCATTCTGGACCATGCTTTGTGTTGCATAGAAACATGTGCCTGCAAGTGTATCCGGGTGTACCAGTCTCCAAATGTCCACCAGATTATCATCTCCCATAATGGACTTTATTTGGGCAGTGGCCTTAGGATGTAGGCTGCGGGCCGCACTCATACGGTCTTTTGTATCGTCCAGGACTACTTTGTAGTCCCTGCAAATTACCGTTTCGCTCCCTGTTTTTAACACTTCCAACCGCACCTTACAGTAGAATTCCGGTTCATCGGTATTCGTGCCATACACTGCCACCATTGTGATATTCTCTGATATGTCCGTCTACTATTATGTATCTGCCTTCAGGGTCTGTTCGGGTATTCGTGGTGATTCACCCTACTTCCTTATGGAGGAGTATTGCTACTCCCCTTGAGTAGTTGGAGTATGTTGCTGCACATGTGTGTTCCCATCTCTTAGAGTGTAGCTTAGTTAGTGATGCAGTTGTGAGGTGAGTCTCCTGCACGAAACACACATCTATTTTGTGTCTAAGTAAATAGGATTGCTCTAGGCGTGCTTTTCTGTGGTCATTTAACCCGCAAATTGTCCAGGTGAGGAACGATATTGGCGTCATGTCCAAGCTTGCAATGTACCTTCCAGTGTATCTATGCTTATTGTTATGCTCGAAGGCTGTGTTATGGCTGTTTTAATCTTGCCTGTCACCCAGCTCATAGCAAATCTACCCGAGGGCTGTTTTGGACACACGCAGGAGTTAGGTTCTACCCTAGTATAGCAAACATTTGACTCTTGGCAACCCACCAACTCTACTTTAAAAGCTGTGACCCCCCCCACCCCCCTCTCCGCCCCCCTCCAAACACCAACCCCCCCAATCAGGTTGTGGTCCCAAGCCTTTCCCACACCCCCCAACCTACTGACATATTGGTGCATAAGAAAGTGGGAATTCACTTCCCGTGGGACAAGGCATCGTCGGCGAACGCCCTCACCGGGAACCATGAGGTGGCCAATCAGTTAGGTGCTCTGTGGACTCCCACCATTTCCATAGTTCTGCAATAATAGTGAAATGAGGAACTGACGTTGCGTGATGATTTGTTATGGAGTACAACAGGGTCAATATTGAACTGTACCAGTTACTCTATTCAGTCTAATATGGGGCCTGAAGCATGTATGACTGTAAGGGTCTGCTTTCATTGGTTAATCATTGTCACTCAGGGTGTCACTTTCTCTCCTTCTGGATGGTGATGAGCCTGTATGCTTCGGGCGTGTGAGGTGTTTAGCAAATTACAGCGCCGACTTCACGTCCACAAAGAAGTGTTGCTTCCCTTCATGAGTTAAACACAGTTTTGCCAGGTAGAGAAGTGTGTAGGGAACTTCTGCCTTCTGCAGCAAGTGCTTTACCGGGAGAAATTCTCTTCGAGCTGCCTGCACACCAGGGGTGAAGTCAGGGTAGAAGGCTAGCGTGTTTCCTTGATGTTGGATGGAACCTCGTTCTCGTGCCAGCCTCAGGATCATGTCCCGGTCTCTGTAATTTAATATTCACGCTATAATAGGCCTGGGTGTGGCCCACACAGGGGGTTTGGGTCTCCGTGAATGGTGGGCTCTCTCCACTATGAACACTGCAGATAAATCTGTGCTGAACAAGTCTTTTAGTAGGGTTTCCACATATTTTTCCATTGTCGACATGGTGGTTGTTTCCGGCACTCCCACGATGCCCAGGTTATTACGGAGAGAGCGGGCCTCAAGGTCCTTATTCTTGGCTCGTATGATCGAGAGTACCTTTTCCATTTTCTATTTGAAGCATCTGCTCCTTGATATCTACCTGGAATTCATGAACATCGTTCGCTCTGTTTTCCAGCTCGTCTATGCGAGTCTTGTGCATGTCCACTCTTTTTTTACTTGATCCAGGTGGGCAATCTAGTTTCCCATCAATGGTCCTAAGGCTAGACTGCACATCCAATAGTAAGGTGTGAAGGTCCAGGTCGGTCTAGCCAGCTTCCTCTCTTGGTGTTGTGTCGAAGTCCTGTTGTGCCTTTTTGTTGTCGAAGTTAAGTTTGGTCTGCTTGACATCTGCTCTTCCCATTTTTAATTTGACTTCCCCCTGGTTCGGAGAGGGAAAAGGCCTTGGCAGAGTGGCTTTGTGTGACTTCTGACTTGTTTTTTACGCAGCTGTGCCTGTGGATTGTCTGCACTGGGCTGCAGTATTTAGTGGAGTAGCCGCTTTGTTTCTGTGGGCAGCTAGCAAGGGGTAGAGGTATTGTGCGCAGTCGTCAGCGCACCACGCCTGTGTAAAGTTGTAGTGTAGGCACACTAGTGTATGAGACTCTGCGCCATAGGGGTAGCCAATTCTCTGTCCAGTCTCCCGCAGGTGGATGCAGGCGAAGCCGCGCTCGGCCTCTGCAGTTCCAGGGTGCCTCCGGTTGCACCTATATGTCTGGGCCTCAAGGCTGCCACCCCCCACTCCAACCGCGCAGCGCCAGCCCCGCGGCAGTCATGCAGCCCACAGCGCCACAGGCTTCAGCCGTCCCCACCCCCCCCATCCCTCAGTTAACGGAAGCTCGGAGCCCGCACAGCATGCTGTTTCCACTGCAGCCCCCGTCCCACACAGCTTCGCAGACCAGGGCCAGAGCCGAGACTACAGATCCAAACCGCACAGCGGGGAGGGTGGCTCTCACCTCGCCTGCCTCAGGCTGCAATCTTCTTTACGCTGATCCGTTCTTCACATCGCGCCCGTTCCTTGCCAGCGTTTCACCTCGCGAGCCGACTTGATCACAGGCCCTGTTCCAGACGACCTTCCGCCGCAGGCGCTCTGCAGGCCGTGCTCCACGTGTCTAGGCCCAGCGGCCCCTCCGCCTCGTAGAAGGTTCATCGTGCCAGCGGGCGCCACAATCCAGGTAGGCGAGGGGTTTCTGCCCTGATTCTCAACGCCGGTGGTTATTCCTCACTTTTTAGGTAGAGCCTAGCACAGCGCGCATGCGTTGCTCTATGGGAGGCTTCTTGTGAGCACTCCAAACGGCCAAAGGCGGGTGCATGTCCCACCTCTTCATCAAATGTTTACTCCCACGGCGTTTTGGTCTCTGGAGCGAGCAGCGGCGCGCAGGGTGCATCTGCATTCCTCCTCGATTCCTGGATCAGGTTACTAATTAAACACAGCGCGGTCACTTTCACTTTCGCGGCCGCGCTTGTTTAATTTTCTGTTCCCTTGTGGATTATGCAGAGTGGAGCCGGGCATAGGATTGAGTATTGGATTTTTACCTTTATCAATTGCTGCTTGATTCCTGCGCACTTTTGTTGCGCCTTCTGTACTGCAAGCATGAAATCTGGAAAAAGGGATATTCGGTGGCCGTCAAATGTTAGTTCTTGTTGCTCCCGGACAAACTACCCCCTAAGGCTTGGCTCCGCATTTCGCATCAAATGATAGCTTTGCTCGTCGGGTGCCTGATTTCCCCATTCTGCATGTTGTTTGCGGTTGTAAGTGTGGTTCAGCTGAGCTATCGCTCTTTTTATCATCCATGATGCTGCTATACTGTGTGGTCACCGCTTCTCAGTAGTGCCAACAGGTATGGAGAGGTAGCTGTGTCAATGCTGGAGTCTGCAGCGATAGCATATGTTACTATGTGTGTCCCCTTCTCCCTCTAGCATTGGGGACAGCCCGCCTTACCCTCTTATGCCTAATGGGTCCGCTGACAGGTGAGGCACAAGCCGGTCTGGCTCATCATGGCACAGCATTGCCAATCACAGAGGGAGTCTCAGTCTGTAGTAGGGTCTGTGCGTGACCACGGGGCCCTACACAGCTCAAGGGTAATGGTGGAGAGAGTTCTCCTAGTTCCTGTCAAAGCCCTTAATCTCGTCCCGTGCTGACTGCTTTCCCAGTGGGGCACACGGTTTGGTTCCACGTGTCCCCGGCTCGGCGCGGTCCATGACCCTATCACTCACTGGTACCTTTCCCTTACGGCGGCCGCACCCAGCTTCCTCATTTGGCACAGTCCCCACAGGGGCAGTCCTCTGTCTCGTCCAGCAGGTCCTCCGACTCAGGCCCGGGCAGTGCAGCACAGTCTCCTGCTCAACGGCGCAAGGTCGCAATCTTGGGCTGCTGCGCTTGTCCTGGTCTCTCTACCAAAGGATAATGTGCTGCATGACTAACCACTTATAAGGTCCCAAAGGCGAGACCTATTGGCTATGCCAATGCTTGTTAGCTTTTGACGCTGTGGATCGCCACAGGGCACCGCAGATAATTGATGGATTTGCTTGTTGACTGGCAGAGCCCTCTTATTGAGCAGCCATCTTGCTGCTCGGCTAGGCCACACCCCCAAGTTCATAGTTAAGAGTAATTCTTCTGCATTTGTCAGACTATCCTTTGAATATATTACCACGAGGTTCCTTCGTTCATAATCTAACTGGGTGACAGGACCTAGCTAATATATAATACCAAGTTCTGATCCTTTGCAAGAAGTGCCTTCAGTTTAGCAGGTTGTGACGTAGAAGTCTGTTCAGTCAATATTATCAGTGCACTTCAACATCCTGATAGTTCCTGTCCTTGCCCCCCAAGACATGACACGGTGATTGGTTTTTTTTCTTTGTAACTTTCTTTGTAACTTTTTCCATGAGAATCACAGTGCATAAGTATTGGAAATCAAGCAAACAGTGCTTATGGGTCTGCTTCTGATGAGAGAATTTTTTTTTTTTTTTTTTTAACATGTCTGTATTAGCATTTGGCACAAAAATAAGGCATATGGGAATAGCTCAGATAACATGTAACCACACAGGGCAGCAATGTGCCAAACACATCATCTAGCTCGGCCACAGAATGATTAAGCAATCAAATACATGTCATGAACAATTGTGAAAAAATACAATAGATACCTGTAAATTAAACATTAAAGAAACAGCAGCATAATAAAAAAGAGGTGACAGTTCACAACTTGGGGGGGGATTCCCCCCACTTCCCACCTGGACACAGCGTGCAAAGGTGGAAGAAGACAAATGTAAAAATGGGCTGTTACAAAGGGAGGGAGGGGTAGGAGGGAATCGACCGCATGGGGGCGGAGGGTAGATGGGAACCGACCGCAGGAGGTGGTGGGGGACCGGAGGGGAGGGCGGGAAATCATGGCCCCATCATCCCTGACACACCATCAGTCACTCCGAATTACACTAAAAACGTAGACTCTCATCCAGGCTCTAAATCTGACACAGTACGCAAATCTACCACGCATGGTGTCTCCTGTTCCCGATCCCCCGAACTGAAGAAGAGGGAACATGCCAGCACATCTACCTCAGACAGGCATTCAACATATCCATCCATATTTCCAGATCACGCACAGCTGGCAGACGTCTTTCCACTGCCACACCCCATTCCTGCATGTCTGCCTGCTGTTTACCACCTGTTGGGGCCATGGGCTTCACCCAGTGTATGGCCACAGTCTGTTTGGCCAGCACCAGTTCCAATAGTGCAAATCTATGCCGTATTTGGGCCCCACGCTTGGTCGTCGGGAGCACTCCCAGCAAGCAGTGTTCAATGGAGGACTCCACCAAAACCTTTGCGAGTCCCCATAACGTCCTCAAGACCTCCTCCCAGTACCCTTGTAATTTGGTACAGTCCCAAATCATACGAAGGAAGGTCACCAGGTTTGATACAGCGAGGGTAGGTCTCCGAGCGAGCCCTGTTAATCCTGTGCAAAGGCAGTGGGGTCAGGTAGACTTGGTGCAAGTAGTAAAACTGCGTAAGTGTGACCCTCGCATTGCTTGCCACTTCCTTAACCTGAGCAAACGTTCTCTTCTAGGCCCCAACCCACCTGTCCCGAACCGATGTGGCGATCCTCTTTAAGGGCCTTGTAAAAGCGCAAGATCAGGCTTCCTGTTCACCCAGGTTCTAGTATATTTGCATAGTCTGAGACTCCACAGGCTTGGTGGGAAAGGTTGGCCAGATCTCACAAATTGTGCTGGATACTTTGGCATAATGTAGGAACTGGCCCCGGTGGAGGCCAAACACATCTCGAGTTTCTGCCATCGTGAGGAACACATTAGAGTACAGATCTCCAGCAGTATTAAAGCCGCCGGCAAACCATAGCGTCAAGTCCATCACTGATTGTATTGCACGTATGGGCTTCAACCAGCGTAGAGGAAAAAGTCTAGCAAAGGAGGCCCGATGCAGCATCATGTTACTGAATTGAATTGAATTACAAACTTGTATAGCGCAAAAAACTGCCACCCTACGGGTATCCTGGCGCTTAGAATGATGAAAACCACTGTAAAAGCAGAACCAATTGTCAGAGAAGGGATCTAATATTCACTCCTTGGAAATAGCCAGGTTTTCAAACTCTTCCTGAAGCAGGTCAGAGAACTGGCCTGTCTAAGGTTCTGAGGCAGCTCATTCCATAGGCGCGCAGCGGCTCACACCAAAGGCTCTGCCCCCATCCTGGATCTCTTAAACCTGGTGGTTGTTATCAGATTTGCACTCGAGGAGCGAAGCTGCCTCCCGGGATTATACCAGGTGAACAGCTCCTGCAGGGGACTGGACCCAGGTCATGTGCTGCTCTGTATACAATACAGAGGGATTTGAAGCTAATTCTTTCCCTGACGGGCAGCCAATGCAGGTCTCCCAAGGCCAATGCCGTGGAAGATCTGCGCTGTCTATTTAGCACCAGCTTGGCTGCCATGGACTGGACTCTCTGCAACCCCTGCAGAATATATTGCGGTGCTCCCAAATACAGGGAGTTGCAGTAGTCCAGTCTACTCAAAATTATGCTCCTCACTACAAGAGATCGAGTATCTTTTGGAAGTAACGGAAGAACCTTCCGTAACATACGTAGCAGGGAGAGACAGACACTGACAGTTTTATTAGCCTGTGATTCCATTTGGAGGTTCTCATCTACCATGACCCCCAAATTGCGCACCGTTTTAGCAGGAGTCAAGGGTTCATCCTCGGGGGTAAGCTTAAACTCCACCGGTAGATGTCGGGACATTCTCGTGGCAGGACAATACACCACCTCTGTTTTTCCCCCATTAAACTGTAAGGAATTTTTCCTGAGCCAACCAGCAGTCTGACGCATACACTCCTGCATGTTCATAGGCCACAGCCACCTGTCAAAGGGGTAGTTGACTGGGACTCCCCAACATAAGACAATGTGGGAGGTCAACCGCAGCGCCTTTCGCGCCCAGTAGGTTTTTAAAAAACATTAGGACCATCGGAACACCACTGAGCAGCATATTGCAAAAGGCTTGTGAAGTACTACAGTCTCGGGTCTGGCAGTCCCAGCCCACCCAGGTCCGAGTCTAACTTCAGAAGATCCAGTTTAACTGCTCTGGGCGGGTAACTTACACAAGTGTGTCGTCCCTGTAGAGTGAGACAACATTGGTGATGCCCCTCACTTCAAACCCCCAATTGGCCATGTTGCGGCAAAGGCGTATTGCCAGTGGTTCCATCGCCAAAGCGAAAAGGAGAGGCAACAGGGGGCATCCCTGTCTAGTACCCCTCTCAATAGGAAAACCTTCCGACACCACGGAGCCCGTCTGGATGAAAGGATTTATTTGTTTTAAAGCTTCTTTCCAGAAGTTAAGCATGGAATCTTCAGTTTGGAATTTTCTTATGAAACTTGGAAAGAAGCATTTCTGTCATCTGGTATTTTCCTAAAGCCTTAGCAGTTAATAGTGTACTCCTAAGGCTGGCTCTGTAATTGTTCAGCCTTACTATCCAGCCATCAATGGTTTTAACTGTGATGAATATTGTCAAATACTGAGCATCGTGACTACAGTGTTTGTAGAGAAGGAGCTGGAAGTGTGAACTTTGCAGTTGAATAAAATATATCAGAATGTATTGCTGGGTATTTGACAGATGAGTGCTTCTACAGTACTAGCAAGTTGAAACCAACTTAATTTTGGTTTGGGAGCTTTGTACCGTTGATGGCTTCTTGCATCCTGATAAATCTTTGTAAAACTGAGGCGGAAACATCAGACTCTGCTCTCCCTTAATTGGGATCGAGCAGTTGACTTAGTTTGGCAGGCTCAAGACAGCAAGCGCTTTTCCCCGCAAAATGCTATCACAAAGCTAAAAGGTTCATGGCTTATGTCCTCGGGAAGACCATCTCTGCACATTAAACCCTTTAGTTGAAACCTGTATTCGTGGGTCTGAATAAACCTCTACCATCCCTTGCAGGAAACATTGTCCAGATCTGTGCAGACAAGGCTATGCCTGTCTTGTAAGGACACGTACAGCGTCCAAGTGCAATGTGCAAATCATCCAAGAGCAGGGCATTGTGAGGTGTGAATCTTCTTTCCTGAAAGACTACATTCTTTGGAGCAGTTATATTGACTAGACCACCTGCAGAACTCTTAATCTTTATCAGCATGTGAGACTCTTAACTGTTTCTCACAAAGTCAGGCTGTGTCTTAAGACCATACCTTCTCCTATTACAAATGCTTTCTCTAGCGTCCTCTAAATCAGATGATGTTTATTCTTATGCTTCAACTGTAAACTCTCCCTGCTCCAGTTTGTCTTTATCATTGTATGAGGCAAGAGCCCAAAAGTTTAACTTTGAAAAAACCAAATTGTTAGTAGCTCTGCTCCCGTTATTGTTAAAAACATGGTGGTATTGATTTTGATAAAACCGCTCCTAATGCCGCTAATGCTTGGAGGACAGCTTCCAGTTCATATCAATATTATAGCACCCTGACTCAGTGGCTTTCTAGTGGCATGCGTCTATTGCAGAAATCCATAATGCAGCTTTGTGGGTGTGCTTTTTAGAACTCTTATTCATTCTGCCCAACTTGCAGGGAAAAAGAGTCTGGCTGTCTGAGTAATAAAGGTACATTTAGTCTATTTTCCTTCTTCGTAGCCCCTATTCTGCCATCCCTCTGTCTTATGTTAGGCCACAGTAGCTGGGGGATCAAAACTAAGGGAGCTAGAAAGTGGATATTGGTGAAATCAGTAGAATGTTCAAGTCAAAACACCTTTTGAAAGGATCTTTTGGCTGTGTTTACTATTGAAAGTAGTGTATCCAACCATCCGTGAAGGAGAAGGAGCAAGAATGTTCTATTTAGTTTTCAAGGTATTAGTGGTAGGTCTTCTCCAATCCTGAGTTTGTGCAAAAACTATAAACAAAGCAATATTATTGCCCAAAATAAGTATTGTTTAATCTGATATATGTCAAAAAATTTAATGGTGGGAAGATGTATTTGTCAGCTGTGGTGCTTGGTTCTTTGTGCAAGCATGAGTGCTGACTTTATCACTAAGGAGTATGGTCAGAGTGGAAGCACTTATAGCAACCTGTTCTTGTTTTGATGTTTATCTACATTCTGTGTTCTGCTTAAACATTTCTCGTTTATGTGACTGAAATCCTAGACATTGTGTGAAATTGTTATCTGTGACATTCTTTTTCTTTTTACTATTGCAGTATATACAGCAAAACATAAGAGCGGACTGTGCTAACATTGATAAAATTCTTGAACCCCCAGAAGGCCAGGATGAAGGTGTTTGGAAATATGAGCATCTCAGGTAAAGGTCTGTTTTAAAAGATGTTTGTGGTATGATAATAATTAAAACTTTTTTTATCTTCCTTCTTGGGGTGATCCGTTAGCTGAGCCATGAGTTTGTACTATTGGCCAGGCTGAATTTATTGTTTGTTGCATTTTATCTAACACTTGTTAGTTTCTTATTATATCGAATTGTGTTGCTCCTAACTTGTTCTTGAGGCATTAACAGTGGTATGACTGATCCTGCGTATCAGAATCTAGTGGATGCTTAATTTGTAGCTTATCTCCTGAGATTTCTATACATGTTCTTAAGTGCTTGAAAGAAAACATTATTTAATGATGAATATCATTTGATTGTCCATGCATCTACTTACTTTTTTAAATATTTGCCAGATAACATCAAATTGTAAATCAACAATGGAATGAACATGTTTTAGTAGTAGTTAAAATCATAACTTATTTTGTTTCTAAGCTTGCTCCTAAAATTCCTTTGGGCTGCTGCTTTATTTTTCTCTCAAATAAACTGCCTAGAAATCTCAGCTTGAAGCACAATGCTGACTACCTGTCTCCCATGCTACATGGGTTAGTGCGTATTAGCTCCAACAACCACTAACTGCATTGAAAGAAATGTGGCATCGCATGCCATCCTTGTGGCACAATCATGAGGTCTCCCAACATTACACTGATTTGTCCTATTTCAACTATGTCCTATGGGTTTCTTTTTTTGTTGTTTTGTTTTGCCACAGTCTGAGTAGGTAGTTCTGAGAATAGAATTGCATTTTAGTTATTTATTTTTTCTCACTAAGAATTCTGATTTTAGACCATTGTTTTACTATTTCTAAAGTGCACTTCTACCTGTTCATGTTGTTCTGGTGCTAAGATCAGAAAAGGTTGGTGACAACTTGCGGAAAACATCAGCCAGATTTAGAGCATATATCGATGGAAGATTAATTGTTTTCTAAAAATAGAATGAGAAGAAATCTTGCGTAGGCGGGGCGTCAATGGTTCTATGCCTTGGCTGTTGGATGGTTTCATGCCTTGGCTGTTAGATAACAGAATGAACATCTCCTAGTCTCACTTTCCTCTTTAGAGGAGTACTCAAAGTAGTCTGTAGAGGTAGACTGAAGTTCACATGCTAGACTGTACCACTTAAACTTTCGGATGTAACTCAGGCCTACGGCCAAATCACATGATGGCAAAGAACTTTGAACATACCACTTTTTTCTGATGTAAATCAGCTGATGCAACATATTGGCAGTAATTTCTAATCCTTGGAATGACTTTTTCCGTCACATTTGCTTTATATGAATCTTTTATTGATATAAACAACATATAAACAAGCACTATACATTATTACATTGTGATATGTGGCAGGCATCAAACTTCATTCCAGCAACCTGGGTACATATGCCCAGCTTGTAGAGTCCCGTGACGTACGGGGAACATATGTTACAGGGAGTAAACCAAACAGAGGCAAAGTATGATATTTAGAGTTTAGTGTCCAGGCATAATGAAGAGTGGCCTCTGGTCTCGAGAGGGGCTTTGCAGTATGCATCCTTAAGCTAGAGAACTGCTTTGCTCCGTAACTAAGGGTTGGCGTAGTACCACTACATGAAATTTTGCGAAGTTGAACAAAAACTCCCTGAACTCCGCTCCGCAACTCTGTTCCGTCTCATGCCAATTAATAAAACAGAAACCTCACATACCTTTGATAATATTATAGTCATTTCACACAAAGTGACAATGAAAATACAGCAAGCAGTGAGAGAGGGGATGATTTTGGGGTCCTCCCTAACCTAGGGAGAGAACCAAGCAGATGCCTTGAACACATAGAGCACATCATGCTGAACGATTCAGTGGTGGTCCCATCCTCCTAGGACCACCCCAAGCACAGTTATGGGCAAAAATACAATCCCAACCAACGGCCCTGCAAAGCATTATGGGACGAGATTCTAGAATGCAGTGAATATTATAGTATCCAATATCAAAACATTCCTCAGGGGGCACTCTCTCCCGGCTCAGCTGAGAGCTAATACTATAATATTCACAGCACTCTAGAATCTCGCCCCATAATGCTTTGCTGGGCCTTTGGTTGGCATTGTATTTTTGCCCATAACTTTGCTCGGGGTGGTCCTAGGAGGATGGGACCACCACAATCGTTGAGCATGATACTCCATCACCGACTTCGTCAGCACACACGCCCTCGCCTCCACGGACTACATCCTCCTCGGGGACTTGAACTTCCACCTCGAGAACAACAACGACTCCAACTCTTCCACCCTGATCGCCAACCTCGGACTCAGACAACTCGTCACAACACCCACCCACTCCGCCGGCCACACGCTTGACCCAATCTTCTCAGCAAGCTCCCACGTCTTCTTCAACCACACCACCGAACTCCACTGGACCGACCACCGTTGCATCCACTTCACCTTCCGGAAACCCACCACACACCAAAGCACCCAGCAGATGCCTCGCCGCTGCTGGAGCAAAGTCACCGAAGACCAGCTAACCACCACCCTCGCCCGAAGCCCACCCGCAGACCCGACCGACCCCGCAGCCCACAACCTCAGACAGTGGATCGACTACTGCGCCAACACCCTTGCCCCGCTCAAGAAACCCTCCAACAGCCACACCAGAAAGAAAGCGAGCTGGTTCTCCGAAGACCTCCAGGCCTCCAAGCAAACCTGCCGAAAGCTAGAGAAGAACTGGATCCGTGAACGAACACCGGAAAGCTACGCAGCCCACAAGAACGCCACCCGCAGACACCACCACCTCATCAGATCCGCCAAAAGAGCCTCCTTCAAAGACCGCCTAGACAACAACGCACACAACAGCAAAGAGCTCTTCAACATCGTGAAGGAACTCTCCAACCCTAGCTCCAGCTCCAACGACATCCCACCTTCGCAAGACCTGTGCGACTCGCTGGCCACCTTCTTCCACCGCAAGATCGCAGACATCCACGACAGCTTCAACACCGCGACCGCCCCTGCAACCACCGAGACCTCCACCACCCGCACCAACCGCCTGACCTCTTGGACCAACATCAACAACGATGACACCATCGCAATCATGAGCTCCGTCCACTCCGGATCCCCGGCAGACCCATGCCCACACCACATCTTCAACAAAGCCAGCACCACCATCGCACCCCACCTCCGGAAAGCCATCAACATCTCCTTCGAGACAGCAACCTTTCCAGAGAGCTGGAAGCACGCCGAGATCAACGCCTTACTCAAGAAACCCAAGGCGGACCCCAAGAACCTCCGACCCATCTCCCTGCTCCCGTTCCCGGCGAAGGTCATCGAGAAGGCTGTCAACAAACAACTGACAAGATTCCTCGAGGAGAACAGCATCCTGGACCCGTCCCAGTCCGGGTTCCGCCGCAACCACAGCACCGAAACTGCCCTCATCGCCGCCACCGACATCAGGACCCTGCTAGACAACGGAGATACTGCGGCCCTCATCCTCCTGGACCTGTCGGCCGCCTTCGACACGGTCTGCCACCGCACACTATGAACACGCCTCCACGACGCCGGGATCCAAGAGAAGGCCCTGGACTGGTCCACCTCCTTCCTCTCCGGCAGAACACAGAGCGTCCGCCTCCCCCCCTTCCGCTCCGAAGCCACCGAGATCATCTGCGGCGTACCCCAGGGCTCATCCCTCAGCCCAACGCTGTTCAACATCTACATGGCACCGCTCGCCTACGTCGCCCGACTGCACGACCTCATCATCATCCTCTCTTACACCGATGACACCCAGCTGATCCTCTCCCTCACCAAAGACCCCCACACCGCCAAAACCAACCTCCATGAGGGAATGAAGGCCGTCGCCGACTGGATGAGAAACAGCCGGCTGAAGCTGAACTCGGACAAGACGGAGGTCCTCATCCTCGGATCCATCCCCTCAGCCTGGGACGACTCCTGCTGGCCAACCAAACTAGGAACAGCTCCTACGCCCACCGACCACGCACGCAACCTAGGGGTCATCCTCGACTCCACCCTCCCCATGACGAAGCAGGTCAACGCCGTCTCTGCCTCCTGCTTCAACACCCTCTGTATGCTCCGCAGGATCTACAAGTGGATCCCCACCGAAACGAGAAGGACGGTCACCCAGGCCCTCGTCAGCAGCAGACTGGACTACGGAAATGCCCTCTACGCAGGAGCCTCAGCCAAACTCCTGAAACCGCTTCAACGCATCCAGAACGCCTCCGCACGCCTGATCCTCGACGTCCCTCACCGCAGCCACATCACACCCCACATGAAAGACCTGCACTGGCTCCCCGTCAACAAGAGGATAACCTTCAAGCTCCTCACCCACGCACACAAAGCACTCCACAACACCGGACTAGCGTACCTCAACAGCCGACTCTGCTTCTACACCCCCACCCGTCAGCTCCGCTGACCACGCCCTCGCCACTGTCCCCTGCATCCGAAGAGTGACCACCGGCGGCAGATCATTCTCCCACCTCGCCGCCAAGACATGGAACACCCTCCCCCTCCGCCTACGGCAGACCCAAGACGTACTGACCTTCAGAAGACTCCTCAAGACCTGGCTCTTCGAACAGTAGCAGCATTCCCCCACCCCTTAGCGCCTTGAGACCCTCACGGGTAAGTAGTGCGCTTTACAAATGCTTGATTGATTGATTGATTGTGTTCAAGGCATCTGCTTGGTCCTCCCCCTAGGTTAGGGGGGATCCCAAAATCATCACCTCTGTCATTGCCTGATGTTTTTCAAACCTCACTTTTGTGAATTGGTTATATGCTTTTTAGCATGTAAAGGTAAAATTGTTTTATCATAGGGTTGTCGGTGTAGTAGCTAACTCCACTGTTTTTGCATGAATTCCGTGTTCGTGAAACTCCCCTCATCTCAACTAATTAACCAGAAGTCTCACATACCTTTAGTAAACAAATAAATAACTATCTTTACATGCTAAAATGTATATAGTCATCTCACAAAAGTGAAAATGAAAATAAAGCAAGCAGTGAGAGAGGTCATGATTTTGGGGTCCTCTCTAACCTAGGGAGAGAACCAAGCAGATGCCTTGAACACCAAGAGCACATCATGCTGAACGATTCGGTGGTGGTCCCATCCTCCTAGTACCACCCCAAGCACAGTCAGTTATGGGCAAGAATACAATCCCAACCAAAGGCCCTGCTAAGCATTATGGGGCGAGATTCTAGAGTGCAGTGAATATTATAGTATCCAATATCAAAACATTCCTCGAGGGGCAGGCTCTCCCGGCTCAGCTGAGAGCTAATACTATAATATTCACTGCACTCTAGAATCTCGCCCCATAATGCTTTGCTGGGCCTTTGGTTGGCATTGTATTTTTGCCCATAACTTGCTTGGGGTGGTCCTAGGAGGATGGGACCACCACCGAATCGTTCAGCATGATATGCTCTTTGTGTTCAAGGCATCTGCTTGGTTCTCCCTAGGTTAGATGTGACCCCAAAATCATCACCTCTCATTGCCTAATACTTTTCAAAGTTCACTTTTGTGAATTGGTTATATGCTTTTTAGCATGTAAAGGTTAAGTTGTCTTATCAAAGAGTTGTGGGTGCAGTAGCTAACTCCGCTACGTGACGGAGTTGGAATTTTTGCATGAATTCTGTGTTTGCAATGTAATGCGTAGTTAACAAATCTCCGCAACTTGCGCTAGCGGAGCGGAGTTCATTGTCCACGGTTATCCGTAACCTGCTGAGGAGACGATGGTTTCAGAGTTCTGTGTGTCAGAGTGTGGCATGGTCTGGGCTAAATATGCCGTCTGAGGTCCCCAAATATCCTTTGGTTTAGAAGTCTTGGGTTGCCAGCTGGCATAGATCAGGCTTTGAGTATTACAGTGTGTAAGATCTTGTATCCAATCCTGTGTGCATGGGGCATTGGCACTTCCCCAGCACAGCGCAAAGCCTCTTTTTTACTAGTAATAGCAGTCGCTGCGTACATGTGCACCCCTTTCGGTAATGATTTTATAAAGCCGAGCGGGCTATGAGCAGAGTGAGATCGACTGTACCTCAGTCAACTCGCCAAGTATGTCAGCCACCTGTCCGCAAAAGGACTGCATGTCAGGGCATTTTCAGACCAGGTGTATGAAATCTGCTTGTTCTTGAAAGCATCTAGTGCATCTGTGTGCTCAGGATGAGTCTATTCTTGCTCGTTGAGCAGGTGTGGAGTAGAGCCGGTGTAAAAACTGGAAATGAATACGTTTATGATTCATTGAAACCAGTTGGATTTGCATACAACAGTATGTCCATTGAGATGCAGTGATTTCTGTGCCTATAACTCTGAACAATGCATTCCCAGATATCAGTGGGTGTAGAGAGCTTGCCCTATACAGTCTGGACATCAATCCAGCAGACTCCACTGCACATATAATCTGGGTCAAAGGAGAGAAGTCTTTAGCTTTGTGTGGAAATCCAGGGAGGCAGCCTGAGCTGCATGTTGGAGCCTCAAATGTAAGAACTGTTCTAGGGGACAGGGAGCGTTGCCATGCTTGAGCTGTCCCAATGTCACAAACTTGTGTTGGGGTTACAGATCTCTCACTTTCACCTCCGCCCATTGTGTCTGGGTGTGCTGCACTAATTTGTCCATAGTGGGTGGCAGCAACAAGTTGTCTGAAAAGGGAATGGCTGGTGAATAGAGTTTAGACTAATCTAGCTGGTGGCTAAGTTTCTGCCAGGCCCAACATGTTGTTGCAATAGTTTTTTATATTGTGTGGATGCCCAGGCAAGCCAACTGGAAGCAGGGTTTTGGCGGTGTATCCCCCGCTTTGTCGTGTTCAGGATATAAAAACTGAAGTCCAGCATCAGGATGGTACCAGTGTCGTACATAGTGGCATTATATTTCCAGATGATGAAGTTCCAAATCTGACACCTCCATTCCACCCTTATCATATGGCATTGTTAATATGTTCCTGCAGATGAGGGGTTGCTTACCAGCCAAAATTAGTTTAATCAGGGCACTGCAGAGTGTGGCAAAGAAGGTCTAAGGAAGTGGAATAGGAATATTCATGAAGAGGTATAAAAAAAAAAACAGGAGAGGATTACCATCCTAATAGCATACCTGCCCGCAAGCGATACAGGAAGCTTTATCCAGCTCTCCACCTGTGTCTCCAGTCGCTCCATGACTGGGCCATTTTTTTGTTGTAGTAGAGTATCATTCTTGTGGTTAAGGATTATGCCTGGGTGTTGGAAAACGGGCCATTATTTGTGAGGCCTGCACAAATAACATGTCACATTTGTCCTTCACTGGGAACCAAACACACTAGTGTCGTAGAGGGTAGCGTTGCAGAGCAGTCTAAGGCTTACTCAAGGGAGGTGGTGTGGGCTAGTAATCGCCATTTACAGGTACGCAGAAATAACACTCACTAATTGATTGTCCAGTCTGTACTTTGCTTTATAAAAGTAAGAGTACATTTATTAAACACACACACTACTCAATACTATGCACCAATTTACAAATCTACATAAGCTGTTGGAATTACTTTGTGACATTGCATAACATCTCCACCCCTCCCGCGGGGGGGGGCCTAGTACCACCACTCCCATGTATGCACATCATCTTGCCCCCTAATGCCGTTAGTTGAACATAACCTGGAGCGAGGGCCCTGCGCACTGGCACCATCCCAGTGGCGACCCACCCCATTATCTCAACAGGCCTTGAAAATGGGTACCCCTTCCTTGGTGTGACAACCCTGACTAAACATGTCATACTGACCATACCGTATACACCTCTACATCTTTAGTGGCTAACAGTCTGGGTTGTTCTTCACCTAAGCGCAGCAGCAAGCATACATGTTTAAGCATCACTTTAGAATGACCGTACTCATCACATTAGTTGATCATTATAAGGCAGTGCAATTACAGCCCCTACAAGGCATCACAGATGAAATCACAGGATTAAGCATATACAGACAGACACCCTAGCAGGAGTGTCTAGCAACATAACCCCATTTGGCTTATGCCATCACCTTACACCGGTACTCCACATAACACATGTGCCTTTCAGTCACTCTTAAAAGAAATAACGTAGTTAACTGCAGTTGTTGTGCAATTACACCTCTTCACCTCCAGGGGATGCCCTTATCCAGACATCTCCAACTTAGCCCTTCACTCCTTGAGGCAGTTCCTAAGGCACCCCCAGCTGCAGAACAAAAGTTCCAGCCATGGGGATGTTGATAACGCCTGGCTGAGCCCTTGAGGGGTTATTCTCTTGAGTCCCCATGAAACTTAGGGAGGGACGTTCTATTTTCCGTGCTGGGGGAGACTGCGTTGCTCTTGCAGCTCCCCCTGCACCTTGGCACTCACTGAGCGGTGACCCCGTCCTCCTGGGGTCACCACAAGCCGAGAGAAAGGCTGCTTTCCCTTGCAGGCCGGTCCGGGCCTGCAAGGCATTATGGGGCGCTTCTCCTCAGCCCCATGCATATCGGAACAGCGGCTCTCCCGCTGTGCCGGGGAGAGCCGCGTAACCTGCCTTCCTTCGCGGGGGCCCGGTCCCGCCCGGGCTCTCCCCCATCGCCAGGCTCGTTGGTGGGAGCCCGGTCCCACCTGGACCCCAGGTAGGTGTTTTCGGCTCGGGGAGCCCACCCCCGGTCGCTTCTCTCTTCAGGGAGGCCCGGTCCCACCCGGGCCTCCCGCAATCCCATCGCGCTGGAGGGCAGCCCGGGGAGCCCACCCCCGGCTGCTCCTGCCTGCTCACCGCTCGGCCCGCACCTCCGAGTGCGGCCGCGGGAGCCGGCACATCCATTCTGGTCTGCCCGCTCCGGCGGGCATACGCGAAGACCTCCTCGGCCTCGCCGGACCTCAGGGGAGTGCGACGGCACTTCCCCCGCCTTCCATCACTTCGGGGCCCGGAGATGGGATCCTGGGCCCCCATAGACCTCTTCGCGGAGGGCGCGACGGTGCTCCCCGCCGCCTCCTCCTCACACGGGGCCCGGAGTTGGGATCTCGGGCCCCGCCCCCCAATCTTCACGGGGAGCGCGACGGCGCTCCCGGTTTCATCTTCAGTGGGGGCCAGGGTGGGCTCCTGGCACCCGCGGGGCACTCCTCCACGGGGTGCGCGACGGCGCACTCCGACTTCACTTCTTCTGGGGCAGCCCCGGGACCTGACCCACCCCGGGGGCATAGTTGAGACCGGCAGCGGAGCCCCAAGCGCTTCGTCGTCGGTCCACTGGGTCAAAGGTAGCCTACCTTCTGGGGGGCATATCTCGGCCCCCAGGTGGCCGATTTTCACCATTTTCGCCTCTTCTTACTCCTGGTGGCCGCCTCTACCCATATGGAGCACATTTCGCCGCCCTCTTCGCCTCCAAGAGTGTGAACTTCAGCAGAGAGCTGTTTTCACTGGCTCCCTGTGCCAGCCTTTCGCCTGGCTCTCCTCCTGGGCCTCTTTTCTCCTTGCGCAGAGGCCCAGGCTTCTGCTCACTGGTCCTGGTCTCCTTTCCTGGCGCAATTCAGGGTCCTGGGCCAGTCTGGAGGTTCTTCCTTCCAGCTGCCCATGGTGCCAGGATCCAGCACCAGTCGTCCTCAGCAGACCACACCCCAGAGAGAGCTTCTCTTCCTGTGCAAACACTTTTAAAGAATGGGGAGGGGGCTGGCAGGAAGTCTCTGTTTGTCCTATCAAACAGCGACACATCACTTCACTATCCCTGCTCCCTCCTTCCTGCCCAGGCCGAGGGGTTGGTTCAAGATGGCGGCGTCCAGGGGTCTCCAGCCACATGGACTCTTAAAGCCCCTTCCCCCGCGCTGCCTTCTCCCTTGTGCAGCTTGGTGCCTGGCACCAGGTGACAGCTGCTGATGGATTAGACTGTAGCTCCACCCATCTTCTCTTCTGGGAGAGGAGGCCTTCGCTCTTGGAAGAAAGGTCATTAATCCAGCTTGCCAGGGTCAGCCCCCAGCCAGGCCCTGGTTATGAGCTGACTTAGAGAAATATGACATTTCTGGATGACCCAAAAGCAGTACAAATATGACTTTGGACTCTGCAGAGTACTTCTTCTCACACCAGTTACAGTGGACTTTAGTGCGTCTGGAATTTGTAGGCCTTAGGAAAGTGAAACTAGCCCATGGGCTCCACATCCCCATAGGAGAATAATGAAGTGAAAAACAGTAAAACACACTGACTTTCCATGGCATGTTTCTTCCCACTGTATAAAGCCTATTTCATGTCACCACCCAATTCTGCATGAGTCCTGCCACACCAGTCTATCTGCACCTGCTCCTTGGCTGCGCATGCCAGGAATCTCCCCTGCGCAGCCCCTACACGTGTGCACACGCATGTACACATGTGTCTGCATGTAACCAGCCCGGTGCCCCTTACTCCAGCTGCAGCGCAGCGGACTAGTCAAGCTAGGGGGACACCAGTAAAATCCACATGCAGTCTCTCATCATGAGTTCACTGTGGGTGAGTCCCAACCTATGAGGCTCTCCCACAGTAAAAGCTTAACAATTAGGTGCTCAAAAAGCAAAATATCCGGGCGGCTCAGATGATCAGAACCACCTTCTAACACTAGGTATCTGACTGAGTCTGTAACCTAGCCGAAAGGGAACTCTAGTGTCAGTGTTGTGCAGTCGGGGAAGGGGAGGATTTTCGTTTTGTACCAATTAATGACCAGGCCGGAATGACATCCAAATCGTATTATGTCATGGATCATGGCAGAGAGGTTGGCCTTGGGGTCTTTCACGAATAGCAAAATATAATCTGCATGCATGGATAAGAGGAGACGTCGCATAGAGAACACCAGACCTCTATGTGCGTGTCGCTCCTGCAGAAGGCTGGGCGAGAGAAAGGTGTTCAGTGGCTACCACAATTAACGGATGAGAGCTGGCATCCCTGTCTTGTGTCACTATATATTGATATAGGGTCTGTTAATGTGCTGTTGATCAAGATGTGGGCCACATAGAGATGTTTGAGCGCAATGAAGCTGGGGGGGTGGGGCCTGGAGCAGAGGGGGATGCCTACCTTAGCTAATATTTGAAAAAGAAAGGGCCACTCTAAAGGGTCAAATGCCTTCTCCGCATTGAGGACTGCAGCGGCCAGCAGATGCGGGACTATCTGATTGAGCTCTGTGAATATGGTCCAAAGGTTCTAAGATGTGGGTGAATGGGGCACAAATTCAGATTGAGCAGAGGCAATGAGGTGTTCCATTATTAGGATATGTCTGGTGGCAAGCACCTTCGCCAATATCTTATTATGGAGGTTGATCACAGATAGCGGTCTGTAAGAGGCACGGAGGGTTGGGTCCTTCCCTGGTTTAGGTAGATTCGTCCTCATTGTCTAAGCCCAGTGTAGACGTGCATGCAGCCCTCTTGGTTTCAAATTGTAGTTTGGCCCCCTTTCCCAAGAATTCTGCTACTGAAAGGGGTTTGTGGTAGGTAGGCAGGTGGCAAGTTCGCTGGGGGATTTACAAGTTGGCAGATCCACAATCGTAAGGGGCCTCAGCATGTGCTGGGGTAGAAGGCCAATGTCCTCTCCAAAGGTATGTCAAGAGGCAGCCAGGAGATTGCGCAGGCATTAGTTATATGATCCCAACAGCGATATTTCACTTTAATGAAACACAGTACAGGTTGAGGACACAGCGCCAGATCGCACCCTGAGGCCCTAAGGTAGACGACGAGGGGCTCCCGCGGCCTGTACTTGCAGTGAGCCACGGCGCGGTGGATTAACTGAGGGTCTGGGCATCGCTGCAGTCTTTCCTCAGGGGCGCATGGCCCCACGGGCCCATCCATGGGGCCCAACGCCCCACCAGAGCATGATCAGTTAGTGGATACCAGTCCCCCCCACCAGTGGACCACAGCCTCCTAACACAGCGTGAAGCCAGCTGCCGTGGCCTCGGGCTCAGCAGCGGCCCCTGTTGCTGCCAGGTGTCTGAGGCGCACTGCTCTCCTCTGTGCGGTCAGGTCCTCCACACGGTCCATGGGTCCTGCTGAGCTCCTCAGGGTTTAGGAGGGCTGTTGCACTCCTGAGCAGGATGGTGGAGGATTACTCTGTGGCAGGAATTGGCTGGTCAGGCTTCGCTGCCATCTTGGACGCCAGCGTGGCTCTGCCGCCTCAGACCCATCACATTTTTTATTTGGACATGTTTGGGCTGCTTTTTGAGAAAGCATAAGAAAACTGTTAAAACAATCTAGCCTAGCTGCAATGGTGGCCTGAAATATTGTTTCCTATACTCTGGGAGTATGAATGGGAACTACTTTCTTTACATTTTAAGGAAAAAGAAGCCGGTGGAAATGATTTTCAAAATGTGCTCTTGACGGCAATGCTCATATCAAAGATAATCCCACAAGTTCCTAGGAGAGGAAACAGGAAGGGATGCATGTGCCTGCTATGCTGGCCACCAACTCAAACTCCAGATAGGAAGTTTGCCGAACACCAAAATGTCAGTTTTCGAATGGTTTAGTCATAACAAATTATTATTCATTCACTACTCAGTGGAAGAAATAGACTTAAATCTGGATTGTAGGGATGTCACTTCACGATATAATTATAAAGTAAATTCAGTATCATCTGCTTAGGAAAAGAAAGTGAAATCAAAAGAACAAGTCATGGATGTTTATAGAGTGACAAGGATGGCAAAGCATATGGCTGAGAGCTGAGCCTTCAGCTACCATGCACTAAATATGCTTGTAGCTAGATGGAAAAGGCTGCAGGAAGACCGTCTGAAATCAGTCTGACAAAATGAGACTAACCAGTCAAAAGTAGTGCCTCCCACTCCAGCTTCCCTTAAGTGAAAAGCAAGGACAAGGTGGTAGACACCATCAGAGGCCATGGAAAGGTCCATTATAATCCAAGTGGCCGCTTTCCTGCAGTCCAAGCACATATGTAGTTCATTGAGCACTCTGACCAGCACCAAAACCAGAACAAAATCCTGATTGGGGGGGCTGCAAATCATAGTGACCTCGAGATGGGGTGGTAGTTGCATATTTCCAAACGTCTTAATGATTTTAGTCTTGCCTGACAAAAGTTAGATGGGTCTATAGTTGGAAAGATTCATTGGATCTGCGAAAGGCTTTTTGAGTAATGGAAGGACTAGTGCTTGTTTCCATGGCTTGGTAATGTCTAAAAATCCGCAATTGGTTATATAAACAAGTAATTGAGTGATTAAGAGTTGAGGCCTATTGTTTAGGAGTTTTAGCAGGGCAAGAATCAAGTGGATATCCAAAAGTTAAAGCATTGGTTTTGGTAAGCACAAAGTCCTCTGCATTAGGAGTAAAGCCTGAAAGCATAGGGACAATTTGGGGACATAGCAGGGAGTAAAGCTGAGATCTCAATTCGGTAAGATTTTTTTACTCCAAAAAACAGGGACATGTCATTGGAGAAGGTCTGTGATGGCACACAGAAGGAATTACTTCATTTTGGCGAACTAAGACTATCGAATATGTTAAACTTTCTTGATTTTATTGGGAGCAGAATGGATGCGATTACTGTTTATTCTCTTATTACGCATATTTTTCTGCAATCACTCCGTGCCTTTAAATAAAAAAAATAAAAATGTCTTGTGGCAGATATTGCAATCTCTACTTACGTTTGATACATTTGCAAGGTACTTTCATTTTCTCAAAGTCTTAGAGAAACTAAGGTGCAGAGAGGTGTGATTTAATGATACCAGGTAATTTTCATCAGAGTGAAAGTGCCTAGAGTGGTCGTGATGCACTTGATAGGAGGTGTTACTGTAGGCGAAGAGGTGGAGCATCAGTAAGGGCGTAGGCCACTTTAAACTGATAGTCTGGTCCTCTGTCTGCTGAAATGTGTCCTAGTTGAAATGAAGGTTGCGGTCAGAGGGCCCAAGTAAGGACAAAATCTAGGGCAGGATGATCAGTCCAGACCAAGAGTGCTTTTACATTTGATGATGCTGAATCAGTGTGAAAATTAAAATCTCTGTTGCATTCAAACAAAGTAATAAGATCAAGAAAAGCAAGGATAAAGGTATCATTTTGAGGAGGGGCTCTATACACCAAAAGAGTTTTATGGTGAGGTTAGATGACAGTCTTAAGGACATGTACGAAAGATATCTGATTGGTGAACCTTTTGATCCTGTTCTTCGAATGAAATCGTTCTGAATTTGGTGCTTCAAGATGCTTTTGATATTTATATCGTGTCTCATACTCTTGGCAAGGAACCAATGAATTTTACAGTGAGGACTTATACTAAGTCCAGAAGCCTTTTGTCCTGAGGATGGTCTCCATGATTACAGAATGAATTGTCAATGTGTGTTCTGGCCATCTCCCATTGCTATGCATCATCTCTATTGGAAAATATTATCAGTAGGGAACTTTTGATTATACAGCAAAATATATTTTTAGCACACTATATTTGTGTTCAAGTTTGATTTTACATTCTCTGGCTTCATGTCCTCATGCAATTTTTTTTATTTTTTATAAAGCTTAAAGTAGTTGTGCATGTAATAAATATTGTCTCATCTTAGAAGAAAATTGTTATTGCTCTGGGTGATCACTGTTAATGTCATGTTTGTCCTTCTAATTGGATTTTCAAAATGTGTTTTCCTTTGGAAGCCTATTTTGGTTTAAAGTTCAGTGTACACAAGTTCAGCATCAGTGAAAGGTGTTGTGTCCATCAGTTTTAGCTCTAGAGTTCTTTAAATATGATCTTGAGTACGCATCTTTTGCAGGATGTACAACCAACTCTGGGGATTTTATAGGCTGAGGGCAGAGCCAGCAAAACATCTGGATTCGAGCAATAATTTAGCCAAGTTCCCACCATGAATGCTAAATCAACATGGTTATCAGCGAGATAATCCTGTATTATTGTATCATGTTTTACTAAATGTCTTGCATTAATAAGAATGCGTTTGACATTGGTCTTTCATTGTCATCGGGCCACTTAAATTGGCATTGAGAATTGTGTACTTGCCAATCTCAGTTGGCATTTGGAAGTGATCTTTTTGAACTATGAAATCGGCATAGTTCTGTGTTTAGTTTGTATGTCACCGGGCACAGTCTGGCTTAACTTCGGTGAACCAGTTGCATGTCCGTTCCATGTATGCAAGGCTTCAGAGATGAGGGAGTGGGGTCTGTACCCAGATGTGCAGGTCATTTAAGTGAAAGAAATGCTGTTAGGGAAAATTAAGAAACACATTTGCTTCCAGCAGTGCCTGCCTGCTAACCAGAAACTGGTTGCAACTACTGGGAAAGATATGTTAAATAAATAATTAGGAGAAAATGAAACCATAAACCAAGTAAAACAAACTTACCTTTCTGGACTGTAGTTAAAATAACAAGGTAAAATAATTTGTAACCAGCCAACCCACCCACTGAAATACTAGCAAATGAATACTAGCGGCGTCAACATAATCAAATCGAAAAAATCCATTTTTTTTCTCAAAATAATTATTTTTTCTGTTGGTAAATCACACTTTATGCAACAGTTCTTTTTTTGAATTTTAGAAAAAGAAAAACCCATACACCTCGCTGCATCCCAGGGGCGGGAGAGCAATTGTGGCGTAAATCGAATAACTAAAAAAACAAAACATAACTCCCCTCCCTAGTCTCAGCCCTCTCTCATACCTTGGCATGCCAGCCTCTGTAACAAACCTAATATGCAATCCCAAACCCTCAGAGATAATGTTATCAATACCCTATGGTTCCAGGTCGATGGGAATCCCTTGGTTCTTATTTTCTAGATGATTGATTGTGTCTCCCTATTTCTGAGGAAAGTCTCGACACTTTAAGATATTTGGAACAGGTAATTACTTTCAATTCAGTGGATAGAAGCACTAGGCGGGGCCCCCATTGCTTTTCGAATTCCATCCCTCTGTTCCAAAGTCCATGAAGATTTTCTTTATGCCTACTATTTCCCAGATCTGGTGCAACCACAGTCTGTGTTCTGGAGCTCTACTCGTTCCTCAGTATGCTAATATCACCTGTTTAGCCGTGAAAAGGAGGATTGTGATGAGTTTTCCCTGGGCGATCTGAGCTGGTATGTACGTTTATAGTCAACCCTGAGAATTATGTTTACTTGGAGTCTAAGGATCAGGCAGTCAATCTTGGCATCAGTGTCATTCAGCACTTCTCCCCAGTAATGAATGAGTTTGGGACAGTTTGAAAAGAAGAGGACTGTCGCACACCTCAAAGTGTTGGAAAAAGTCAAACGTGAGCCCATCACTTTATGTACTGTATTGGGTGCAAGTGGGTATCTCCTACTGATCCAAGGCATTACTGAACTAGGTCATTGTTGCGTTTTCATGAGAAGGAATAACTTCCCCACTCTGCACTCCAAATGAGAAGTTTTAATCGTGTATATTTTTTTCTAAATTTTTCTTTGTATTAATCACGATGTAGTCTACTTATCAGTTACAATCATTTATTACGGTTTGTTCATCAAATATAAAGTGTTAGTCCATCACACTATATGCGCTCGTCATTGTGCATTTCTTAAGAATCCCAATGCATTTCGGGACTGGCCCTTCATCAGGGTGATATATCCTATAATGCAATCAACATCATATAGTCAGTATAACCAAGAATGGATCAGCCTTACTGTCGCAAGAACAATCTATGAAAAGCTAAGCTATCATTACTGTGCAAATGAAGTCAAAGAAGTTTGGGACAGTGCCACAGTAGATGTCCGAGCAGTCCCTCTGCAACCTTGCCAGCATTCTTTAGCTCTATAGTTGTCTCCGGCATTAATTCTCTCCAAGTAGAATACCAAAAGGCTGCTAATTTGATCAGTTTCCCTAATTGCTATACCAGATGTGGAAATATTTGCCCTCTGGAAGATAGCACTCCAATTCCTAGTATCAAGAGGTCTTCCATCTGTTTCCATCTCTTCTGTCCCGGGCATTTTTCAGTAGCTTGGCTATGTGATAAATGCTTATACATTTCTGAAAGTATGCTTTTGTCCCCTGATTTGGTGATTAGTCATTTTTCAGATGGTAGTGGTGGCCTCCTCACTGCATGCTCTAAGTATTGGATAAGTTACCCAGTGTCATACTGGTAATATCTAAATTGTATCACATCTGGAAATCCATAATCGACTTTAACCTGTTCAAAGGATTGTATGCCATCCCAGTCAAATCGCCAATCCTCTTTCAATCCGCATTTTGTCATTTCAGATATGCTTCCTCCTTCCGTGCAGGGGCGAAGTAGGGGTTATCAATTTCCAGGCATCATAGACAGTGAAATGGTAATCTATCCTGAGTTGACCACTCCCATATCCCATGCTGCTAATGTTGCTCGTGTCACCAGGGACTACTCTAACCCAAGGCTCTATATTTCGTAGGCAGGCAGATTCTTTTCCAAGCATGTGTACCAGCTAGGGTCTGATATATAAAGCTCCAGTGCATCCCCCTCTCTGTGTCACTCCACCTCGTACCCTATTTGGGCTGCATGGTAGTAATTGATAGAATTTGGAGTGCCCACACCCTCTTTCTCAACCGGGCAATACATTTGCTGTTATTCTTGGTTGCTTTCTGGCCCAAATAAAGTTGTTAAACATTTATTGCATGAGATGTGAAGTGGCACAGTTTGCACCAAAAACAGAAGCCGCTGCAAGGGACGTACTACGCAGTTGTGACTTTGGTATATTCATTTTGAAGCCCAGTGTCCACCCAAAAAGCTGCAATGGGTCTATAGCTGTGGAGCGATCCGGGGTTGCTAATTTCAGCACATATCCTCCTCGTACATGCAAAGCGTATGCTCCATACTGCCTATTATCAAACCACCATTTGTTGGCATTGTATGTAAATAAACATGACCACAGGTTCCAAATCTAAAGCGAAGAAGAGGGAGAACAGGTGCAACCTTCCCTGGTCCCAATCTGTATAATTACGAGAGTGGGCAAAGTGGCATAAATTCTGATTCTGGCTTGGGGATCCTTACAACTACTAAAAACCCAGGAAATAAACATGGAGTCCAGTCCCATGCGTTGCAGCGTTTGCATTAGAAATGGCCAGCGTACTCGGTCGACTACTTTTTTCGAGGAAAAAGGCCTCTTTGCCTGCCACCTCAACATTATTGATAATATGTAGGATTTGTTCTGAATTATCTCGGCAACTACAGCCTGAAATGAACCTAACCTGATCCGGGTCAACCAAGTTCTGCATTTGGGTGCCCAGCCTACCAGTCAGTATCCTGGTCCTCAGCTTAGCAGCCACATTAAGCAGTGATATATACTGGTAGGATACACATAGTTCTTGATCTTTAACTAGTTTAGTTAAGATTATGATATTCATCTTGTGCATCAAAGTCTCGTCTTGCCCACAGTGTTAAACAAGCGTGTAAGTAAGGGCGCTAATATGTGGAAAACTTTTTGTGGATCATGCATATCCGTTGGGTCTGGGGATTTCTGTAATTTGAGCCTTGAGATTCCTGCTATTACTTCCTCAGTTAAAATTGGTTTCACTAGTGCTTGCAACTGTGTTCATTTGGGAAGTGAAATAGTCTCTATAATGGATCTATGTCTCCGTCATGGATCTCTACACCTGATACAAAGTTGTATAGAAGTCAAGAAAGGCACGTTTACTACCGGTTTCTAGAGCACCTACGTTTGTCTTGTCCTAATGGAAGGGATATAGCTCTTGCTTATTTTAGCCCATAACTTACAAGCTAGGATCTACCCATCTTTGTTCCTTCCCTTATAATCCGAGTCTTCATACTCTGGGGCGCGCCCCTCGGTGGTGGGAGGACTGCAGGGGGGGGAATGACGGAGGGTCCCTGGCGCTATAGGAAAGGGGGAGGGTCACATGAGTCCCACTGCAATTCAACACTAGCCCGCAGCTTTTCTTTTTTTGTTTTGATATGGATTGCGACCAAGCGCTAATGCCTCTAGACCCAAAAGATGGTTGTCCCACACAATGACAGTGATATGTTTACCACAGTCTTTGTATGGGTTAACCTTGTTTTAGACCTCTTTAAGGGCAGTTGTGCTTTTTATTGGTGAACGTCTTTCCTGCTCACTGGAGAGTGGCGAGACAAACGCAGGGTTATGGAGAGGTGGGTCACAGAAGAGATGCAAGAAAACAGCTCAGCGTGACTGTCCAGTGAATTTATTTATTTTAAAACGGAGAATCCTAAGGGAGCACTTGGTTCTCTTGCATTGTTGAGTGCTAAAGAGGAGTTATGCCAGACCACTTCTTACCCCAGTGCTGCCAACATTTAAACTGCACTAGCTGGTGGTTGGTGATTAGGAGGGTTCTGTAATAGGGAAAAGGAAGTGACAGGAGTGGTGTGCAGCAATAAAAGTAGGCAATGGTAGTTAGGAAGGCATTGACAAGTGGGCAGCGACTGGAGACGGAAGAGTTAGGATTGATTTACAATGAGAGGCGAGAGAAAGTGAAATTATGGGGACAAGACTGGGAATATGGAGTGTGTGAGGATAGAGGTGGGCTTTGACAGGAGAAGCTAGGGCCAGTAGGACATTAGCTGAAGAGATGGACATTGACGAGACATGGGCAATGATGGAGAAAGTGGGTTACTAGCTGGGTGGGCAGTGACAGGGGAGTTGGACACTTAACGGGAGAAGTGGATTCTGTTAAGGAAGTATTGCAGTGACTGTAGAGGTGGGAAGTGCAATATTTGAGAGGTGGGAAGTGCAATATTCATAGTGCCCCAGTACCATAGCGCCTGTGTTTTTAAAGTACTTTCATCATTGCGTCTGCCTCAGGGCTGCCCATCTACCTAAACTTGAGGGTGGCCTAACGCAAATATTTTATGTGGGGGGAGGTTTATGTGGATTGGGGGGGAGGGGGGTTTTGCCTTACAAAGTTTTTAAAGATTTCTGCTTGGATTTCTGCTTCAGTATCAGCATAGCATATTCCACCCTATCTGTATCTCTCTGGCTGTCTGCCTGTGTTCCTTCTAACTCTCTCACTTGATCCACCAATTTCTGGTGCTTACCTGCCCTGTCTTTGTTTTGTGCAGCTAAGGAAATTAATTTGCCTCTTCTTGATGCATAGAGTGCATAGGTCACTATTTCTTTCACTCCCCCCCTCGGAAAGAGCTTGACATAAATGTGACTGCCCCAGCCTTATTTTTGGGGATCAGTGAAAAATAATGTTGCGGCAACCATCTTGAACGCTATTTATGCTAGTCTTTTTAACCAAGGTGCCTCTTTCAAGACCCACAACCTGAATCTCTGAAGAAGAACAGGAGGTCTCCTCTTCATCGGTGTTTCAAGACCCCTAACATTCAAACTTGAAATTGTAATCTCCCCCATGGGTGTTTTCCTACACAAGGAGTCTTGTTTCCCAACTTATCTTCCAGTAATAAAGAATGGCCCCTCATTCCCTTAGAGCTCCTCCCTTTACCACAAAACAAACCAATAATTCTCTCCCTTTCTCTCAGTCCTGACTTGGCCAGTATTACCTTCTCTTTCAAATTCCTGGTTTGCTTCATGACCTTCCTTATTGTTAGTTGGTTTCAGTAATTTCACTTAGCATCTCCACTGTTTTAATGATTTTTCATGGTTTTGTCATTCGAGTCTTGGAGTTGGTTGAGGAGTACTTGTCTCTCCAACACCATTACATCTGCTGGTGGTTTCATAAGCTGTGAGCTTTTCTCCATCTTCCTTCTCTTTGTGATCTAGTCTTGGGAGCTGTTGACGCTTCTACGGATGAAGGTATCAGCCCACACTGGTCTTTGAGACCAAGATCTGGCCTGTATCTATGAGGAATTTCAGTTGATTAAGAGACCCTTCCCATGTAAAGATAATCCTGAAGTGATGGCCCCATCTGCACTTGATTTCTTTGCAGTTAAGAATTATGGGACTGTTCGGAATTCACACAGTTTTTGAAACATGATGGCTGAGAGTTCTTGCTATTACACCAGTTTATGTGCCTCAAACGTGATCCGTCCTACCTTTCTGGCTGCTGCCATGAAGTTTACTTTCTGCCAAAAATGGTGGAGGCATTGGAGAACATCAGGAGTCTGGTTTGCTCTTGTGGATCCTGAAATGACGTGTGTGTGTGTGAGGTCCAATATGATATCTTCTTCCAGGCTCAGGAGTACACGTTTAAAAAGTCTCTTAACAAAATCCTCTCATCTCTTTCAGCAGAATGCGGTACCCCTTTGATTCGGGTGATCTGATAGACTTCTAGCCACAGATTCCTTACCTAAGAATTATCCCCAGGTGTCAGACTGGATCTGGAATTTTTTTTGTGAACAGTACCCCTGCGCTCCGGTAGGTAGCGTCGTCCGCGCCGGAAGTGACGTGCGCGGTCCCTGTATAGACGCCACCCCATCACACTGACGTCAGAGATTTTCTTTCCGCACCAGTCAGTGCAGATCCGGAGAGAGCTACCCCCAGTCATTTTTAACTGAACTTTTTTGACTTTTTGTTGAAGTCTTTTTTGAGATCTTCTGCTGGTGTGGCAGGATGTCGACCAGGAAGGCCGGCTTCAAGCCCTGCGTTGCCTGTCTCTGACAAATGTCTGTGTTGGACCCACACCTTGTTTGCCTCTGGTGCCTCGAGTGCGACCACGACACAAAGACCTGCATCGACTCCCGCGCTGTGCAGCCCAAGGCCTTGAGGCAGTGTTCGCTAGACGTGCGTAGCCGCGACCATCTCGATCCCTGTCAAGAGGAAGGAGCCCAAGATCCTCGTTGCACATTAATTCGTCCTCTGGTAAGTCCCACAGGAAAAAGAAAAGTAAGAAGTGGAAGAGGTCTTCGACTTATACCCGTCCCTTGAAGTCATCCAACGAGATGAGGGACTGTTGTCATTTAATACCTTGCTCTGTGCCTCCCCGAGTTTCCAGGAGCCGGAGAGACACATGCCCAACTTCGGGTGTTCTGTGAGGCCATGTACCTCCTATTTGGGGGGGGCCCCTTCCCACTGGTGCACCTTCGGGGACCCCAGGTTTTGGGAGGGGTCCCCAGTGGTTCTCTGCCAGCGGTTCCATACTCTGCACCAGTCGGGCCCCTTGGATCCTCAGATGGATCCTGACCGGCACTGGTCGTGCCACCTCAACCTTCCCTGGCGCCGATGCCTACGCCCCTGGCGGCATCATACCAGACTTCAACCTGGAGCCATTGGGGCGTCGTCCGGCACAGACCATCCGGAGCCATGCCTTCCAGGCCGGAGCTGGAGACTTTTTTGTATTAGCTGGTACTATGGGAGGGGTCGCTGGACCCTGAAAAATATAAGCCCCTAAACCCAAACATGGACTGATGTGAGGACTTGGCGGACGCCATCGGACTGGACACCTCTTCAGATACTGGCATGGTATCTCCTCCTACCTTGGCTAGGGAGGAGGGAGCCTCTTTTGCTATGGTGGTAAGGGCGACTTATGTCCTGGACCTTAGCTTACCCTCAATGACATCAAGACTAACGTAGGGACGTAGGTGCTTCAGTCGGGAGTCACCCCTTTAGAACTGCTTCTCCCATTTAATGGAGGTCAATAACATCGGACCGCTGCACTTTTCAGATTGTCCGAAGGGTCTGCTCCCTACCCTCGTGACCTCACCTCCTCCCATGTCTCCCACATGCAACAAGCTGACAGAGGACCATCTCTTCTTGCTCTACCAGGAAGTGACGGTTCTCTTGGCCAAGGGAGCCACAGAGAGGATACCAATGCCAGAAGTAGGTTGTGGTTGTTAATTCCCGCTACTTTCTGGTGCCCAAGAAATACTGAGGCCACCGTCCTATCCTAGACCTACCTGCGCCCTCTCAATTTCTTCTTCAAGAAAGAGAAGTTCAAAATGGTCATGCTCACTCAAGTCCGGTCGCCCTGGACCCGGGAGGCTGGATGGTAGCGTTGAACTTGCAGGGCGCATACTTCCACATTCCCGTCCTGCCTGCCCACAGATGTTAACTGCTGTTCATGGTGGGCCACGAGTACTTTCATTTCACCATGCTCCCTTTTTGCCTTACCAGTGTCCCTCGGGTGTTCACCAAGGTGATGGCTGTGGTTGCAGCGGATCTGCAGTGATCAGGGGTGCCAGTCTTCCCCTATCTCCTCGTCTGGCTGTTGAAGGCGGTTTTGCTCCAGGCTGTCGTCCCCCCACCTCCAGACAAAGGTAGATCTGCATCTACTTGGGTTCACTATCAGATTTCCAAAGTCACAACTGACTCCCTCTCAGATGCTTCCTTTAATTGGAGCTGTTCTGGACACAGTGTAGTTTTGGGCCTATCCTCCGGAACGGCGAATCCAGGATATTCAGGCTATGATACCGATTTTCAGCCTCTGTCCTGGATTTCAGTGAGACTGACTCATGGCCTCCTGCATCCTGCTTGTGACACATGCCCTCTGGCATATGCAGACTGCAAAGGGACCTGACGTTCCAGTGGTCGCAAAATAAGAGTAATCTCTCCAACATGGTCCAGATCTCAGAGGGAACTGCAAAAGAACTACAGTGATGGTTAACGAACTGCATTTGGGTTAGTGGCAGACCCCTCTCCCTTCCCCAACCAGATCCAACAGTGGTAACGTATGCATCACTCCTGGGATGGGGCCGCCATCTGAGAGAGGTGGAGATCAAAGCCCTCTGGTCTTTGGCAAAATCCGGACTCCACATAAACCGCCTGGAGCTCTGGCCAATCCAGTTAGCATTAAAAGCCTTTCTCCCCCTCCATCAGGGGAAGGCTAGTGCAGGTGTTGACGGAAAACACCACCGCCATGTGATACTGCAACAAACTGGGCGGGCTGAGGTCATGGACCTTTTGTCTAGAGACCCTGTGTCTCTGGACATGGCTGGAACGTCGGGCATATGCCTGGTGGTTCAACACCTGGCGGGCTCTCTGAACGCCAGAGCAGACAAACTCAGCCGAAGAAGCCTAGTGGATCACAAATGGTTTCTCCATCTAGAGGCAGTGCAAGGTCTTTCAGCAGTGGGGAGAGCCTTGGTTAGATCTGTTCGCCATTGCCGAGAACCCACATGTCAGCAGTTTTGCGGGCTGGAGTTTCCAAGACAGCTCTCGCTCAGTGATGCTTTTTGTCTTGAGTAGAGCTCAAGCCTCTTGTACGCTTTTCCACCCAAATCACTCCTTCTCAGAGTTATTAAGAAGATCAGGAACAACCGGGCCAAGTCATCCTTGTGACTTCGGACTGTGCTCGTAGAGTTTGGTATCCCGAGCTGTTGAGCATGGCCATCAGTCCTCCGATCAGGCTGCCCCTTTGGGAGGAACCTTTGTCGCAGCAGCAGGGGAGTATTCTCCACCTGAACCAGTCAACGCTCCTCCTTCATGCGTGGAGATTGCGCGTTAACTTTTCCCTGCAGAACATATCTCCAATAAAAACATCTAATGAATAAATGGCTCACTGTAGTGCCTTCACAAAACTCGATTCTTTTTTTTTTTTTTTTTTAATTCTTTAATTATGCATTTTAGAAAAGTAAAATACAGGCAGAGAACATACAATTCATGTGCAGTATGAACATATACATCACTTCGAGCATTAAAAAGCAGACCATGACAGCGGCGCAGAGTACTACATTCAGAATATGATCAAAACCATCCTGCAGCCGCCCGCACCCTTAGTCTCATGGGAGGATATTACAGGATATCAAAAACAGCATCAATTGTTCAGCATGAACAGCCCAACCAATTGAAGAAATCAAAACATACATGTCGATCAATTCATCAAGGTCAGTTGAAAAAAGAAGTATTACACTGTTTCGAGTGTATTTAGATATGTACGGAGGGGTTCCCAGAAGTCCCTCTGCCGCGTCACCACAGGGAGGGTGTCAGCATAGTTCATGGCCCATTCCTCACAAAGTTTGATGACTTTTAACCAATCGTGGAAAGAAAGAGCTTTATGGCTCCCTCATGCCATGGCCACACGTCACTTTGCCAGCAGTACTACAGTAACAAACAATTGATGGAATTCTTTAGTAACAATTTTCACATAACCTAATAGAATCATATTGGGGAGGATGATTTGCAATGTACCATTTGGCATTTCATCTAACGCTGCCGTAACTAGATCCAAAAAAGCAGCCACCATCGGGCAGCGCCATGCCATATGTAAATCTGCATTCTGTGCACCTCATCTTTGGCAGCTAGCATCACAAGTGGGAGAGTACTTTGAAACAAACTTGAGGGAAGGATGCAACCGATTTAAAAAAAAAAAAAAGAAAAAAAAAGAAAAAAAAAAATTGTAATGAATTAAACGGTAGCGGCCATTGTGGGATACCTCCTTCATATGCTGGCAGAGGTATGCCCAAATATCATTTGTGATGTCTATTACTAAATCTGCAGCCCACGCAGCTCTGGCACGAGCCTGGGCTCTGCACTGTTGGACATAGCCGCTGCATATAGAGTGGAGACTAGCCTATAAGGTCGCAGCGTAACACGCGGGGGCTACAAGCAGTATAGATAGGACCTGCCATTCCGGTGGCTCAGCTGTGCAAGTTGGACAGGCCTGCCGTGCAGCATGCCAGATCTTGCCATACGTTAGCATGTCCATTAAGGAAACAAAACTCTATTCTAAATAATGCTAGGTGAGCACCTTTACCGTTATCTGGCAGCTGACATGCACAGTAGAATGACTCAAAACTGGTGCCACACGTATAACTAGTTCTCAGGTCTTCACATTGTATCCCTGGTTAATCTAATGTCTTGTCACAAATTCTGTTAAAATGCTCCCTCATTTAGTGCAAATTATTAAGTATAAACTTATCAAAAGCTAAAAAGGTACACAAATATCACCTCCCTAGTACACAGTATTTTTCTGCAGTTGTTTTTTGATCTAGAATAGTCCACTTTCAGGAAACTGCAACCAGTGATTAAGCAGAGCACTATCGTAGGGGTCCAAATATTCTATATAATTCCAGTACCACAATTCCTGGACCCCAACGACCCGTTAGTAAGCATAATTCCACCAGATGTGGCAGAAATGCAGTTACAAGAGCTTACAGTAGTTGCAAGCAGTGCTAGTTGGGACCTTCGGTGATGGTCCTCCATTTGCCAGTGGTATGAGGCAGATCTCTTCAGTTATTCCATGCCTGTTCAGTTGGTGATGGGTGGTTTATTGCTGTGAGTTGGCTCAGTACTGGTGATGGATTTGGCCCATAGGGATTCTGTCTTGCAAGAGTGTTTGCAGATCAAACAGTTTAAGGGAGTTATTATGCAGACTACTTGAACTACAATCTGGTGTCCAACTGCTTGGTGTCTAGCCCGACTACTATATAGTAACTCAAAGATAATCCTCTTGGCCCCCGCGAATAATAATGCCATAAAACAGTCATCCCAACATAACTTACCGGACATAAAAGGTTGGTTGCTGGTTAGGCTGTTCCATATCTGTGGATAATACTCGAGGGAGAGATTTGTTATTCCGGGTTCTATCCCAGGGCTGGATGATGTAATCTTGAAAATAGCAATGTTTTCACCTCGCTTATCAAGTGTAAATGCTCCTGAATGCTTTGAATATTGGCTGGTATTGAGTTACAGAGCTTGGTAGTTTATACTGAAAAAATGAAGCCCCCTATGAATTTCTTGGAGTAAGGCAGGGTGGTGATCTGTGTTGTAAGCCTGGAGCGCAGTGTCCTATTTTGTTTGTGTTACTTTAATTTAACTTGTAAGTATAGTGGTGCTTTTCCTTTGGAGGCTGTGTGGATGATACAAAGTGCCTTAAACATTGCTCATGGTGACTAAGGATACCGCAATCCAGGAGTCAGTCAGTCCAGCAGTTTATTTTTTCTGGTTTCTGTAAGGGATTCTAACAATTCTGCCTTTCTTACAACGTAGCTAGTGATTGATTTTTTTTTTTTAATGCTTTTGCTCAATTATTTAGGGCATCCTAACCTGCCCCTTCAGTCACCATCTTTCACAGTCCCTGTCATTCCTGTGCTAGAAAATGTTTAATGAAGATGGCCACAAAGTGTGCATGGTCTGTCTTACAGTATTTCACCGAGGTTGGAGTGGCTATATGGAATACAAGGAAAACTAGGAGCAGGCTGACGGCAGATATGTCAGTAGCTATCCAGCCTGGCATGACGGCAGATATGTCAGTAGCTATCCAGCCTGGCAAACTGGCTTGAGGGAGCAAGTCCTGTTTTTTGTACATGTTTTGCCCGCTCAGATCCTCTTTGGGACAGTCTGACTTACTCACTATGCTCTCATTACAATGCGTGGCTGTAATGAACACATTTTCAATTGCAGCTTTTAGCTTCCAGTCTACCACTGACGCCATTAAGGAGTCTGACATTTGCCAAGAGATCTTGCATGAGAATAATGGAAAGGCAGTGAGTGTTCTTCACAGCGAAGCAAGAACAATTTGGCAAGAGACATGAAAAGGCTTATGCTAGGCTCTTTTGGTCCGGAAATGTTAAATGCCACTTTCCTTCTCTGTACCAGAATGGTCCAGATTTCACACCCCTGAAGTATGCCGATGTATCTCTGTGTCATGGTTGTATTTGGGCTAAATTAGAACTATCACTCAAATGTTCTCTGCTTCAAGTCAAGAGCTAAGCCGTGGTTTGGTCAAAGCCAAGTAGGTAGCCAAGGTCCTTAACTTAGGATAGACTTTGATGTTACCCTTGTTCCAGACCGGTAAATCAGTGGTACCACCATGGTAGCTTCAGTCCATCTCCTGTTGTTGAGAAAATGTCTTCTCCTATTAATGAATATCAGTGAACCAAAACGTCAAACTTGTCTGTGCCCTGAGACATAAGATACTGAAATGGTTTATACACAGATACGCCTCAAAATCGAATGGTTGGCTGTATGCTGTTGAAAACCGAGGAAGCAAGCAAATATTAGATTTAAAATATGGAACTAAACAAACCTACCACTTCAGTATTTGCCTTTGCTTGCAATTGAATAGTCGCTATGCGTTTAAAATGCACTACCCATAGTACATTTTGATTGGGGGCGGGGGGGTAAATACATCATCAAAGCCAACTGACACTGAACCCTGAGCAGTTTTGAATATAATGCACAAATTCTGCATCGGCCATCTCAAACACATTAACAATCTGTTTCAAGTCAAAGACCCAGAATATTTTGGCACAACCTAGCTATCTCAAATTCAGGCAAATACGCAGAGACCAATCTGTCAGTACTGCGAATTCTCTGCAAGGCAAAATGTTCAGTATTTAAAACAAATAAATGGCTATCCAAAAGTGATGTTTTGACAAACGTTCAACTAGGTATAAAACCTAGATGATCACCTAGCTGTAACATAGATTTTGAGCTTTCCTGTATTCAAGACAGTTATTTTTTTTCTTTGTTGTATATTTTTATTGAGAAGTACATGTCAGTTTATAAACAATACATTAAAACAAAAAGGAATATAAACAAATCAAATTATGGCCACACAATAAATCACTATGACATGTTAACTTCTCAGATTTCTATATACAAAAAAGATAATACAGATATCAAAAGATACAATATCTGAGATACTCATAAAACCTGGAAAGGAAGAAATAGGAAAGGTGGACTAGGGAGGAGATGATATAGATAGTATACAATATGTAGTAAACCATATATTATAGATAGTTGGAAGATAGCAGCGATAATATCATACAAATATAATATTTCAAGTGAAGATATTCCCACTAACTAAACAATTTCCAATAGGTGAACAGTAAGTCCTAATTCAAATAACCGTGTTACTGGCTAAAGCATCAACAGTCCTAATGATAACATCAACAGCATGAATATAAATAATGATGGTAATGAATTAATAAGGAAATGAAAAAGGAAGTGATTCCCTTATTTTAGTTCCCAATTAGAAGAAAAATCTGAAATATGACCAGAAATAGAATATTTATTAGCTAGAAAGCCAGTCATTTTTAACCTTTTACCATATGCATTTCAATCCCAAACATTAAAAACGTGCAATTAATAAAAGTATGGGACCTTTAGGGAGGTTTGAATATGATGTTTCTCTAGTTATGCAGCCAGTATTTTTAGAGCATGTTTTGGTGCTCACTATAGCAAATTGACAAATGTTCTCCTTTCTTCTCCCTCTAGTCCTACAAACCAACTCATAAAAGCCCCAGGCTGATGGCTCACAGTGTTTGCCACCATATCCCCCTAACTTCCACCTCCCCTGGTCCCACACCAATGTAGAGATAGAACTATTGTTAATGTTAACCAGGTATTAGATCTTCCAGCTTTTCTTTCTTTTTTAAGAAATCTTCTTCTGCTAAAGAATATTTTTGTGTTAAATGGATGCCGTGACATCACTTAAAGGCCAAAGGTTACCAGAGTCTCAGGGATTGCAGGACTTGCATGATATGCTGTAAGCAAACACTTGGAGCCCCTGGAAAATTCATTTATAGCGTCTGCTGAAGCCCTGCTGACTCATGGAAGGAACATTCCTAAAATATTCTTGTTTAGCAGTGACTCTCTTAAAGGGAAAAGGGTTACCCTAATGTGGTTATCCTCTGGATTCCGTGTTTTCAAACGTTGGGTCATCTAAATAGAATAGAGTGGTTGCATTTAAATTGTGGCATTGAGTAAGCCTGTCTTCTAATCATAGCTCATCATTGTTAAATGAGTGTACTTCTGCTAAACTGTCCAGTTAAAAAAGTAAATTGTATTTTGACCTACAAGCCCATTCTCAAACTGCTGGGGAAAATTGTTTCAGGTATGTACATTTTTCCTTATTTCATTTCTTGTAAAGAAACAGTTTGAATTGGTTTCATTACCTTGTTGGCGATTTCACATATTGCTTGTTTACACATTTCCAAATATTTTTCAGTGGCATTGATAAGCGTATATTTAACATTTCAGGCAGTTCTGTCTTGAACTTAATGGACTTGCAGTGAAACTCCAGGTAATGCTTTTCATGTTATTATTTTGATGTTGGGTACTAAATGTCCGGCAGTATATACTTATTAAGAACTCTAGGATGCAGCAATGTAGCAAACGTTTATACAAAGACTTCTTCTTGGTTGGTGTACACATTTGACTCTGATGAATAAAATTCACCATCAGTTGGTGATATGGTTGTGTTGGTCAATTTTATATTTGATCGATAACCAATTAAAACAACTCCGCCAATGCTGTTTGTACATACTGGCACGTTAGTTGGAAAATGGCCTGATGCATTGTACACTTTATACATACTGCTGCAGAGGAGAGGATTAAAAATAAGTTATGGTATAAACATCTATTCACCTGTTTGAGAATAAATAATATTTAAGTAAATAAAACTAGATGTTCTGCTCCAGCTCCAGAGTGACTATGATTGCACTCCTTCGCTCCCCAGTGCTGCCTTTCCAATTATTGTTTTTCTTTTTGTTGTGGTGCTGCACAAGCATACGTCCGTCTAAGATACTTTCTTCTAAGGTTTTTCGGTTCACTTGAAGATTTTGTCTGTTGTTGAAATATGAATTGGTTCATAGCTGCGCTGTCACATCGGTGGACCATTTCAGAGGCTACACAATTACAGGATGTTTATTGAACCAAACCCTCTTGTATCTTTTGAAGTAGGCAAATATGTGTCCAGATTTATTTGTTTGATTTTGAAATTGAAATTATTTTCTGTTGAAAGTATTTGAATACAAATGAATTAATATATATTTTTTTTTAAAGAGAAGAAAATTAGCCCCTTAGTGGGCAGATCTGTGCCAAAATGGCGAGGAGTATCCTCCCTCACATTTGATGTTCCTATGTTGTGCATGAGTTTTAGGATAAATGTGTTTCTATCCATGTACGTTAGGCCACTAACTACCTGGTGTAATTCAAAGGCCCACAGGTTTTCAAAAATACTACAGGTGTAATAATGAGAGAATTTGTTTATGGACACAAGGAATCCTGAGTGCTTTTGCATGTTGGGCATTCCTGCACCCCTGGGAGACTCCAGAGAATGAAAAATACCTATCCAATTAGCCTTTTTGATTTATGACGTATGCCTATTAAACAGCAGGCTTACAGAATTTTGTGTTAAATAGAAAGGGACTACTTTTTTTAAATATGGTTTCCTGTTCAGCCTTTCTTTCAGCAATGCAATTTGTTAAATATAAATCAAATATTTCAGTTATGTAGATGTTGAAAATGTTATCCATTTTTGCAACAGCCTTTGTGTAGAGATTAATGCCAATGGCTTGCGTAGTGTCCAAGAGAATATTACTGTGAAGCATTGTTGATATGCATGAAGAGGCAAGAACCCCTCTGCGTACCTGTCTTTTATTTTCACAGTCAAGAAACCCAGGTTAGCATACATGTGGGTAGCGCTTTTCCACTATAGGAGCTAGAACGAAAATTGGGAGATTTAGCAAAATTTCTAAATTCTGTAATGTTTGCAAAAACTAGCAGCCTGCCATTCACCACGTCTAAAGCCCACCAGTATTTCCTTAAAAATGTGCAGTTGACAAATTTTAGTGTTGATTTTTTTACATATAGGCCAAGGCTTGACCCTTGCTACTAAACCACAGAAGCCTCAGCCAGCACTTCTGCCGAATTTCCTCAGGTCTGGCACATTTCCTCAGGTCTGCCACCTGCACGGTTTCATTAGCTTCTGTGGGCTGAGCCAAACACATTGAAAACATTTACTTTATCTGTTATCACCACTCTCGGAAAACCAAAGGATACATGTTTTTGATAGAGCCTATCTGAGAGCGCCAGAAGGGAACTCATTTTTTGAATATGTGAATTTTCTGAAAATGGACATTATCCATACTGTCACCTGACATGCCTGTCTGGCAGAGGGAGGTTTGCCATCCTCCAGCAGATTCCTTAAAGGGAGCAGGATTTGAAATTATATGATATTGACGCGTTGGGGCGTGGCTAACAGCCCAAGATGGTGGTCGCATAAGCGACGAGCTCCGGGCCGGGCCGCCACAAACGGTGAAATTAACTAGGGCCCCTACAACACTGGAGTGAACGGAAGAGTCGGTGGGCACAGCGGAATGGAGCGCCTACCTTCCGGTGGAAAGCTGGAGTGCGGAGGTGGTTCCTGGTCCGGATGCGGGGCGCCGCAAGTGTCGGTGGCGCAACAGGCCTGGAAGCGCTGAGTGACACCCTGCGCAGCGGACTCTCCTGGAGGCGGACTAGCTGGAGGCAACGCACGAGACGGAGGCTCTCCCACGCGGGGTCCGGGCTCCCACGGCCTGCAGCTGGAAAGAATCCGCAGCGGATCTGACGAGGCCTGCGCATCGGGGGCCGGGAGCGCCGTCGACATCACCGGCGGGCCCCCTCCCCCCCCTCCCCTGGAGGCAGGAGATATCGGACCGCACCAGTGCCGGTAAAAGGGGCAGGGATTGTGCGTGGGATGGTTGCCTGACTGGATCCCCCCCCCCCGGCTGGCGGAATCGGGAAGGGACTCTCCCCTTCGTCCCCCCTGCCCGGTCGCACTGGAAGGACACTGACGCCTGGACCTCCTAGATTCGAGCGGCGCTTGTCTGCTCTGGTGCGAGCTGCTGGGTGTCGAGCCCCCCCGGGCTGAAGCGGCTGGTGGGGACGCCGAGTCCCGATGGTGGAGGGCATCGGACTGGAGCTGCCGTCCGGATAACAGGTGCAACGCGGCAATAATTGAAGCGCAGAGAGACCCCCCCTTGAGGGACTGGCTACAGCAGGGCCTGGCGCTGTACGGGGCCGGGGACCACGTGACATCCTGGTTATGCCTCGGGAGCCTACTGGGTGTGTGCGGCCTGCTGAGGCCCTGGGCTTTCCTAGGGGCGGACTGTCTGCGAGGGGCTGGGACCTGGGTGCCGGTCCTGTGTTGCTCGAGACTCTGGTGGGGCCTACAGCTGAGAGACGAGGATACGCACTGACCCCCGCGTTACCCCACCCTCCTCTACCCCATAGGGGGACGGACTAGTGCTTACGGGCCATGGGGTGGCAGTTCCTGGTCGTGACCCCGAACGGGGGTCTGGGGTGTCTCTTGGGTCCGGGAGATAGCCGGGTCCTGCGGGGGCGAGCCACTCGTACAATACGGTTACTTCTGGAGGTACTTTGACCCCCCCCCCCTGCAAGACTGATTGGGGCTCGGGAACACCGTGCGAAACGAGCGCCTTCTTGCTGGAGATCAGGCCCACCTGGGCTATCACAGACCATGGGCAGAGGGAAGACTCAGACCGCCTCGAGGTCGGGCAGGAGGGGATCGCACTCACCGCCCTCGGAGTCCTCGACTGGCAGATCGCCGCGGATGGAGACAACCCACGCACCCGCCCCAGCAGGGGATAAATTGGACATGATCCTGAGGGAAATTCGGGAATCACGCTCTGCACTTGAGAGCCAGCTGGGCACAATATCAGTGGACCTGAACCTACTTAAAGATGACCACCGAAAGTTGTCCGATAAAGTTAAAAATACTGAACACCTGCTGGACACAATGGGGCCTCAAATTACTGATCACAATAGCCAACTGAAGGAAATGCGGCAGCAGATTGAGGCCTTGTACGCCCGGGCTGGCGATGCGGAAGGGCGGGCGAGGCGAAACAACCTTAGAATAGTGGGTCTGCCTGAGGGAACGGAAGGGCCCAACCCGACGACCTATATCGAGGAGTGGCTGAAAACAGAGGTGGCACCCATGGGTCTTTCTCCGCACTTAACTGTAGAGCGAGCTCACCGAGTCCCTACGCGACGCCCCGTGCCTGGATCGAACCCACGACCAATGCTGGCCCGCATATTGAATTATAGGGACCGGGTGCTGCAGGCGGCGAGGGAGTGGGCCCCGCTACAAGTGGAGAATGCGAGGGTTTCTATATTCCCGGACTATACTCTAACTGTCCAGCGAAAGCGCTTCTCGTTCATGGAAGTCAAAGCAAGAGTCCGTGCAGCGGGCTTGACGTTTGCATTGCTTTTCCCGGCCAAGCTCCGGATCAACCATAACCAACGGTCATTGTTCTTCGATACCCCCGAGAGTGCGTGGGAATGGCTGGACCGACACTTCCCTGATATACTGCCAGAATGGCGATTGGATTCAACGCAGCCGAAATCACAACGGGCCCCCCGCCGGCGCAGGAAGGGCATGCTCACACAGAGTGCAGGGACTTCTCCCCCGCCCCGCCAGCAAGTGATGGAGGGGAGGCGAGAGGCCCTCCGGACAGCCGAGACACTCAGAGTCCCAAGGAGGGAGATCAGTACTAGCCCTTCTGAGGAGGCCAACTCGGACTCCGACTCCGGGGGTAGCATGGCCTTATTCCCGTCTGCTTCTACTCAACTCAGCCGGGACCTATTAGGTTGAACTCGGAGGGTCCTTATTTGGAAAACTGCGGACGCTAAAATACCGGAATCATGTCCGCCCACTTCAGCAAAATACTACTGGTTATGTTTTGCTCCATTCCTCACTGATCCTTATTGTATGATGTATTAGTGGTGCCACTGCTTATACATGGGGAACCAGGGAGATCATATGCTAGTATAATGGCCCGGCCCGACTTGGGCATGTATTCTTATTATTGCTCAAGACACTGGTGTGTTACACACGTAGCTTAACCCCACAAGCGAAAGCAAGAGTTCTAAGTGTATGATGTTGACCCTTTTCTGCACAGTTTGGTCGGACGAGGTTCTATTGTCGGACCCAGTATTGGGGATTGTTTGTATTGGTTTAATGGTTGCCGCATATTCTGATGAGGGGTTCGGGGGGTTGGGGTGGTGGTGGGGTGGTGGTGGGCCTGAGGGGGCTATTGGTTTTACAGCTGCTAATGTTGGTTGAGAAACTGTATACTGTCATATCCTGGAATGTTCGGGGGATGGGGTCGGCCCAGAAACGGCATAGAATCGTAGCTCAGCTACATCGTCGCAAGGCTCAAATAGTATGTCTCCAGGAGACGCACCTCTTACAAACTGAGACCAGTAAACTACAGAGGAGATGGCAGGGCCAATTTTATGCTACAGCGTACTCCGCCTTTTCTAGAGGGGCTGCAATATGGATACGGGCGGGAATCCCATTTGCTCATAGTGAGTCCCGCATAGATGCACTGGGCAGGTATGTCCTGATTCGCGGGACCTTGGATGGTAGGCAGGTAGTGTTGGGCTCCATCTATGCTCCGAACGTCGATCAAGATGCCTTTCACTCCAGGTTAACACAGGCACTCTCGGACTGGGTACAATACCCATGGTTATTGGGTGGGGACTTCAATGCTGTGTTTGATGTGCACTGGGACCGCTCACACCCCCCCTTATCGAACACCAACGCTGTGACTCAGGCTGCCGCTCTGACTAGGTGGGCACGGGGGTGGAACCTTATAGACGTCTGGAGGTCCCAACACACGAATATGCGGGAATATTCCTTCTACTCTCACCCACATGACCTCCATACCCGATTAGACCATTTTCTTTGCACCACAGATTTATCCTCTGCCATACATCAGAGTACATTCCTGGGTAAAACCATCTCTGACCACAATCCTATAGAATTGACACTGCATTGGGGGCGGGTCCCTACGCCTATACCAACATGGCGGCTGCAGCCTGTGGCCTTGGAAGATCAAGTGTTCCGTGCTAAATTAGCTGACACTATTACTACATATTTTGCTGCTAATGAGGGCACAGCTTCCACTAGGTCGGTTGAGTGGGAGGCTTTTAAGGTCACAATACGGGGGGTTGCTATGGGCAGTTTGGTGGGAGTCAGGAGAGAGGTGACCAGAGACTTGGTGGAATTGGAAGACAAACTGCAGGCCCTAGAAGTGGCGGCTCAGGGACAGGTAACGGGAGTGGAACAATTGCAGGAGGCAAGGATTAGGTACGCTGAGCTGTTAGAGCGGCTCCGAACGGTAGACTTCCATGCGTACACGCTGCGTACTCACGCCGAAGCGGATAGGGCTGGCACGTTGCTGGCGCGACTGATTGCTCCCCCATCGACTCCCACTCCCATCTTGGCGATCTATGATACACGCGGCACGTTACGAACCTCCCAGAGCGAAATCAATAAGACTTTCCAAGAACATTATACCAATCTATATATTGCACAACCATCAGAGAGGTCGGAAGAGACGGTGCAATTCCTTGCGAACATAGACCTTCCCACGGTAACGGACGCAACTGCTGAGTTGTTGGCGGCACCGATTACTATAGCAGAGATCCGGGTTGCAATAAAAGCGCTGGCACGCAATAAGACCCCAGGCTCAGATGGCCTACCCGTTGAATTTTATTCCACATATGTGGACGCATTGGCCCCGAAGCTGTTACAATTGTATGTCACCTCCCTTGAGGAAGGTACGCTGCCCCCCACTACTAAGGAGGCGATAGTCACGTCCCTATTGAAACCGGATGAGGCCCCCACTGAATTGGCGTCATACCGACCATTATCAATACTTAATACGGAATATAAAATCCTAAGTAAAGTTTTAGCGTCCAGATTACTTCCCCTATTGCCTAAATTAATACACACGGACCAGTGTGGTTTTATTCCCAAGCGGAGTACTTCTCTCAATATTCGTCGCTTACACGCCCTGATGCATGCGGTGAAGGGGCTATTGCCGTTGGCCGGATGCTTGTCCCTAGATATACGGCAAGCGTTCGATACGTTAAGTTGGTCGTACATGCTTGCAGTGTTAGGAAAGTTTGGTATACCCCCTGAATACTGCAAGTGGATTCAATTACTCTATACTGACCCCACAGCCCGCGCCAAGTCGGGAACGATTATATCGCCTGCATATCGTATTTATAGGGGGACTCGTCAAGGTTGCCCCCTGTCACCCCTATTGTTTGTGCTGGCGTTGGAGCCAATGGCCCAGCGATTGCGATGCGTCATGGCCCCATATGGCATACCGTTGCAGCCAGTAATACACTCCGTTTCGCTATACGCGGACGATATGCTGTTATTTTTTAAAGACCTCGGCATGGATATGCAGCTCATCGCCGCTGTGTTTTCGCAGTTTGGAGACATCTCTGGCCTGCATCTTAATGCCGCGAAGTCAGTAGCATACTCCTTCTCTGACGCAAATGAGGGGCCCCACTTGCAGTTTGGTCCAGTGCAGTTCAAAATAGAACCTACAACATTTAAATACCTTGGGATACGGATTTATAGGTCCTCCGCTGGCACTGTCGACGGGAATGTGGTGCGGACTATAAGCTCGCTTCGTTCACAAGTGTCCTTTTGGAACACCCTGCCGTTGTCAATGGCGGGCCGTCTAGCAGTGTCCAAAATGGTCATGCTACCTAGACTCTTATACCATTTTGTGAATATCCCTGTGGTTCTACCGGCATGGTTTTTGGGACACTAAATACTTTGCTAACATCCTTGTTATGGGGACAAGGTAGACATAGACTAGCACTATCCAAGATGCAGCTACCGAGCACGGCGGGCGGCATGGGGGCACCTGATTTTAAAGCATACTGTATTGTGGGGCAGTTGCAGTGGCTGGCGTATTGGTTGGCGGGCCATAACTTGATTGAAATAGGCTACAGCGAGGGAAGTTGCAGGCGCAGCTATGTCCAGGGGCCGACAAGATACGTGACCCTCCCTTTCTGTTGTCCATTGCCTTACACTACTGGAAGCAAGCTCAGAAATTTGCAAACACCCTGAATCCATATGCTCCCAACATCCCCCTTTGTGGTTTGCCTACCCGCCGTGGTGTTTTGTCTACTGTTCAGGTGCGGGACTGGATACAGGCGGGCACGTCCACAGTCGGAGATCTGTTCCTAGACGGAACACTGATGCCACATGATGAATTTGTCCGCACTAATGCGGTGCCGGTGACTCTGTTCCTCACGCATGCATCGGTTGTGCATTATGTCCGGAGGTATTGGTTAGTGGCACAGAAGGAACCCCCTACATTTCAATTATTGCGGTCTCTCCACATCATGGGCCATGGCCGCCACCTTGTACGCTGGTTGTACCGCGGACTGCGAGAACACCTGCATGTATCACTCTTGCCTCTCCGTCAGAAGTGGGAACTGGCACTGGCGAGGGAGTTGGAGGATAGGGAATGGGACGCTGCTCTAGAACATCCCCGACGAGTGTCCCGTAATTTTCGGCTGAAGACAATACAACTACTAATACTACATAGGGCCTATCTTACACCGCAGGCTATTCACAAGATGTATCCCTCAACCACTGCACAATGTCCCAGATGTACCCACCGCCCTGCTGATTTCACTCATATGCTTTGGTCATGCTCGACGCTAGGGAGGTTTTGGTCAGAGGTTACCCAAGGGTTATCTAAACTCTCGGGACGCACCCGTTGGGACACCATGGAGGTGTGCCTACTAGGTCTCCTTCCACTCCAGGGGAAGGCGAAAATACTACGTCGCTTTACAGGGTTAGCTTTGATGCTCGCAAAACGATTAATAACACAGCGTTGGAAGTCTCACACGGCGCCGCGGAAGGGCAAATGGAGGGAGGAGGTCATTAGTTATGCGGTGGCAGAGGGGGAGGCGCTTTATCGCGAGGAATACAGGGGATTAAGGAATAGACCAATTTCCCTAGAATGGGCTCAAGTAATAGAGCAGTTTAAGGCGGAAACAGATGAAGACGCAGAGGAGGCCCTGGATCCGCTGTTACCTTAACCACAACTACCGGATCCCAGCTTGGAAGTTGGTCCGGACAGGGAGGGTCCACCCCCTCCCCTCCCTCTCCCTCCCCCCCCCGGCCACTATCTTGGAGGTTATTCGGCTCCTTCCTCCCCCCCATCCCCCCCGCCCAGGGACACACTGGGGCAACATTACCTGGATTGACCCTTGGGAGTCTGTCCCGGTGAAACAGATTGGAATAAAGCGGCTAGGTTTATGGTTACCAGTTTGTAGAGAGGGAAGAGTTGCGGGTGGGATGAGGAGGGTGGGTGTTGGGGTAAGAAACTGTAGACATGCGGAGATATGAGATATGTTGTTCTGAACAAATTATAGTGGTTTACACTGGGGTCATGGACTATTAGCGTACGTGCCAAATGCTTGTGACTAATAGTGCAATGTCATGAAGACACCCGATAAGATATGCACACAACCTGAACGCTTACTTGTAACTAAAAATGAACCATTTATCTTGTATCATGTGTATCGCAAAACTCAAATAAAATTGTGTTTAAAAAAAAAAAAAAAAAAAAAATATGATATTGACGCGTTTTTGTACTGTCCAGGGGATTGGATCTACCCCAAGCTATAACTGCTGCTAGACTTCCTTTTGAAAACCCATTATATGCCTGGCATCCACCAATGAGGAGTTTCAGGGGAATCGGAGATGAGTCATTGGCCAACAGAGACCTGTGTCTGTGTTAATGAGCTCCAAGAAAAAAATCCCCAAAAATGAACAATTTGCCATTTTTCTGAAAACTCTCCTGGCAAGCTGATCAGCAAAAGAGAAGTGTGGCTCCTGCTAATACATTTTAGTGCATGCATAAATGTATGGTTTCAATGGTGCTCCTTTGTCTGCTATCTGTATTTATTAGTCTGCCTGAACCACTGCTGCACTTTTATGTGCCTAAATATTAAAATAATTTCCTCTGTAGACAAGTACCCCTTTAAAAACTTCGTTTTTCCGGACTCTGGACATTCAGGACAAGGTTTTATTTTCTAGTGCTCAGCCTATTTCTTTAAAAAAATATATCAAAATGCTGAGCATCTACTGAACAAAAAAAGTCTTCACTATTCCATTCCACTTTTAGCAGGCAAACACATAGTAATGCATGGATTGTACCAATAAATATTTAAAATGTGCCATAAAAAAGATGGTTAAGTTTTAATGACTCACAACTAGGAGAAGGAGGTAATCATGTTTGAACAACTCAATATATTATTCTGCCTGGCACAAAACCGATTGAGACTAGTGACTCTGCAGCAATTGTGTAGGGATTGTGCCAACGTACAATGGACAATGTCCTAAAATTGTTGTATTCTTGCAACCTATATTTTGTTAATGGGAACACATGGCACTGCAGGCATTTGGAAATCCTCCATGCATAAAGTGTTCGCATTTTTTTATTCATTATTTTCTGCAAAGTACTTGGGTGGGAGCTTATACAGGACAGATAAGGTTATGGATAGCCTGAAAGACATGCATATGTTCTTAGCCTCACTGCCTGTTGTTTTGGCATGTCCGGTCACTGGTCAAGAAGTGGTGCTGTTCTCATTCAGTCCAAATAGAAGGACTTAGATTGTCCCTTTTCACAAACTTTTTTAGCGCTGCGCTAGGAGAGGGCCTCTTGGAATCACTCCAGACATTCAGAAAGCTCGTGCGTCTGGTTGTAAAATTCTATTTGCCTTTGCGTGTGGCTTTCAATAAATGAAAGCATGCAATTGGCCAAAGGCGGGTGCATGTCCCACCTCTTAAACTGTTCGCTCCCATGGCGTTTTGCTCTCGGGAGCGAGCAGGCTGGCAGCTGCATTCCTCCTTGGTCACGTGCTTTCGCTTTAGCTTGTTATCTTTATTACCATGTCTGCCGCTTCGCGGGCTGCCATGCATCTACTGTTTATGAGCATGGGCGCCCTGCTTTCTTTCACTTTTAAACACTAATCATAAAGAAGGCTAAGATCGTCTATCGGGTGACCAAAAAGTGCTAAGACGGGGAAGAGCTTTGAAGACCAGTACTTTTCATACATGCATACGTAATGAATACTGCGTTGCCGTGCTTTTTTTTTTTTAATAAGCACAGCTCTCCTGCCGGGCTTCCCTTTCCTATTCCATCTCGTCTCTCAGCCCACAGCAGAAGGCGTGAGTGTGTTTTATTTATTTTACTGTCCATTTCAAACTGACTGTTGGTCAAAAAAAGATAAACGTCTGACTCGGCCCGACTGGAATTAGACCCCGGGTACTTCTTGTTGCACGCAGAAATCTGTGGTGTAGTTAACTTGCTGAGGTGCCTTCACTTCATGGCTGGATAGAAAAAAAACTGTAAGGAGGCAGCAAAAACAACGAGCACAGTGGTAGTCCGACTTCTAAGCACTCGCTGTGCCTGCCCGCTCAGGAGGCACGAAACTGTCAGATAAGACGCTTTGCCTGTGTGCAGGAACTAAGATCTGAACTCGGGTTTTGTGGCTTTGAAGCCAGAGGCCACATGTCCCCTCCTTTAGTTTGGTTGCAGTGATTAACATCTGCGAATTAATTTATATTAGTGGCATAACACAGGTGCTTGAGGTGACGCATTGAAACATTGAATCAAAATTAAAATTGCACACAGTAAATTCTTCGGATGCAGGATGTTTACTGTCTCAGTTCCAAACACTGAACGAGGTATGCTACAATGGATATAAAATCCAGAACAGATGTTTCGCAGTCAGTTACAATCCTCATGAGAAAACACACAAGACTGGAGTGGACATTAAGAGCCTCAAAAGTAAAAAATAATTTTTTTTTTTTAAAACACACACAACTGCAACCATGTGCGTGCCTTTATGCTCCTTATATCTTCCTGTGAACACACTACCATTGTTGAGGTGAGGAGGCTACTTCAAATCTTAACTGTCCCCTGGTAGTTGAGCACAGTTTGTCCACTCCATAGTCTGTATTTCATTCTAGTTCTCTTAGTTAAATCAGGGGACTTCGTGTCATCAAGGAGGCAGTGCTCCACTTCAGGGCTTCTGTTTAACACCCTAATCTATTCTGGAACTTGTAGTCCAGCTGCACTGCCCTTACTACTGCTGAACTTGAGAACCGGAAAAAAAACCCAGTTACTGGAGCATTGTATCCCTAGTGGCATGGAGTCATAAGGAGCTCCATATCAACGCCTCGTCAGGGGTAGTAAGCGCTATATACATGCAACACTTTCTAACAGTCTAAATTTGGCTAAAGTTAATAACTTTCATAATAAACACAGTGAAATGATGCTTCAAAGAAATTGTACCTAGAATTTCACAGTAGTTAAGGACTGCATCACCCAGTGTACAGTAATTATATAGCTCTTCAATTCATGGCGGCACAGCACCAAGGATAATGTGCTGCATGGCTAAATACTTATAAGGTCCCAAAGGCGAGACCTATTGGCTATGCCAATGCTTGTTCTTTGTGGGCATCTCTCTTGTATTAATGACTTAATAGCGTCTTTCTCATAAATGTTCATGCGTAAGACAAAAAATATTTTGTGACTCTGGCCTTGGAATATAGAAATTCACTGGTGAGTTTCACGTTTACGTTTTCTCGAAGAATGAATTTTGTTTTCAGACATTAAAGTTACCTAGGACAATTTGTTAATTTGTGTTTGCAGAGTGAATGTCATCCAGACACATGCACTCAGATGACTGCAACTGAACAGTGGATTTTCCTTTGTGCAGCTCACAAAACTCCAAAGGAGGTAAAGACGTATGTATTATAAAATGTTTATTGGTGAAAATGATACATGTATTTCATGCAACACTGATAGTAGTCACAATTAAAATATTCTTTTTTTATTTTGAAGCAAAATTACTGGATTGATTCTATACTTTGTTGCGTTTGCTGTGTCGTGTTGTGTTTGCTGTGTCGTGTTGTGTTACAATTATCTAGTTCTTTTAATTGAAACTAGACAATGAGATATTCCTCAGCAGACCATGTTCTAGTGACTCAATGAAAATCGCTATGAAGATGTTCTGTATGATGGCACCATGCGTTTGTTTAATTTCATGTGGCTGTTTACACATGAATCCCACCTACCAGTGCTGCTTAACAATCTCTGGTTTTAAGGTCTGGGACACTGCCACAATTAGGTGGTTGCTGCTCAAAAAGCTCACTGCAGTAGGCAGTGTTGGATGTTCAAGAGTTTGAGGAAAGGAAGGCTTTATTTTTTTAGATTATATTCCTGTAGTATTGTCTGTAATTGATACTGCTCTTTTAGGAAGGGGTGGGATTATAAGATCTCCACTAAGGGCTCCACTTTGGAGCCCCTTCACCCTTCAACTTGATGAAAGGTGAAGGAGGAGCAGGTCGATGATTAAGCATAGCATCTAGATTGGTGAATGAGGTCTTGCATCCTTTTTAGAATAAACCCATTGACTGATCAGTCTTGTCATTAAAGACGTTTTATATTTCGTGTACTCTGTGTCACATTTTTGACACTGGACAAGAATACAGCCTATAGCCACAGTGTTTGTGTTTTGCTTGGGCTTATAAGATGGACATTAAATTGCATGGCAAGGGTGCAGCATAACAGATAATGATTTATCTATCAATGTACTGCAATTCAAGAAGAATGTACTGGA
>CAWUFW010018918.1:0-204531 GCA_963921515.1 Calotriton arnoldi | reverse complement strand
TCCACATGCACTGCGCAGTCCTCAGTTCCCTCTCCCTCCAAAGCACCCTCCCTTGCCTCACCTGCAACCCCAAAGTCACAGCAGCTCTTCCTCTGTGACCTCGGCCTCTTCCCCACCGATGAAGCTGCTCCAGCATCCCGGGGAAGAGGAAGCCCACCCACACGGAGCAGAGTGCCCTCGCCCCCGGACACCCTCCCCCAGGCGCAGACGGACTGAGGCCCCCACCCGCAAGTCCCCCCGGAGTGCTAAGAGCAAGACCCCGCCACCGCCCTGCAGCTCAGGCACAAGGTCTCCGTCCTCCATCCCTCAGGCCCCCACTGCACAGGTGCCCCCACCACACCCTGCCCCAGGTTCCCCCACCCACAGATATACCATCCCCAAGATGCTCCGGCCTTCTCCCCTGCCACTTGCTCTCCCAGCACCACACCCCCGCTGCGCTTGTCTGTGCCACTGATGTGGTGAGGGTGTCCCCCCTCTGTCCAACCCACCTTGCCTGTTCCCCATTCTCCTCCCTGGAGGTAGGCACTGCAGTGGAGTCCACTACCGCCCTGTCTGACTTGGGCACTGCAGTGGCGGACCTGTCCACCCCATCTGCAGGGTCCACTGCAGTTGTGCCGGCACCCACGACATCTGTGTCATGCCCCCAGTTGTGCCGGCACACACCATGTCAGACACCTCCACTGCAGTTGTCAGTGGCTCTCCAGCACCCACCACCCCTTCCCTGACTCCCCTGGTGAGCCCTGATCCTGTCCCTGCGGTGCCTGGCCTGCCCCCCGGTTGCCCCTCCTAGTGGATTGTCCCTGGTATTGTGCAGGCATGCGTAGGGTGACATCTGCCAGTGTCACCCTGTTTGAACTTTGACAATGGACTGGCCATTGGCCTTTGCTCTTTTTTCAGGACTTCGTTTGGCCTCAACACATATGCTGAATAAAGCAACTTTCTTTTCTCTAGTGCTCATGCTTCAGATGTACATGTTGTTGGTGCAGCTAACCATGCCCTTGCTGCAGTGATGGTGATATCTGGTCTCATGATTATGAAGTGTTACTGTGCAGGAACCCATGTGGTCCAGGGGGAATGTGTCCTATCATGTGGTGTATCCATGTCATCAATAGCAGCATCTGAGGGTGTCATGTGTTCAGTATTTGGCAATGGGTTTCCTACTTACATTGGCAATTTCATATCTGTGGCTTCCACCCCTGCACATCTGTTGTGCCTGCCATCGTTGCATTTGTCTACTTCCCTGACCGTGTTGCCATCTCCAGTGGACATGCAGGTTTGGGCATCAATGGGGAGGGACTCATCCGTGTAGTCAGTGCAACATTGCTATACAAGTGTGTTGGATCTGTGCTGATGATTCCGTTGGCACATCCATGACCAGGCTGATGTGATGGGAGCCCTCATTTGGTGCTAATTGTTGATTGTGTGACCAAGTGCTCAGCTGACATGATGGGGCCCTACTGAGGCAACATATGGCACAGCTTTCCTCACACAGGAGTGGAGTCCCCTCATGGCAGTGTGTACACGTGTGACATTGCCTGCGCCCAAGGTGTGTGTTGTATGTGCATGTCTGTGTGTTCACTTCCATTCATCTGCGCATGCTGTGATCCCTAGTGTTGTACCTGTTTGTGATGCTTGCTGACTTGAGCTATGTTCCCCAAAGTCTTCTCCCTGTGTTCTCTGTGATGTGGGTGCATGGCACATTACTGGTCATCAGGGTGTCACCCATAGGTGTGTTTGCTGTCAGGGCAGAGTTTGTGTGCAGACGCAGATGGGTCACAGTCAGGTTTCCCTTTGGCACTTGTTGTTTGCCCCTGTCATGTGATTTCCAGTTTGTGTTATCTTTCAGTGATTGTGACACGTTGTGTGTGTGACTGCTGGCACTCCTTAGGGTCCGGGCTGCAATGTTGGTTGTTGTCTATGTGTGTTCTTTGTGGGTGACCTTGGCTTCTTCATTGGTGTGTGACTGTGGCTGGGATCCCATTGGTCGGTGTGGTATTGCCGTCATGTCCATGTACAGCGTAGTGTGCAGTGTGTCAGACATTCAGGAGTCTTGTTGAGTGTCCATGTGTGATGTGTTTCTACACCTTGGTTCCCACCCACCACCCTGGAATAGTAATGGGTGCATGTGCAATGTCACCAGTGCATGTGTACTTCACTGCTGCACATTGTTGGAGGTCGAGGGGTGTGGTCTTGAGTGTGTGCAGATGAGAGTTGTTGCCCGGCTAGTCCCCTGCCTCCATGTTGGCCTTGGCTTACTGGCCATGCTGATTGATTTGTGCTTGTGTAGGTGTGATGGTAGTTAGTTGCTCAGGACACCTGACTGTGGTTCACAGTGTGAACGACATTTAGCTTTGTCATCACAGTGGTATTTTTCTTCAGCCCAGGGTCACCACATTGTGGGGGCCCTGGGGGTGGTGCTGTGGTGTGTCTGTGACTTGCTGTGTCAGTTGTTGTTCCTACGTGCCTGTGTGACATGTGTGTTTTGTGCTCCCTCTCACCTGTCAATGCCTGCTTGCCCACATAGGGGATTTGGATCCATGAGTTACCTTAGTGTGGCAGTGTATGCACATCTGTATGATTGGTATTCAGCTCTCCTCATGTGTTGTGTTGTTGCCTGGGGACACTGGCACCCCCACCCTCACCTGCTGTGTATGATGACAGTGTTGGTCTGCCTGTTTGTGTTTGTGCATCTGCACCACTGCATTGGCATATCTTGGGTGTGCCATTGGCTGTATGTTGTTTGGTGTGTTTCCCCTGCTGTCCCTGGGACTCCTAGGTCATCGGTCAGCACAGTGATCATGGTTTGTGTGTCCCATTGCTGCCATGGTATGGTATCTGTTCACCTCACATCTGCTGTCTCCACAGGGTATCTGCATTTGTGTGCCCATTGGTGCAAATATGTGGTTCTGCATTCTGATGGTCACTTCTGTCATTGTGTCATTGATGACTGTTGACGGTCTCAGCCCCCATGGGTGTTGTTTGTCTGCACATGGCCAAAGGAATGTTTCATTTGCACTGCAGTATTTGGCTCCCCCAATTTATGTTGCAATGGGACACATACACTACTTTGCCACAGATGAGTTTTTGGTTCTGTGACCAGGAATGATCCATGCAGTTTGGCAGTTGCAGCTCTTTCTTTGTCAACAATTACCTTTTGGTCACTGTGATGATGAGGGTGTAGACCCCATTGCCACAATGGTCAAAATGTGCTTCAGCTATGGACCCCACACTTGCCTTTTGGTCACTGTGATGATGGGGGTTTAGACCCCATTGCCACAATGGTCAAAATGTGCTTCAGCTATGGACCCCACACTTGCCTTTTGGTCACTGTGATGATGGGGGTTTAGGCCCCATTGCCACAATGGTCAAAATGTGCTTCAGCTATGGACCCCACACTTGCCTTTTGGTCACTGTGATGATGGGGGTTTAGACCCCATTGCCACAATGGTCAAAATGTGCTTCAGCTATGGACCCCACACTTGCCTTTTGGTCACTGTGATGATGGGGGTTTAGGCCCCATTGCCACAATGGTCAAAATGTGCTTCAGCTATGGACCCCACACTTGCCTTTTGGTCACTGTGATGATGGGGGTTTAGACCCCATTGCCACAATGGTCAAAATGTGCTTCAGCTATGGACCCCACACTTGCCTTTTGGTCACTGTGATGATGGGGGTTTAGGCCCCATTGCCACAATGGTCAAAATGTGCTTCAGCTATGGACCCCACACTTGCCTTTTGGTCACTGTGATGATGGGGGTTTAGACCCCATTGCCACAATGGTCAAAATGTGCTTCAGCTATGGACCCCACACTTGCCTTTTGGTCACTGTGATGATGGGGGTTTAGGCCCCATTGCCACAATGGTCATGGGCTGCTTGCATTGTGGGTGCCACACACATATATGTGTGGCACATGTGCTAGGGGTCACATTATATGTTCAATGTCATGTTCGGTGTTGTAGGCATTTGACACAGCCTGCTCACACGCTTGTCATGGTGGTGGGGGGATGTCTTAATCTTGCATTCCCTAGGTTGTGGTGTGCTTGTTGTGTCATGCATTGTCCATCCTATGAGTGGGGGTGGTAGTAGTGGTAGGCATCCAGCCCCCTGGCTAAGGGTGGTAGTAGTGGTGGGCATCCTGCCCCCTGGGTGAGGGTGGTAGTAGTGGTGGGCATCCTGCCCCCTGGGTGAGGGTGGTAGTAGTGGTGGGCATCCTGCCCCCTGGCTAAGGGTGGTGGTAGGCATCCAGCCCCCCTGGCTAAGGGTGGTAGTAGTGGTAGGCATCCAGCCCCCTGGGTGAGGGTGGTAGTAGTGGTGGGCATCCTGCCCCCCTGGGTGAGGGTGGTAGTAGTGGTAGGCATCCTGCCCCCTGGGTGGGGTGGTAGTAGTGGTGGGCATCCTGCCCCCTGGCTAAGGGTGGTAGTAGTGGTGGGCATCCTGCCCCCCTGGGTGAGGGTGGTAGTAGTGGTGGGCATCCTGCCCCCTGGGTGAGGGTGGTAGTAGTGGTGGGCATCCTGCCCCCCTGGGTGAGGGTGGTAGTAGTGGTGGGCATCCTGCCCCCTGGGTGAGGGTGGTAGTAGTGGTGGGCATCCTGCTCCCCTGGCTAAGGGTGGTAGTAGTGGTGGGCATCCTGCCCCCCTGGCTAAGGGTGGTAGTAGTGGTGGGCATCCTGCCCCCTGGGTGAGGGTGGTAGTAGTGGTGGGCATCCTGCCCCCTGGGTGAGGGTGGTAGTAGTGGTGGGCATCCTGCCCCCTGGGTGAGGGTGGTAGTAGTGGTGGGCATCCTGCCCCCCTGGGTGAGGGTGGTAGTAGTGGTAGGCATCCTGCCCCCCTGTGTAAGGGTGGTAGTAGTGGTAGGCATCCAGCCCCCCTGGCTAAGGGTGGTGGTAGGCATCCAGCCCCCTGGCTAAGGGTGGTAGTAGTGGTAGGCATCCAGCCCCCCTGGGTGAGGGTGGTAGTAGTGGTGGGCATCCTGCCCCCCTGGGTGAGGGTGGTAGTAGTGGTAGGCATCCTGCCCCCTGGGTGGGGGTGGTAGTAGTGGTGGGCATCCTGCCCCCTGGCTAAGGGTGGTAGTAGTGGTGGGCATCCTGCCCCCTGGGTGAGGGTGGTAGCAGTGGTGGGCATCCTGCCCCCCTGGGTGAGGGTGGTAGTAGTGGTGGGCATCCTGCCCCCCTGGGTGAGGGTGGTAGTAGTGGTAGGCATCCTGCCCCCTGGGTGGGGGTGGTAGTAGTGGTAGGCATCCAGCCCCCTGGCTAAGGGTGGTGATAGGCATCCAGCCCGCCCTGGGTGAGGGTGGTAGTAGTGGTAGGCATCCAGCCCCCTGGCTAAGGGTGGTAGTGGTGGTGGGCATCTGGCACCCCCTGGCTAAGGGTGGTTGTGGTGGTTGGCATCCAGCCCCCCTGGGTTGGGGTGGTGGCGCGCATTCAGGCCCCTGTGTGCATATGTGGCATTGGTGATGGGCATCCCGCCCCTATGGTGCTGCTGGTGTAAGTATATTCAGATTCCCAGTGTATGTGTGTGATGTGTCGTGTACGTGTTGTATGTGTTTTGTGGTTGGTGTCTGACTTACCTTCTGCGCCGTACGCGTCCGTGCCTGTTCCGGTAGTAGATGTAGAATATTGGTATGATCGGGACGAAGGGATTCATGGTTGGTTCGTGTCGCTCGTCCTTCTCGTTGCTTCGCGTCGTCCTCGCCGCTTGGCTTCGTCCTCGTCGCTCGCTTCGTCCTCGTCGCTTCGCGTCGTCCTCGTCTGTGCTGTGTTCGTCTCGTAGCCGTGGATCGTGTTGTGGCGCGATTCGGAGCTTATGTGCGCCTCTCCCGGATGCTTTGACGTGCCGTGCGTAGCGACGGGTTCGGCGCGTACGGAAAGCGCATCGTACTTGTCCGGCCGGACGGGGCTGCATTTTCCCTTCCGTGCGACTCGATTCGGCATTTCCGGATTCGCCTCGGTCGGAGAACAGGACCTGGTTTGGGTGAGTACGGCTCGGCCGGAATTTTTGCTGTTGTGCGCATCGTACTTGCTCGTTCGGTGTGCTGTACGGATCGGTCGGGAAACTGGCTTTCGCATGGCTTTTTTCCCGACCGAATAGTATTGGGTGCGCCTCCGACCGAGATCGGAATCGGCCCCTATATGTCCTCAATGCCATGCAAAGTAGTTATCTTTTGTATGAAACCAGTAGTTTTCTGGGGCACAATCTTGACCCCGAGTTCAAAATTACTACCGTTACATGAAGATGTATATTCTCCAAAAGTGGCAAAACTCGAGTGTCCGTTACAGGAACACTCCACACAAATATCCACATTTTTTATGTTTCACGAGCAGTAGTAACACCGGGAACAAAAATGCCCCGAGTTCAAGTCGCAAAATATGCAAACAAGCATATGTCTCCCAAGGGTGACAAAACTCGAGTACTAAATACACACACACTCAATCCTCTCAACTACAAAGTTGTCAATAGCCAAAAGTACGTTGAGCAATCTTCAATAGTGCGTAAGCTATCCTTTACCTCTAGTTCCACTGTGTCCTCAAAATGCGGCAGAAATCAAGGGGATAGAGCGTTTTACCGCGCTGTGTTTATAGGCGGAAAGCATCAATATGGGAGTATCCTACCCCGGAAGTAACCATACAAACTTCCGGGTCAGGTGGCTCATGGGAATTGTAGTGTGCACTAGTCCCGATGTCCATGTAAAACCTGTTTGCACATATTGCTTATGCATATCAATAAACAGCAACATGCGTGTGTGTACAGTGGCATACAGATATTGTATATTACCAACCGGTCTCCACTCAAAAAGGGCACGCTGTAATATGCACCGCACGCATATTTCAAAGCAATTTAACAAATGTGATCTCTTCAGATCAACATGTAAGAAAGCAGTGTATGCTACCAACCGGTCTCCACTCTAAAAAGGGGGCTCGCTATAACATAGACCGCACACATATCATAAAGCAATTAAGCAAATGTGATCTTTTCAGATCGGAATGTTGGAAAGCAGTGGAAAGAAGGGGAAGAAAAAGGGCAGACTACATACTAGGGTGGCCCACATATCCCCTTATTGTAAAAATGCACTGTATTAATGCTAACCACTCCTTCATACAAAACCACAAAAAACGATCAAATTAGTCATCGACGTCTATTGACATACCACCAATCCAAAGCAGAAAATGAATGGACAGACTACACTGAGCACCAAGGAATGTCCTCATTTAAACCCCTTATATGGCTCTTCGTGCGGAACACCCAACGTTGCTCACGCCGAAAGAGAACATTATCTAGGGGACCCATGTTGATGTCATACTTAGGTTTATCAATGATAACCCATTGCAAGTCGTCCTCTGTGTGTGCCATCTCCAAATAATGTTTGGTCATGCGTGTATTAGACTTTTTACACCGGAAGGTACTCCGATGTTCAACAATCCTCTGTCGGACCTTTCGTGTTGTCATCCCAATGTAGATGAGTGAACAGGGACATGTTATCATATATACCACTCCGCTGGTATTACAATTGGTATGACGATTCAACTTCCAAGGTGTACCTGGCAGTATATTTACTTCAGTCATATGTCGTGTAAGGGGCACACTGAACAGGACCCACAAGGAAAATGACCAGTTACTGGGGCCACCCCCACAGAGTTGGTTGTCTATTCTGACTAGTTGTATTTCTGGGTCTCGTGTGTACCATCAAATCTTGTAAATTACTACTGCGTTTCAATGCAAAAAGGGGACGATCGAGTGTCAAGTCCCCAGTGTTTAGTATATGCCAATTCTTATTAATGGCCCTTTTCACATTTTCTGTAAGGTTACTGAAGGTCGTCACACAAACCATTCTGTCTGTTTTGGCTTTAGTGTATGTTTCAAGGAGTGCCTCCCTATTGTTGTTACGCGCTCTTTTAGATGCTCTTTTGATTAAACATTCTGGATAATGTCTCACCCTCAGTTCTTCACTCAATTTATTGGCATGTTTATGATAGTTTGCTAACTCCGTACAATTTCTTCTCAACCTAAGAAACTGTCCCACCGGTAGATTTGTCAATAAGGCCCGGGGATGAAAGCTATGATAGCTTAATAGGGAGTTCCTAGCCATTGGCTTCTGATACAATTCCGTATTTATCCTCCCTCCTTTAGGATATAATCTCAAATCCAGAAATGCGATTGATGAATTGCTGGCCTCCCCGTGAACCTAAGATTCACGTCACATGAATTAAGCCACTCAGAAAAGGCCCCTAGAGAATCCTGGTCACCTTCCCAGATGACCAGGATATCATCTATATATCGCTTCCACAGTTTGAGATTCTGCTGGAACGGATTGACCAGATGACCAGGATATCATCTATATATCGCTTCCACAGTTTGAGATTCTGCTGGAACGGATTGACCATGGGGTAGATGTACTTAGTTTCAAACCCATGCATATAGATATTAGCCATACTGGGCGCACATGTACTCCCCATGGAAGTTCCAGTGGTTTGCCAGAACAAATCCCCTTCAAAACTAAAGAAATTTTCTTTAAGTGCTAGAGTCGCACAGCGCATAACATAATCATTAGGGGTCTGGTCATCGCGTGGATTGATATCTAGGAGGTCACTTATCGTATTAAGTGTGTCGTCCTGCGGAATGTTAGTGTATAGTGACTCAACGTCATACGTGGCCATCAGTTGACAGTTAGGATCAAAAGGAATGGCTTCTAAATAGGACAACACATGCTTAGTATCCTGTAAATATGATGGCATCTGTGCTACAATCGGTCGGAGAAAGTGATCCACAAACTTAGACAAAGGTTCTAACACAGAGCCAATTCCTGATACAATCGGCCTTCCCGGGGAGGTCGTTGTACCTTGTGTATCTTAGGCAGGATGTAAAAAGCTGGAATCTTCGGATGTTTTTGTATCAGAAAATCAGCCTCATGCTTAGTTATCCAACCTGCCTCTCTCCCCTCTTCCACTAATGATATAATCTGTTGTTGTAGATGTATAGTGGGATTTTGTGTAATACGTGTGTAAAAACTCACGTTGTTAAGTTGTCTCAGACACTCCTCTCGGTACACCACAGTGTCAAGGATCACTGTGGCACCACCTTTATCTGCTGGTTTAATGGTAATAAGTAAATCATTGCCTAATGTAGATACACAGCGTCTTTCTGCATTAGAAAGATTACAGAATACTCTTCTGGTCTGGCCAAGATTAGACTCAAAGTCCTATATATCACTGACCTTTTTAACCCTAGTCTATGGGGACATGGAATAAATTGAGTTGAGTCACTGATGAGCTAGTTTTAACACACTATTAGTTTTTCTTTTGCACTCTGCCCCTCACCCCAATCGCTTACATTGGGAATATCAGTAAACACCTCACGCTCCTCTCCAGAGGGAGAGCTGTAGCCCATACTGTGTACCTTGCGGTCGCAGTGTGTAAGAGGGGACCCAATGATGAAGCATGTCACCCTTGGGTGAGTGAGGGTTCTCGTCTTTAAGATAATGACTTCCCTTTTCCCCGTACACATAATCTGTAGTTTTTGTTGTAATAACTAGCGTCTCATTATTTTGTGTGAGTTAAATAATTTACTATTCCCACTCCACCAAGTATAACAGTAGGGAAAGTGTTGGATAGCGTAGGGGATTAATTTAGTATTCCCACTCCTGCAATATAATTAACATTAATTAACAATTAATTAATTTTTTTAAAAATTTACCTCCCACCATATTCCCTATAAACGTCACCACCAATATTGTAAAATATTAATCAATTAACATAATTAATTATCAATTAATTAATTAATTAACTAATAACAATTAACGATAAAATTAATAACCATCAAATATAAATTAATTCACACAATTAACACTATAAAATAACTTTAAAAAAAGTGTTATATAAAAAATATTAACAATTTTAATAATTAAATTACTTCCCACCCTACTCCCCTATCAACCCTCAAACCACTCTTAAAAAAAGGACACAATTAACATATTTACAAATTAATTATTAATAATTAATATCAAATTAATAACCAATTAATAACTTTTAAAAACATAATCAACATGTTTACCAATAAATTAATTAGTATTAATCAATTTTTAATTAATTAATAATTAATTAACGTAATTAATATAAATTATTAAATACAAAAATATTAATTAATTAATTAATTAATTTAAATTAAATTACTTCCCACCCTATTCCCCTATAAACCCACAACCCGCTACAGAATAAATTACGCAAAAATTAATTAACATAATTAATTAATTCTAAAAAATTCTTAATTAATATATTATAATTAAATTACTTCCAACCCTATTCCCCTATAAACCCAGAATCCACTACAGAACTAAAATACGCAAAAATAATTTAACATTAAATTCATTACTTTTAAAAAATTGAAACATACATTACAAAAATAATATATACTTTTAACACATATACTAACATTTTAAACTCTAAAAACTAAAATCGATATTTTTAACTGACAATATTACTAACTTCGATATTATGACAAACGATATTTTTTACCTGCATATCGATATTCTGTACCACTATATTTTTGACAGTCGATATTCTGTCCACTCAATATTTTAAATTCGATATTTTGTCCACTCGATATTTAAAACTCGATATTTAGACTGTTTACCGGTAATAACACAAGAAGAGTGGGGCTTCCCAAGGGGGAGGGCAGGACTTGTGAGGCATTCTGACGCATGGGCACCTGCCGTGAGGTGGGAGTACAGAGCAGGGCCTGCTGAGTGGGAGCAGGGAGGACAGGACCACCATTTCATGCCGCTCCAGCCATCAGTTGCTGTAGAAGGCTAAAAGTAGCATGCAGCAGCAAGCCCCATTCCTAGACAGGGATGTATCTAAAGAGCTGTAGCGCCCTGAAGCAGGGAGTTCTCAGCGCAAGCATCCAGCAGTCTGTTGGCACTGTCCTACGAGGAGCAACAGTGAGATCAGTCATCCTACCAAGGCACCGCATGCACCACTCACACAAGAAATCCACTGCAGAGCATGTTCCAGATCCGCCATCGACATAAGTGTGCTTGACGTGCAACATTTTCATTTTCTGAAGGTGTGCATTCCACACCTTCAGAGAAAAAAGAAAAAAAACAGGAGTGCCACGTGACTTCATTTTGGAAGGCGAGAGCCACTAATCACTGCATGCGTGTGTGAGAATTCAAACGAAAAGCTGAGACTTCAAGCCCCAGAATGCATTAGGACAAGAACCCATTCTAACGGAACGAGAATGAGAAATCTCTTGCTAAGAGCAACAAAATCAACCTGTGACCACATACTTTCGGGACTTGTTTAGATTCAGAGTTGAAGTAAAGTTTATACAGCTTCAAATCAGTACACCGAACTGATAACTCCGTCACCACAAGACACATCAAACACAAAGGCTGGCATGCACGAGGTGACGGCTCCAGTCTGGTCCTCGGCTTACCTTGTTGTGGCGGCTCACATAGGGTGTGCTGCGGGGCGGTGGGTCAGGGCGGGGAGGAGCACGGTGGGGGGGTAGTAAACTCGGACATACGACGGAACGGAGGAAAGTATTATTACTTTCCTCCGTTTCGTCGTATGTCCAAGTTTACTACCCCCCCATCCTGCCCCTCCCCCGCCCCACCCCACCGCCCCACAGCATGCCCTATGCGAGCCGCCATTTGCAGACTCTACAGCTCTGGTCCTGAAAAGGCACGCATGGGACGTTGTAGAGATTGCCAGTAAAGTCTCACGGTTTGTTGCTGCCCCCTCAGTGCTCCTGGAATTCGATAGCTCCTGAGTGAGATGATAAGAGATATGCTAAAACAGATACTCTGCTAAAGCACGTCTAGAGTATCTGCTTGTGACCCGATGCATTACACGCTGTTTGAAAGCGTGCAACGGCAGCTCGGCCTTCTATCCCACCCCGTGACGCCTGGTCTGAGCCAATCGAGACGCTGCAGAGCAACGCATTGATTGGCTGGGTCAGGCGCTGGGAACGCTCCTTAGGAGATTTGGGGACTGTGGCAGCAATCCCCATGCCCCTACACTGCGCACTGATAGGCAAGGGTTTACGTGTGCATGTCAGGCTGGGCAGAGCAAGGCACCAGTCCAACCCGACATGCGCACTTAAGGAGCCTATCAATCCTCAAGCTCCCAGTCACGCCCCTCCCCCCCCTACAGCTGGCTGTAATAAAGCCATTCTGCGCACACGCGTATAAAAAAAAAGCATTTAACCGCTTCGCTGCGATCGGAATTCCGCCCAGGTGCTGGACATTCCGATCGTGGGTGTGGTCGTGACGAGCTCAGCTCGTCATGCGCACAGCGCGACCGCGCAGCATGATGAGCTGAGCTTGTCATGAGCATCGAAGGGGTTAATAAAACAAATGTATATAACGGTTAAGTAAACTGGGGGCATGTGCACCAATAGAAACAGGGGGGCGACGCCCCCATGCCCCAACGAGGAAACCGCCACTGGCTATGTGTAACATTGGCTTGGCCACCTAATCGTACTTGAGTGTGTCTGGAGTAAGTGGGCTCTCTGTGAAGACCTCTGCTCAAGTTCAAGGTTGTACATAGTAGGAGTTGACCACAGGGTTTGTGTGGCAGGAGGGACTGGGCTCTCCGTTAAAATTTGTTCAGATTGCAAAGGATGGATGTTCGTAGTAGGGACTTGGACACCTAATAGGGCTTGTGTGTCTAGAGGAGGTGGACTACAGTCTATTTTATATAAGCACATAATTATATATATATATAATCTATTCTTTACATTATCCTGCACCATTTAGCACTTTCATATTCCAAATGCTGTACCAGTTTGTAGAGTACATCGAACATCAGTATGGTGGATGATGTCATTAGTGATATCATAAATTATGTAATTCGAGATGTCATAAGTGATGTCATTGAACATGCCATGAGAGGTGCTCTATGGAAGGTCATAAGTAGTGCATGGTGGGACCAAGTTATAGTTAGCTCAGTAAATTATAACCGGTGACGTTTAGTGTTTTTTTTGTTTGAGATTATATTTTGTAACTGACATTTTCATTTAATTATAACCTTACTATAACCTTCATTTTTTCAGTGATTTTTCAAAGGTTTTTTTAACATAAAGTAAGATATGATATTATTACCTGACCTAATTATAAAATCACTTTAACTTTTGTTTTTTTCTGTACATTTATAGGGTTTTTTCAATGTAAAGTGACAAATTATTACCACTCCTAACTATAACATCACTTTGACCTTTGTTTATTTCCATCAATTTCTAAGGTTTTTCTTTTTAACGTAAAGTAAAATATTACTAACATACCTAACTGTACGTAGTAGGCCCTTGGTTACACTAGGAGTCTTGAGTATGTGGAGGGAGTGAGCTCTCCCTGAAGAGCTGCACAGAGAGCCCAGCCTCTAAGTAGTAGTGACACAACCACCTAAGTAGGCTAGGGTGTCTGGGGGGAGAGGGCTCTCCACGAGGAGCTGCGCAGAGGGCACAGGCTGTACGTAGTAGGGCTTGACCTCTAAGGGGGCTTTGGTGTCTAGAGGGAGTAGGCTCTATGCAAGTCTGTGATAGATAGATAATTTTTATTGCACTATTAATTAAAATCATTGCAATGAGGTCACATATAAATATACACTATAAAATGCATGTGTTCCAAAATTATAAAAAGTAAAAAGACGGGTTGTTTCAATCGATTGTGCAAAGATTAAAAAGTTAGAAACACAATTTGGTCACTATAAACATGAAACCTTAAAAAGAGAAAATAACTTGACCCAGCTTTATAAGTTATAGTTCTATGCGATGGTCGGAGTCCAAAAATGCCCTTACTGCCATCAAATATTTCAAGAAACGTGCTGCCAGCTGTGCTGATTCGCCTTTCATGCACTCAACTAGGGCGGCTTGACATGTTCGTATATTTAAAATACGCCAGATTGGGCGGAGCCAGTATATTCTCAGCGGGCGCAGTGTCACACAGATGCACAGTATGTGAATTAGTGATTCCTCTACTGCTCCTCAAGCTCGGCACTTAGTAGCTACAGACTCTTTATACCCTTGCCCATGTTTGTATGCCAACAGTGGGATCAGTCCGAACCGCAATTTCATTAGTTGTTGCTTCATTATTGGTTTTAAAGGGGAGGACAGATAATATGGCAAAGTCACACTAGTATAGAGGGTCGAGGCCCAGCATCCATGACTTAGGTTTTTTAATGTTTGCATATCACAGTCGGCAGACAGTAACTTCGCCTGTTTTGTTAAAAGTCTTGAGGCCGCTGGTATAGGTAGGGGGGCTGACCATATTTCCTTTGCTTCCAATACCTCGACACAGTGGGCTAGATATTCGCACCATGTGGACCCTCGGGTGTTTATAATTATCCAGATGTGTTTCTTTAGTGTATTTTCCCGGACTTGTTTAGCTTTTAGACAATACGCTATAAATCTAGCTTTCAAGATCCATTTTTGGGAAGAAAGGTTGAATTCTCTACGGATTTGCGCATGAGCGGTAGCGGTCGGCAGGAAGAAGACTTTACGAAAGCAGGCCGACTGTGCTCTGTCCAGCCATGTTGTCATCTTGTCTTTGAAGGCTATTGCACCATGGGTTACAGATGGTAAAAATGTTGTCCCCATTAATCGGATTAGGGGAGTGAGATCAGGAGAACTTATGGCTTTTCTTGCTGTACAAAAAATGCCTTCCAAAGATTGAGCTGTTCCTTGCATTGCAGTGATGTGAGCAGAGGGCCGTCCTTTATGGTCTATCCACACTACTAAGTACTTATAGGTGGTCACAGTCTCGATGGGTTTACCTTCGATGTTCCCTTCCTTTTTCGTTGCTGCGAGATTATCATTGCCTTTGTTTTTGCCGTGTTCAATTTTAAGTTCTTCTCTCTACAGTATAGAGATAGTGCCGTTAGCAGCCGCTGTAGACAAGTCTGGGTTTGGTCGAGCAATATCGTGTCGTCCGCATATTGGAGTGATTGAATTTTGGTTTCCGTTAATTTGGGAGGAAATGCCCGTGCTTCAGCCAACCGTTCCGGCAAATCAGCCAAGTATAGATTAAAAAGCATTGGGGCCAATAGGCATCCTTGCTTTAAGCCCTTATTAGTTTGTATTTTTTTAGTAGTAGAACAGGCTGTTGTGACTCTAATCTTGACCCAGGTGTCCGAGTATAAAGCAATCAGTGTTGATAGGAGCGTGTTATCAATGCCCCAATTTTTTTATTTCATCCATAGTCGCTGGTGGGAAACACTGTCAAAGGCAGTTTGGAAATCGATGTATGCAAGATACAGGGCCCTGCCTTTTCTTGCCAATGTTGTTTCGATCAGGTTGGAAATGCAGATCAGGTTATCTTCAATATGTGAACCCTTTTGGAACCCTGTTTGCGTATAAGGGATCAGTTTGTGTATTTCGACCCAAGCCGTCAGCTCTTGCAGCAGGATACTAGCATAGCACTTCCCATCCACATCTAGGAGCGCCTTCATTCTATAGTTTTCTGGGATGGATCTTGAGCCTTTTTTGTGTATTGGGACAAGAAGGGATCCCCTCCATGACTCCGGGATACTTCTTCCCTGCCTGTACTCCCAGAATAGAGGCGCCATGATTTTTGCCCACTTACATGCCATCCCTTTAAAAGCCGTGGGAGGGATTCCATTGGGGCCTGGTGCCCCTCCAGAGCGCATTTTTTTAATAAGGTGCAGGACTTCACCAGATGTGATTTCTTTTCGGACGTCACAGTGAACCTGCGGCTCCGTACTCCAATGCTCGTTGTTAATGTTCCTCATAAGGGGAGTTGTGCCATTGTAACTAGATGTCTCCACATAGAGTGCTTCAATGTAATTTTCCCAAGTTGTAAGCAAAATATTTGTGATTGTAGGCCGATGAGTGGATCTGCAGCACTTATTCATCCAGTTCCAGAAGCGCTTCTGGTCTTGTGATTTTATAATCTCATGTGCTTTACTCCAGTGGTTTTCTTCCATCATTCTTGTATAAGAAAATCTTGCTTTTCTATATTCTCGGCGGATATCTTTACATTTTGCCTTAAGGGATCTATGTTCCAGCACCTCCTTTGTAGTTTTGCGCACAAGGTTATTTAATTTGCGTTTTATTGCTTCTATTAGCAGCTTTTGTTTTGTGAGGCAATCATTTTTCCGGGGAAGTTGGATGGGTCTTGAATTCAACAGCGTTGTTAGTTTTTCCCTTGTTTCTTCCAAGAGGAGTTCCCATGAATTACTTAAGGGCAATTCGCTATTACTCTGGGTTGCTTTGTTCAACATAGATTCCACTTCTGAGTTGATTTTTTCTTGGTGCTCTATTGTCCACCTAATTTTATTTATTAGTTCCAGTTTTTCCTCCTCACCGATGAGTTTGATTCTAGGGCGGCGACATTGTGGGGCTATGATATCACAGGTGATTATTGCGTGGTCGCGTGCCACGGTAGGTGTTACTGAGAAGTCCTGAATTACGTGGAAATGGGCAATCGAGATCCAGATGTAGTCCAATGTAGCCAATCTGTGATTTGAAAGGTGGGTGTAAGCTGCTGGCGAGTCAGCGGCTGCTCTACCATTTAGGATACGGAGACCCAAATGGTTAAAGAAAGCTGAGAGTTTAAGGCCATGATTATCTTTCCGTTGGAACTGGCCGATTATATCTGGGATAGGGCAGGCGGAATCGTCCACGGCTATTAGGGGGGAGTTTAGATCAGAGGCCATTAAATTGGCATTAAAGTCACCCATTAACATCCATAAGCCATCTGGGCACTGAGAATGGAGATCACTTATTGCTGGTAGCATTCTGCTTAGGGTTGCTTCTCGTTTGCTCGTGTAAGGATGAAGGTGAACTGAGCTCAGGCTGTACGTAGTAGGGGCTTGCCCACCTCATGGGACTTGGATCTCTAGAGTGAGTGGGCTCTATGCACAGCTTGCCCACTGAGCACTGACTGTGCATAGTAGGGGCTTTTCCTGTCTAATGAGACTTGGGTCTTTTGAGGGAGTGAGCATTTTAAAGGGATCACTGACATAATACTGATGCATACAATATCGAAACACAAAAATATTGGATATTACATATCGATAAAAATATGAAATTCCTGTACTTGACTAGTGAAACCACAAATATTAAGAACACAAATATCATTGTTAAAAATATTGATTTTTACCTATATCGAAAACAATAATATTGTTACCTTTAAATATAAATATAATGTCAAAAATATCGATTCACACTATATCGATTGCCCCAAAAATTAAATAATCATTAAGTAGTATATAAAAAAACTTATTTCGAATAAACCCAAAACATTTCATACACATATTTAATTTAAATAAAAATATATTACATCAACAACATCTTAACTATTCACCACAATAAATTACATAACTAAAATAATAACAATACAACCCCAAAAAGATTACCATTAACAGCAACCTAAATATTAATAAATATATATATATAAATAAATGTATATTAAGAACTATCAAAGTATGGCCCTTATTATGATGACTGATGACCGACCGTCATCACGGCAGTCAGGAGACCATCCGACAAGCAGTCGGCAGTCCAAACACCGCATTACGATGTGACCGCCAGGCTGGTGTTCGAAAAGTGCTCTTTTACACGGTGGCTTGTGCTGCGGCCCAGGAAAAGGGCTGCAGCACAAGCTGCCGTGGTAAAGAGCACTTTGTGCACATCCATGCACTGTGCGTCATGCACCATGTGGTGCATGACCCATGGTACAAGGAGGTGCGTGGAGGCACTACATGTGTCCCATGGCCAACTTTACAGTGGCCCATGATGAACAGGACCCCTGTCTGGGGCCCTCAAAGTCTGTTTCCAACAGCCTTTTCATGGTGGTCTTCCCACCATGAAAATGTTGTCAGAAAGGGATATCGTAATCCCGACAGCAGTGCCTGCCTCAGCACCACCGCCATTCAAGGAATATGATTCCGACCACTGCTCCGACAAGATCTTAGATCCAACATCGTAATCAGGCTCTATATATCATACATCACAAATATAAACGTAGGGCCTGATTTTGATGTCTGTGGGACTGCCACCGCATTATGATGTAGGCGATCCCGTCGTGTAGCATTCAGAATTGTATCCCTTAAATGGTGGCGATGCTGAGAAAGGCTGAGAAAGGCACCACTGTCGGAATTACAATATCCCTTTCTGACAGCCTTTTCATGGTGGTCCAGCTGCCATGAAAAGGCTGTCGGAAACAGACTTTGGGGGCCCGTAACAGGGCCCCATCCCTTGTGGGCCACTGCAAAGTGGCCCTGGGGGCACATGTAGTACCTACACACACATCCATGCACCATGTGCCATGCACCACATGGTGCATGGCACACAATGTATGGATATGCCCAAAGTGCTTTTTTACACTGTAGCTTGCACTGCTGCCTTTTTCCTGGGCTGCAGCACAAGCTGCCGTGTAAAAAAGCACTTTCTGACCAACAGCACAGCGGTCTTATCATATTTGGGCGGTCGGACTGCTGTCTGTTTGTCGGGTGGTCTCCTGACCGCTGTGATAATGGGCGGTTGTCCGACCACCCACTATCAAAATAAGGCCCTTATATTTAAACTAAAACATAAGTGTTATTAAATGTAACAACAAAATAGCAAATAATTATTAAAACACGTTATAACTTCAATCTTCTTACACAGACTACCTAAAAGGAAAAACTATGACTTAAAAAAGTGATAAACTGCCAGAAAATAACAACTACCACAAGCCAGCACAAAGATATAAGACAGTAAGTATACACAAATTAATACAAAACTATAAACTCACCCAATTGGTGAGAAAAAATAAATCTAACAACCTCTAACTCTACAAACTACCAACAAATTAACATTTAAAATCAAACTTACATTTTTTTTTTAGAGTTTTATATAGGGCGAACTAGACCAGAGACATCGGGTATCAGAGCGCTTTACATGAGCACCAGTTTCGTTACAGATGGACACATTTATTTTTATTTTTTGTTAGGCATGGGGAGATTAAGTGATTTGCCTAGAATCACAGGATGTTGAGCGTCGTTGCTGAGACTCAAACCCGGCTCCCCAGCTTCGAGGTCGACCGCTCTAGCTGTAAGGCTACATCCTCTCCCATTTATTTTACCCAACAGAAAAGAAAGCACCTGCTCCACATTAGAACACCCCCAACGGAAAAGCTACAAAGCTGTGTGAAACATCTAAAAAGAACATACATGTAAGTATACAAAATAGAAGCAGTTGCATATTTTTACATGTAAATAACAGATGTACAAACTTTAATATATTATATATATGTATACTATTACCCTACATTCAGATACAATGACAGAGGCTGCAGAGTATATCACTTCACAGAAAGGAAAGCAGTTACTAAATCCCATGGGCTACACCTACAGCCAAGAAAGAGCATCAACAGAAAATATAAACTAGAAATGTACTAAATATTATTCCAATGCATACTATGGGAGGGCAACTACAAAAGAAACTGTTGTAATACATGTAAGAAAGCACAGCCACTCCCCAAATGTGAGAGATATAGAAGCAAGGAAGATACTGCAGGATATAGGAGAGGCAAGCACTAGCTCTCAGGAACCCACACCGAAATCCTTAAAAATATACTACTTAGGGGCCGATTCCGATCTCGGCCGGTAGGGCTCCGAATCGGATTCGGCTTAACCGGATCCGATTCGGAGCCCTATTTCCCGACCGATTCGTACGCGCGTCCGGGCGAGCGAGTACGATGCGGACTCGCCGACCGACTCGTCCGGGCGTCCCGACCGCTCCGACCGACTCGTTCCCGTGTCTAACCGCACTGACCGACTCGCTCGGACTCGACTCGCACCGCGCAATGGAGACGTTCCCCGGCCGGGTAAGTACGATGCGCGCCTCGAGCAGTCCGACCGACACGCGCCGTCCGGCTCGAAAGAGCAGTCGGAGCCGTACTTTGGGGTCCGTGTCGGACCCCCCTGACCGCATAGCCGCGTGAGTCGCACACAGGGGGGACCCATGGGTCCCCCCTACCTGTGCGTGTATGGCCCGAGTCGCCTTGCCGCGTACACGCTGTAGGGGGCGCCCTTGTCCACCTCGCACCCATTGAGTCAATGGGAGCCCGCGTACGCGTTGTACGACAGGCTCCCATTGACTTCAATGGGAGTCCGACCGAATCGAGTCCGATGGCATACGTGCGCATCGTACTCGTTCAGTCGGGCTGCATGGGTCCGATTCGGTCGGAAATCTCTCCGGGTCCGGCTCGGTCGGTGAGATTTTCGGCCCGAATCGGAATCGGCCCCTTAAAGTCTCCAAACACATCACAGACCAACTACCACCCTAAACCACTTCAAAATGTGCAATTGCATGAACTTAAAAAGCCACTAGCAATACCCCACCTGTCTCTAGAAGATATCAAGATGCACACCTACCTGAACATTTAAAATTGCAAATAATGAGGAACCTTTCCTTTTACATGACAACCTAAATAATGGAAACCGAAACTTAATATTCTCTACAGCAGATAACTTACTGAAACATAGCCAATGTCGATTGTGAATCATGGATGGTACCGTCAAAATGTGTCTCAAACCATTCACTCAGATATACACCACACATGGTGCATATGAAAACACAAATATCCCGAATATATGCCATATTACCAAATGAACAAAGCAGCACTTACTGTGACGACTTAAACCATATCAAACATTTAAAAAAAACTACTACCGCCAAAAATAATCGTAGACTTTGTGCAGGCCATTATTCAAGCCATTCTAAAAATGTACCCTCACACAACCATACAAGGCAGTTATTATCATTTCATTCAAAGTATATGGAGACACCTCCAAAATTATGCAGTAAGGGCTTGATTATGAGTTTGCAGTCCACCAAACTCACTGTGGTGCGGCAGTGGCGTTCCGGCCACCGCCGCGCTGGCGGTCGGACTGCCGTACTACAACGTTGGTGGTTGGACCACCATTGAACTGCCGCAACTGCCAGGGAACCATGTTCCCTGGCGGAGGTTCGGCGGTCAGGGGCTCACAATATGCTGGTGGTGCCGCAGTGGCACCGCCATGCATATTACAAGTTTCCTGACCCCCAGCAGTCTCATGGAGATTCTTACGCCATAAAAATGCTGGTGGTGAGGAAAGAAAGGGAGCCCTGCAGGGCCCCCTCTTGGCACTGTGCACTGGGGTGCATGCAGGGGGGCACATGTTGTGCCTGACTGTGTGCATATCACCAGTGGTCTCATGGCGGTTCTTACTCCATAAAACTGCTGATGGTGAGAAGAAAGGGGGCCCTACAGGGTCCCCTCTTGGCACTGTGCACTGGGCTGCATGCAGGGGGCACATGTTGTGCCTGTGTGTGTGCATGCACCCTAGTTCCTGCATGACATGGACTGCAGAGTCCATGCCACGCAAGGAACTGCCTTAGGCGCTCCAATTGTGGTACCCATTTTCAGAGGCACCGCCTAGGGATCGCCAAAGAAACGCCCGCCAGACATGAGAAAACCCGTAATCTGGCGGAAGGGGCTCACACGGCTTTGGCGGTGTGGGAGCAGGCGTGGCAGACCTACTCCCACACCGCCAAAGTCATAATCAGGCCCTAAGTGTAGAAAATTCTACAAACAGCCAATTTCCCCTTGAAATTAAAAAATGATAGCAGTAGCTTATGTCCCTGTCACAGAGGTAGCCAATCACTACAATTTACTAATAAAAAGCCCTTTCTACCAATGAAAGGAAGGCAAACTTAGCCCCCTAATGCACTAATTGAAAGACTGTTGGGAGGGCAGACTGCATCGCTCAGGACACAAACACCAACCCAAATTCCATGATGGAATGTCTATGACAGCACCTTAGTACAGGAAGCAATAGCAAACAATGCAGTGGAAGGATGGCACAATGCCTTCCAATCCACATTAGGCAGAACACCTACACTCTACAAATTTATAAAAGCATTACAAAAGGAGCAAAGCTACCAGCAACTAAGAATGGAGCAATTTGTAAGCCAAATTGACCCTTTTTTATTTTAAATAATAAATATATTTTATTTCATCCTTTAAAAAAATGAATTAAAATTCCAGTGTTAATGAAGACTGATATAATAAAACTATATATAAATACATTTTTTTTAAATGTAATCGTCACAAACCAAAAAAGTAAAAAAACAACGCAATCCATCACACAAATTAATTACAACACATAAACCAAACAATTCCACAAAACAATCACATTAAAATTACACAAACAATAAAAATCACTACTCTTACACTTAGGGCCCGATTCCGACAATGTAAAATCACGTTCCCCACCCAATAAAAATGAAATAAATAAAACATACTGTTCTGTAGCTGCAGATCTTTCTCTGTATCAAAGTACTAATAAATAGTAATCCACCAAAAATGTGAAAAATATAGCATGAAAAACCACCAAAAAATGAAAAAATAAAACGAAAACAAGAGAAATCCCTCGAACCAATTCAAAGTATCTAGGAACCAGAAAAAAACCAGAAAGAAACGTTTTAAAAAAAGGAACACTCCAGGAAACCAGAAAAAAGAAAATCATATCAAAAAGCATTGGTTTATTATGAACCGAAAATGTTTGTCTATAAAAAAAAAGGCAAACTCCCAATGCCCATAGCACACGTTCGTAGACAAAAAAGTAAATGAAGAAACCCACCCGCAAAACACATTACGTTTCCAAAAATACAAATACATAACAGTTAATCATCAAAATATAAATAACATAACACAATTTAACATAATATAGCAATACATCACTAAAGTAGTGTACAAAAACCCAAAACTACAAACTAGTAGCAAACACTAACACTAATAGTAAAACATGTCAAAAAGTGTTGCCATAAAAGTATAAATGAATTATAATTTACATATTTTTAATAATAATAAATAATAAACAATGTTTTATTTACTTAACTTTATATAAATGTTTATTTTTAAGATGAAATATATATGATGAAAATTTAAAAATATACAATAAAAACACTTTGAAAACATAAATCAAATGACAAACAGATGTAATTAATAATGTTATTGGCTACAGACATAAAACAAACAATTTTTTATTATGTTTCTACTCACAAACACTACTAATAAAATACAAATCAAAGTAAATTAAAAGATTTCAGAATAAAAATATCAAATTAAATAAGAACACTCCAACATAAATCATTTATGAAAAAATTGTTAGACACTAAGGGCCTGATTACGAGTCTGGCTATGTGGGAGCGGGACCACCATGCCGCCGCCCGCTCCCGCGCTGTCAAACCTGTGTGCGCACTGCCTGCCAGATAATAACTTTTTTAGTCACTGAAGGGTGGTTCTTTTGCGTTCCCATTGCAATGCTTCTGAAATAGGCACTGCAATGGGAATGTCAAAGACAGTACCTGCATGGCATGGGCTGGTGCAGTCCATGCCGTGGAGGTACTGGGGTGCACAGCAACATGTGCCCCCATGCATGCACCCCATGACCCAGAGGCACAAGCGGGCCCTGTGGGACCCCCTGTGGGACCCCCTGTGGGACCACGCGGTCCTGCCAAGCATATTGCGGTCTCAAGACAGCCGTGCCACGCCAGAGTTCTCTGATCCCTGGTGGTTGCGGTGGTGCAATGGCGGTCCAACCACCCTAGTTGTAATAGGGCGGTCAGACCGCCGGTGCGGCGGCGGCTGGGCCGCCACCACTGCGCCCCCATGAGTCTGGCATCCTTGGACTGCCAGACTTGTAATCAGGCCCTTAATGGGTGAGATCTACTATTTGCAATCCAATCTAAACCAATTTGGGGAAGGTGGTGGACACTAAGGGCTCGATTATGAGTCTGGTGGACCACGGATTGGTGCGGCGGTGTATCGGCAGCAATATGCTTGGCGGGACCGCCGCAGTCCCTCCAAGCATATTACAAGTTTCCTCTCTGCCATGAAAACATGGAGGTTCATCCTTCATCAAAACTGTGGCAGATAGGAAACAAAGGGGGCCCTGTAGGGCCATGGGGTGCATGCAGGGGGGCATAACATGAGCCGCCCTGTTTGCATGCACCCCAGTTCCTGTACGGCATGGACTTTACAGTCCATGCCGCGAAGAAGCTGTTTTCGCGTTCCCATTGCAGTGCCCATGTTCTGAGGCTCTGCTGTGGGAATGTAAAAAAAAAGCCCACCAGATACGAGAAACACTCGTAATCTGATGGGCGGCCTGACCACGGGTTTGGCGGTGCGCCAACAGGGCGGACTCGTTACCGAACCACCAAACTCATAATCAGGCCCTAAGGAGTGATATTTACTGTTCCCACTCCAATCTAAACCTATTTGGGTAAGGTGTTGGACACTAAAGGGGTGATGTTTACTATTCCCACTCTAATCCAACCATATTGGGTGAAGGTGTTGAACACTAAAGGGGTGACATTTACTTTCCCCACTCCGATCTAAGGGCCTGATTACGGGTTTGGCGGATTGGGATACTCCGTCACAAATGTGACGGATGTCCCGTCCGCCGTTTTGCAAGTTCCATAGGATATAATGGAATTGGAATACGGTGGACAGGATATCCATCACATTTGTGACGGAGTAACCCTATCTGCCAAACTCGTAATCAAGGCCCTAAGTGTATTTGAAAAAGGTTTTAGGTGCTAAAGATGTGAAATTTACAATATCCACTTCAATATAAAACATTTTTAAACAAGGTTATACAAATTAAACATTTTAAATATACAAGCAATACTTCATACTCATACACATTTTTTACTGTAAAACTGAAATAAAATGTAATCTACAAATGCACTAACCAAAACTACAAACCTCTATATATATTTAAATATTTAAATATTAAAAAAATAATTTATTAACATATAAATTAATAAAATAAAATGTAATTTAAAATATATTTTTTTTAAAATGTCCCAACACTTATCCACTAAAAACTCAATATGCTGCTACTTAAAAAAGTATTTAGCATTTATATGCATTAATACAACTAAAAATAAAAATTTCAACAATTTTATAACTAAAATATTATCTTACCAAAAATACAAATAAAAAATATAATAAACAGATACAATTAAACACACTACAATAAATTACATACTAATTAAGACTTACAAATGATATTATATACAACAATATTTGCTACATCAATATTTTTTACAACGATATTAAAAACAAAACCGAAAACGATATTTCTAACTGCGTTATTCCTGTCAATTATGTTTTTGATACCCCAATATTCTTGACACAGGATTTCTATATCACAATATTTTTTTCCGATACTCTGTCGAAATACCTTTTAAAGAAATGGTGGCCAGGGGCCACTGTGAAAAACAAAGGGGAAGAGGGAATGTGGGCCCCCTTCCCCAAGCCTCAACGAGCCCTAGGGACCCTAGTCCACAGGGCAGAAATAAAAATAAGGAAAGGGGCGTACAGCCTCCATCTCTTGGCTGATTATGTCCCCAGAGATCAATCCCCTGGGCAACTACTTTAAAAAAAGGGGAGGGGCATGCGGCCCCCCTCTCTGAGCCTGTAGAGCCCCCAGGGACCCCATCCCCTACGGCTGAAATTCATATAGAGGAGCTTTGAAAATGCACCAGCTGGGTTGGAGCAGACTTTGTTTCACTGCCCGAGCTCTTGTGGGCAGGGAAACTATATTGCTCCTGCTTCATGGGTGCAAGCACAAACAGCTTCTCCTGCCGGCTGAGAGCAATGGCAGCTCCCCCAGCACCAAGGATCTGGAACTTACCCTGCAGCCCCCGACCGTGTGCAGTTTTGGTGCTCCGAGTGGGGTCCGGGGCACCCACGTGAGGCTTGGGCATGGGGGCCCCCAGGGGCCACTTTTGGATCCGGGAGGGGGACCATGCACCCCCTCCTCTTAATGAAAAATGGCCCAGGAGATGGGTTTCCACAGGCCCCAAGAGCCTCGGGTAGGGGGCCACGCACCCCTCCCTTAAAATATATGTTTTGGCCCTAGGGTATGGGGTTCCCGTGACCACTGCAGGCTTGGGGAGGAGGGCCACGCATCCTCCTCACCTTTAAATATATGTTTAGACCCCTGGGGATGGGGTCCCTGGGACCCCAATTGTCTCTGGGAGGGTGGGTGCATGCCCCTTCACTTTAAAATAAAAACAAATCCCCAGGGGATGGGGTCCCTGTGGCCCATAGAGGCTCAGGGAGGTGGGATGTGCACCGCCCTTCCCTTAATAAAAAAAAGAAAAAGTCCATGGGAATGGGGTTTCCAGGGCCCTATAGGCTTAGGGAGGGGGAGCCTTGCACCCCCTTCCCAATATTAAAAAAAAAAAAAATTGAATTGCTGGCTTCCGCCATGCCCAGCGGCTGCCCAGCGGGGGTTGACTGCCTGTGGAGGGATGGACATAGGGCCAAGTAGCAGGTAATGCCCTGCAACCAACTCCCAGCTGCACACAGCCACAGGCTGTGCACAGCAAGGGGGTTGGCTTTACGTATGATAATAAAATACTACTTTACATTAAAAAAAACGTAGAAATTCGCAGAATTGGACCCAGACTATAAATATAATTTCCTGTTGCTTGCCTTTTTGCATGCACACATACTGATTTAATTTCTTTTTTTCACTGTGTGATCACCTTGAGCACCAGGCACTGTTAGCTATTAGCGATTTGATCACTAAGGGATAATTCTTGCATGTGTTCTGACTGTTCTTGCCTTACGTGTTTTTACTCATTTTCCAGCAAATTGTTGCTGTTGGCAATTAAATGACCACTAATAGCTTTACCATATAAGCGAATGAGTCCAACGGGAACCATTGTTTTCTGTTATAACAATTACCCATGTTTTCAGTTGGCATATCGTGTCTGAGTTTTGTAGGTATAGAAGACGATGTCTAAGGAGGTTTTACTCCGAGCTGGATGCATCGCAACATATTCATTAGCCTATTTTTTTGTCACAATTAGTGCCCTTTTTTTTAGTTTAGAAGCTCTTATGCGGGGCTCTTTCTTAACCCTGATTTAGAGGGGTACTGGTGTCTTGCTAATCAATTCCTAAATCTTCCATTATCTGGATTCAAGAACCTCTGTTATTGCCAAGGAAGGGTTTCACCCTTGTGGCTTTTTCCTTGAATCTAGGACCCTCTTAAGGCGGATTGCCGTCTATCACATGGACCCATTTTGCATGCTTTTTTACCTCACATTTGTAAGTTTAGCAGTCAATTACCATCTGGTAAAATCTGGTGGTAAGTTTCTGATGTAATTGGTGCAAATGCAATTTGCGCTCAACTTCTGTTAGATGCTAGGGCTAAAATAGGTGCAAATCCCTTTTTTCAATTAGCCCTACAGCCCAATGCTTAATTTGTAAAAAACATAAGTGCCAGGGCTCTTATCAGGAGGCCACTGCAACTTACACCACACATTGCCCCTACCAGCACTGTCAATGACAGTACCAACACAACTACTAGCCATCACATTCTCACAAGTGTGATTATCCGGACTATTCTGAGCATCCAAAGCTATAAAAATGGCTTGAGCGGCAGGTAATAGTCATTTTTTATGTATATGAAATTAATCATTGACTGTTGTTGTAGTCATCTCTAAATTAGCCAGACAGCGCCACCTTGTGGCAGACTGTAACAAGCATCGGTGTTGACAATTAAGTGCCAGTGGCGAGCACCGGAAACCACCGGCTTTAATTAAGCACTGCTACAACCTACTCTAAATGACCTCTGAAATACGTGTTTTGCACAAGGGTGGCTCTTGGAAAATGTAATATCTCCATTTGGCTGATGATAAATGTGTGCGCTAATTTTGCATTTGTCCTTTTCCAATCGTGTTCTAATTAGGCTGTGCTTGCACATTTGCTTCTTGCGATGGTTACAATACTTGCTTGAATAATACCACTAGCACAGTTACACGTGCCATCTAGTGATACTGCCAAATTAGGAACAAGTGAAAAATTGTAACGATTTAGGGTCTTAGAATTGAAACCCAGGTCCGAAAGGCCCATAAGATGGGAAAACTGTGTGTAAAAACTCTCTAGTGCAAATAATATTTGCACTGTTATGTGCACAAATTATATATCAGAATAAATGCAAGTATATGACATTTGTGCCTGTTTTGAGCATACATTTCCTTCATTCTTCTGATGTATGTGAAAGGGGGTAGGAGCACACTGCTTACACGTCTCAGCAACATTACCCCTTTGCATATTGGTCGATGTAGTGCAATATTTCACTCTCAGTTCAAAGTTCATCAGAGTATTAATCAGCTATTGTCGTATCTTTATGTCGTATCTCCAGACACTTGTTTCTGGATTCCTCCATCATCAGTAGAGAAAATATTCTGGGGATGCTGGACATCTTGCCACACAATTTTCTGAGGCACAATCCCACTTCGGGCAGACAGGGGCTCCATAGGTCGTCAGCTTGGCAGCTCATGGGAGCCTTTCTAAGGAGTGAGAGAGGGGTAGGAGCACACTGATGACACGCCTCCAAAATGTTCCTCTGCTGATGCTGGAGGAATCCAGAAACACATGTTTCTAGAGATAGGGCATAAAGGTACGGCAATAGCTGATTAATACTTTGTGGAACTTTGAACTGGGCACGAAATATTGTACTGCATCGACCAAGATGCAAAGGGGTAATGGTGGCGAGACGTGTACGCAGTGTGCTCCTACCCCCCCTTCATTCTTCTGATGTATGCATGCTATTCGCACTACCTTAAAGCTGTTGTTAAATGCAAACACAAACTGTAAGCAGAACTTTTGTTCTGTTCTAAAACTTTAATAGTGCTAAAATGTCCAAAAATTCTCCTTGCCATTCAACCTACTATATACACAGAGGGTACAAATACACACCCGGAACAAATAACATTTGTGCTTGGCTTCAGGTGTTATTTATAGCAGAATTACATCATTCTGCATGAGCTACACGCAGGTGATAACTTCCCACACCAGCACAGTTTGATCTAATGTCTTAATCGATGCTACTGTTAAACTGGTGCAAATACCATTAAGCAGTAATGAATTATCTATCTGTAGCTATAGTGACCAAGATGTCAAGGCCTCGGGGTAATAAATTGCTCCTCATGCAGTCAGCAATCAGTTATCCATGGGTAGTGAGCGAGAATGAGAGGTAACTGAACTCTGCAATGCTCAGCCTTTGTTGTGTCCAATATTATCAATACCAGATTGGACATGGGTAGCCAGTGACAATAACGTCTGTCACCAGGGCAAGGAGGTATTGCTAAATCTTTCAGCAACAGAATAGCTTTAGTGTCAACTTCCACTGCTGTGTGTTGTCTCTGAGGTTTTAGAAAACAGTTTCTTCATCATTAGTGAGTCCAAATAAATGCTTTGTCAAGGAGATCAATAACAGATAAGAAACTAAGAGCCAGATTTACCACTTGATCACGCAGCGCAGTGCAGCAGGTGCAAATGCTGCGCTGCGCGAGGAGAGAGCAGGAGAGCGCCATATTTACAGAAATATGGCACTCTCCTCCCCTTTCCCTAGCGCCTGAGCTGAAATCAGCTGCTGTGTGCCACGGAGACACCTTTGCGCCATGGTGCAAGGGTGTCTCCGTGAGTATAGGTTTTGTACTAGAAAGGTACCTTTCCACTACAAAATACCATGCTTGGACTAACTTTAACCCTTTTCCCCTCTTTGTATGTGTGCAGTAAAGTGCAGTACACGTACAAAGTAGGGAAAGGAAGGAGAAATGAAAGCATTTCTCCTTCATTGCACCTACTTCAAAAGGGCGCAGTTTTCTGACGCTAAACCCTGTGTACTTTATTTGGTAAATAAGGTTTAGTGTCAGAAACCTTGGGTGGTTGCATGGGAACGCCCATGCTCCATCCATGGTATGCCCCCTTGGCGCTAAGTAATGAAAAGCAGCGTTATGAGTTACTTTATGTTACTTTCACTTCCAGCACTAAACAAGTTTAGCGCTGGAAAGTAAATAAGGAAAAAAAAAATTTGCGCTGATTTGCATCCCTTTTGCGATGCAAACACAGCATAAAATCCTAGTAAATCTCCTCCCGAGGAGCATATTTACAAGGGGATTGCACCACTGGAGCTGCACTTTTTATGACGCTCCGGTGGCGCAATGTCCTTCTCCATATTTACACTGTGGTGCTGGGCCACTTTGCATGGCTTAAAGCTGCATTCTAAATATTGCACCCTTTGATGCAGTTTTCTGCGTGAAAGGGGCGTGCAATGGGTGTTGCTGTGGGCGTACCCAGGCAACACCCATTGCTTTTCGACACTGCCCCAGATTTACAAGAAATAGTCAATCTTAGCCAGCGCCGAAAACTAACGCCATTGAAAGGGTGGCATTAGAATGGTGCAACGAGGAGAAATACTTTTATTTCTCCTCATTTTTGCTCTTTCTATGTGTGCTGCATTCGACAGCACACATAGAATTGGCAAATCACCATTAAAGATTGTTTATGTGCAGGAAGGTGTCCCTTCCTGCACATAAATAATCATCCCTGCAGCACAGGCACTCTTGCACCATGGTGCAAGGGTGCCTGCGCTGGCACTAGGCAGCATTTTCAGCGCAAGTGCAAAGGAAAACACACGGTCGCGCGTATTTTTGTAATACAGTGAATTCCTTCATTTTTTAAATGACACAGCGCTATGCAGCTGAATAGCTTGCAGGGCCACTCTGTGTCATTTCTTTGTGCATATGCCCCTAGAAGTCAATACCAAATCAGACTAGGTGCTGAGTAAGTTTGGTGGAAATTAGGCTAATTCTCTTGGGAAATTTCCATCTTAGTGATGGGAATCTGCTAGTTTTAAGCATTTCCTCTGGGAATCTAACGATTTTCTGTGACACACAATCTCTAAATTTGGCCAGAAATATTCCATTAAAACACATTTGTTTGCTTTTAATGCTTATTTGTGCCTGTGGTTGAAGGTGGTGGGCTCCACATTCATTTTTTGAGGACCAAGAAATATTTTTCAGCATCAGACTTTGACCCAGAGCAGGAGACAAAGGAAGAAAGAAGGAGGAAGAGACATGTAGGAAACAGTGGCACGCAGAGATGAAAGAGTGAGATAAACAGATGGAGGTGTAAGATGGAAGAAAGAAGCTCGCTTCTGGGAAGCTAACTGGCTGTCAGTCAAAGCACTCCCTTCCTAGGCCACTGAGTGCTTGGAACTGGAATAACAAGTGGGTAGTGAGGTCCCACTTTAATATAGCAAAATCAGAGAGGGTTAATTTGTAAAAAAAAAAAAAGTGCCGGGGCTCTCATCAGGAGGCAGCTTGCACCAGCCCATTTCTCCTGTTAGCGGTGCCTAAAACAGAACCAACTACTAACCATGAAAGTGGGAAGAGGATGTGGCATAATGGCCAGAGTTGCCGAATTTTGGATCTAGGAAACCAGGTTCGAGCTTCAGCGTTGGCGCAACATCCTGTAATTCTGGTCAAATCTCTTAATCTCTGTATGCCACAAATGAATGTGTCCATAACTAATACTCATGAAAAGCGTCGGTGTTGAGGCTTAAATGCCGATGCTGAGCACCGGAAACCACAGGCTCAAATTAAGCACTGCAGAGGAGATGCATATCCATCATCTGCAACTTCAGCACTGGTTTGGGCTGTTTCTGTTTGCGCATACCCTTTTCAGACTGCTTTCCAGACACAGCCTTTGAGTAGAGTGATGCCTCTCACATGAGGGTAATCTTCAACCTTGGGCACTCACAACAGAGACACAAACATGTGGGAGATTTTGTGATTCCTACTAGAACACAAACTACACATCCTGAGGGTTTTGTCCACATTATTTTTGCAGGTATATCTCAGAACACATTGAGCGAGCAGGTAGTTCACATTTCAAGTTTGGGCAAATCATAATAGGGAATGTAGCATATTGACGTTATACTAACTAGGACCCTCGTGGTTCTGGGGCAGACTCTGAACAGGAACTATGTGATATGGGGGGAGGTGTTAGGATGTGGTTATGGGAAGTATGATGCAGTGGGCCAGTGAATGCTGAAGAATAAAGTAATACCTAACCGCACCTCCTGTGTGGCATAATCTATTTGCATGCTCTAAGGCTGGTGAAGATGCTACAGGGAATACATGCACAATTAGAGCATTATCCCCCATTCTGCAGTCTGAAACTCAAAGAACAATGCTCAAATTGTGCATCCAGTCAAGCCATATCCAATGGCATCAATAATAACTGGGTGCATAATTTGCACCCATAATTGTGTCCAATTCAGCATAATTCAGTGAATCCGGATTTCCTATTTGCGACTAGTAATCTAGTGCAAGGAAGGAAATGGGCCCCATGGATGCTGTTTGAATGATAAAATACACCAAAAATCAGGGTTCCGTGGGCCCTTCGGATCCCTGGGCCCCGGTCCCACTGTACCAGCTGCACTAATGGAAGCTACGCCCGTTTGGGATCTTTGATGGATTTATTTAGCACAGAAATGTATTTAGGTATCTAAAAAACAAGTTGGGACTCTTTTACATCGAAATGGCGCTCAGGTGCCTCAGACTAAACTCAAGAGTAAACATCTCGATGGACTCGGCAATGTCAGAAACAACTGCAATTTTAGTGGAAATGAGAATTTTGAATTTATGGGCCAGGTGTTCATAGGAGAGGCTTAGAATGCAAGAGTGAAGCGGTCCTGACAGGTAGGGATTGCAAATAAGCCAGTAATGCCTCTGACATCCCCCCACCACCATGTGTCGTGAGCTTCGCCCTGGTCGCAGTTTCCTCCAGTTTTGACAGGACAGCGTGTTCCCATTTCCAGGCTGTCGCTTCACATTAAGCTGCTCTTTAACTGTGCCCAACGGGGCTTCAGGCCCGAAGCCTCCCGCTCCACATAGAGCCACCGCTCACTTCGGTGTTGTTTCCCATTACTGCGGATTTACTATAAGTAAACCAAAGAAAATAGGCATTTCAGCTTCTTAGGAGCTCTCCCCGCACGGCTCAGCAGGAGGACTGGCCACGACTGGGGCGATTTTTCCAAAAATGAAAGTTGCATTTTGATAGAAAATCGAAAAGGCTCTTGCAGGCTTTCACGCTGAGCTTTATAATAAGTAGGCGGACTATTTATTGATTACAATTCAGGAGTCATATTATACCATTTCCCTGTGCTGACCTTTATTGATTCTAATAAGTGCTTTGTCAAAAGGAAACCGCTAATGTAGCCCAAATGCACTGCTGGACTCTACAGAGGGCATTTAAAATAATCAAGCAATGCTCTGCATCCTTCTCGTTATGCTGAGGACCGGCTCTCCTTCTTTTCCACTTTGAGGACTGTTCTCTGGTTTTTACATCTTTGCGAAAGAGAGGGCGAAGCCAGACCAATAAACACGCATTTATGTTATGCAACCCCTGTGGTCTATGGAAGCCTAGCGCGGGGACACTCTGAATGGAGTATCCAGGTGCGTTATAAAACCTCCTAACATAACATAACATAACGCACAACATAACAGCATTTTAGGCAAACCACAAAGCTGGCACTGTATGAAATATGTGCTTTGGCCAACAGCAAACCCTAGCAGTAGGTTTTTAGTTTTTGTGACTGGGTGGACAGTAGTCATAGAAGGGTGCTGCTCGTCGGCGCCAGTCGAGGTGCGTCCAACACTTTCTTAATACCCTCTGTGGAATGCTGAGATTATCTCAGCCAATCAGAAAGGTTAGAAAGCTGGGCACGCTTAAAGCTGTTCCTGCAGCCCACTTAGAAAGAGGAAAAAGCTTCTGAGGATTGTTTTTGTGCAGGAAGGTGTCCTGGTCCAAAAACAATACTGCCTGGCACTCTTGCACCATGACACAAGGGTGCCTGCATTGGCACTGGGCAGTACCCTGTACGTCAGCACAAGGAGAGAGCAGGAATGCACCCTATCTTAACAGATACAGTGCATTCCTGGCCCCTCCATTTGGCGCAGCAAGTTGTCTTGCGGCGTTGCGCTGCATCAAATGATGATAAATCTGCCCCCAATTGCTGTTAATGCCATGAGTAGAGGGCAGTACCTCTTCATTGTAGCATAGCCTTGGATAACGAGGAGTGCAGCCGAGAGGGCCTTTTGGCCTAGGCTTCAAGCTCAAAAACGTATGCAATTAGATACTTGTTAATTTATTGCCATTTGATGAAGCTATGAACACATTTCTATTATGACTAGGGGCGATGTTCTTTCTGGACTTCTAAACACGTGTGAACACTACAAACAGTGCAGCCAGTCGATAACATTAGTTTTTGGCCCTCGTCTGAATTAGGTATCCTAGCTGCTGAGAAGCATGTATTAGGAGAGTACAGGGTAATAACTAGCGTTCTTAGATGGCCCTCTGTTAGTAATGCTATTAGCACTTGAATGTTTCAACTGCCACCACCTCAATACTCTTGTCATTTACAAAATGTTGTTTGTTGTGAGAGTTGCTGGTGAGATCTTTACCTAGGACAGATATAAAGATTTTTGCTGCCCTAGTTAGAATGATCTGTTAGTGTCCCACTACCATTGCAAAGGGGGTATAGTTGATGCTTCATTGAGTGATGTGGTGGACTGGTATATATGGACTGCATTCTGAGGAATCTGATTGGCTGCACTCTCATAAGTGTATAGAATTGTATTAAAGGGCCCATAAGATAAGGTCTTTAATCATATATGCACTCACAACAAGGAGGGAGCGCACTTCATTCTATTCCCTCTTTTCTGTTGGGTCCAATTGCCCTGTTCATTCTTATTAGTTTTGCCCCTTGGAACCTTGACCTGAAAGTTGTTCCCAGAAAAACTCAGGGGCATATGTACAAGCCCCTATCGCCACCACAACGTCACCTATATTGACGTTGTGGTGGCGATAGGGGCTGCGCCTTATATACAAGGCAGCATTAAGCCACTTAACATGGCTTAACGCTGCCTTGTACATAAGGCCCCCTTTCACGCTATGGTTGGGGAGAGGAGTTGGCCTAACGGCTAGGGCGGTCGACCTCGAAACTGGGGAACTGGGTTCGAGTCTCAGCAATGACGCTGAACATCCTGTCATTCTGGGCAAATCACTTAATCTCCCCATGCCTAACAAAAATGAACGTGTCCTCATGTAACGCATCTGGTGCTATGTAAGGAGCTCTGATACCCGATACCTTCGGGTCAAGTTTGCGCTATATAAAACTCTGTAAAAAAAAAAAAGGGGGGTGGGTGTTGCGGTGGGTGTTCCATTGCAACACCCATTCATTTTGACGCTGCCCCCTATGTACAAGGGTGGCGTTCATCTGAGGCAGTGCCAAAATTAAGACCAGGTAAAAACTAGTCTTAAGATGGCGAAAACATTATTTCTCCTCGTTTTTGCTTTTTGCTTTGTCCATGTGTGCTGCCTTGTGCGGCACACATGGAAAAAGCAAAATGCCATTGTTTGTTTATGTGTAGGAAGGTGTCCCTTCCTGCACGTAAACACATTTTTTAAAAAATGCCATTTTGTCACTTTCATGTGTGCTGTGTGAAGCAGCACGCATGAAAGTGACAGGATGGCATTTCTAGGATTGTTTATGTGCAGGAAGGGACACCTTCCTACACATAAACAATCCTCCCCTGCACGCAGACACCCTTGCACTCTGGTGCAAGGGTGCCTGCGTTGGCGCTAAGTTGCTAAACTTAGCGCCATCGCAGGGGGAAGCGCAAGGCTGCAGCACATTCTTGTAAATATGGTGCAGCCTTGCATTTCAGAAGTGGAGGAGAGAGGCGTTAAGCCAGGAAGGCTAACGCCTCTTTCCTCCACTTCCTTGTACATATCCCCCTCAATGCCTTGTCCATTGTGCTCTTGCGCAATATAAATAAAAAGGAAGGTTAAAGGCAGCAGTTTTACAACAGATGTGCAGATGCTTCAAGTACCTATGGTTGACAATGAGGAATCCTTCGGAAGGGCAATATTTATTTCTAACTGAGAGCATAGACGTGTACCATGTCCAGCTTGCCTTGTTTCATTAATGATTCCTACCATTAGCTCAATGCCTCAGTCACTGCTGAATTCTCTAGTAAGTAGCCTTTGTAACAATATTCATATCAAATGTGGCAGGTGTGAGATGGATCATTTGCACTGAAGTAAGTTGACTTAAATCTGACCTCCTATCCCGGTTAGGTTTTGTTTAACTGTCAGACCTGTCCATCTATCCTTGGGATACACAGAAAGTAGAAAACAGATAGGGATCTCACCAATCTGCTTAAGGTCATAGTTCAGAAGTGATGTTTTTATAGAGATTACCTCTGATGCTGCCAGAGAGTCTTGCAGGGTACTTGTATTAAGTACATTCTCCCACCTTGTTCTGAAATATGTTTAACCAGGAAATTGCATCATATAATGAAGCTATGATAAGTATTAATATAACATTAGCACAGACTGTGCCGAGGATGCGGAAAGATGCGATTCTGAGGAGCAGAGGGTCTGCAATGAGATGTCCTGCGTCGAGGATGTGCCACACAGCGGCTCGTCCAAGGGGATGAGGGATCTTCCGACGGGTAATGTGTCATGCAGCAACAGTTCCATTGTGAGGCTGCGGGCGATGCATCACGCTCCGTCGGTTCTGCTAACACCACAGTTGGGCTGGCAGAGCACCCTCAGGCTCACTTCCAAGGGTCCAGGACTGGGGTTACACCACTTGGGGGAATAGGACTCACAGCAGGCAGAGTCCAGGTGCAGGCTTCAAGGTGGTTGAAGCCTTTTCTGTTCCTGAGGCTCTGATTAGGAGGCCGGCCATCTAGCCCTTGCAGTCACTCTGGTGGTCCTGGATTTAAGATGCGGGTACAGTCCTCACTCAGGCAGCAGGGCAGCACTGTAGCAGGGCAGCAGACTAGCAGTTGTTCTTGCAGCAGAGCGGCACAGCAGGCCTTCCTCTGAGTCTTCCACAGGTTCAGATATGCCCAGAAGAGTTAGGTCTGAGGGTCCCATATTCATACTTGGTGCCAGCTTTGAAGTGGGAGCAGTTTCTAGAGTCTTCCCCCTACTGAGGTGTCTGGAATCTCCTTCCTGTGCCCTGGCCCCAGCTTGTCTGGGGGCCCAAAAGACTAGTGTGGAACTCTGTGCGAATGTGCTGAGGTAGAGGCTTTGTTTTGTCAGGTGGCAGGTGACATCTCCACCCCCCCTAAATCCGGTATTTTGTAAAGCGCGAGCTAATCACCCCTAAGGGTCTCAAGGCTCTGGGGGCCGTGGGGGAGGTTAAGTGAGCTATTGCCCAGAGTCACGTGATGCTGAGCTGAACTACCGCCGGCGATCGAACCATGAGCCCTGTGCTCCGAAGTCAGTCGCTCTGGCCGCTGCACCACACCTTTCCCAATCAAGTTGAGATAGCCCATCCTGCCAACTCCTAATCCCCTTTGTCTCACTGTCTGGGAGTAATACACAAAGACCAACTGCCAGCTACACCTAGTCAGGTGACTCAGGATACAAGCTCCAGGGACCAAATGGTTGGGACAAGAAAATGTCAACTTTCTAAAAGTGGTATTTTCAGAATTGTGACTTAAAATCCAACTTTACTGTGAAAGCGGGTTTTACATTTCCAATTTTTTAGAGAGCAAACTCAACATTTCTACCTGCTCCCAATTGAAATTTATCACTTATTAAATGTAATAATATAACCCAATGTTATTCAATGGGCAAGGCAGGTCTTACAGTAATGAAAACCGAATTTAAAAGTTTTTCACTATCAGGACTTGCAGAGTCAAAAGAACATGCCCAGCCTTTTAAATATACTGCACCCTGCCCTATGGGCTGTTTAGGTCCTACCCTGGTGGTGACGTATGTGTATTAAAAAGGAAGGTTTAGGCCTGGCAAAAGGTTTACCTTTCCAGGTCCAAATGGCAGTTTGAACTGCACATATAGGCTGCAATGGCAGGCCTGAGACATGTTTATAGGGCAACTTAAGTTGATGGCACATTGAGTGCTAAAGGCACATTAGTAGCATGTAATTTACAGGCCATGGGTACAGTTAGTACCAATTTATTAGGAACTTACAAGTAAATGAAATGTGTCAATTGGGAGGAAACCAATGTTACCATGTTTTAGGGAGAGAGCACAAGCACTTTAGCACTGGTTAAGATTTTTAAGACCAGCAAAAACGAAGTCAGCAAAAACAAGAGGATTGAAGGCAAAAGGTTGGAGGACACTACGCCAAGTATGTCAAGTCCAACAGTGGGATCAAATGGGCAGCAGTAATCCAAGCTTCTCACACAGATAGAATACAGGCAGCATACATAGCAGTTTTGTAGTCTAACTCTTATCTACCCCTGAGTGGGAGCCCCCTTAGTAACAGTGATGATGTAAAAGTGAAGTCACCGTTGTGCTATGCTCCAAGGTGAAGTTGGGGATCAGTCCTTATTTGTAAATGAATAAGTGCCAGGGCCCAACATTTTGCTCAGATTACTGCAACCTGTGGTACTGATTGTCGGGGGTGGGGGGGTGTAATACCAAGGCTACTTAGTCTTGATTCCACCTCATGCTTCTTTCATCCACCACCAGACAGTCACTGCCCCTTTATATGACTCCTGCTTTCTCTCTTTGTCAGTCTGCCATCTTTCTCTCCCTCTGTTCCCCCATATGTGTTTATGTCTATTATCAAACTAATCTGAAAGAAAAGGTAACATCAACTGTAGCTGGACAGAAGAGAGTTCAAGATGCTGCAGAAAGCAGCTTAGAATGGAGTGGTGTAGAGTGGAATTGCATAGAGTGGAGTGGCGTAGATCTGAGTAGTGAGTGAGTGGCATAGAGTGGAATAGCATAAAGTTCAGTGGCGTAGTGTGAAGTAGATAGAGTGGAGTGGCGTGTAGTAGAGTTGCATTTAGTGGAGTGGAGTTGAATAGTGTACAGTGGAGTGTTGTAGAGTGGAATAGCATAGGGTGGAGTATGTACAGTGGAATAGCAGAGTGGAGGTGCATACAGTAGAGTGCCATACAGTTGAGTGGTGTTGAGTCGAGTGGCGTCGAGTCAAATAGCATAGAGGCGGGTGGAGTAGAGAAGAGTGGTGTAGAGTTGAGTGTAGTGGTGTAGAGTGGAATAGTGTAAAGTGGAGTGGCTTTGGGTGGAGTGGCATTGAGTGGAGTGGCATAGACGCAAGTGGAGAAGATTTGAGTGGCTTAGAGAGAAGTGGCATAGACTGGAGTGCAGTAGAGTGGAATAGCATACAGAGGTATGGTGTGGAATAGAGTGGTGCAGAATGGAGTGGCATTGAGTGAATAGTGTGGCATGGAGTGTCCTAGAGTAGAGTAGCGTACAGTGGATTGGGGTACAGTGGAGTGGCGTAGATTAGAGCTGCGTAAAGGGGAGTAGCATGGAGTGGAATAGCGTTGAGAGGAGTGGCGTACAGTTGAATAGCATGCAGTGGAGTGGCATACAGAGGAATAGCGTAGAGTGTGGTGACATTGAGTTGAGTGGCGTAGAGTGGATTGGCATAGAGTGAAGTGGTTTAGAGTGGAGTGGTGTGGTGTGGTGTAGAGTGGGGTAGAGTAGATTGGCGTAGAGCCAAATAGTGTAGAGAGGAGTGTCATACAGTTTAGTAGCATTGAGTGGTCTTGGTGTGTGGTGTAGTAGAGTCTAGTTTATAGAGATGTAGCGTGAAAGTGGCTGAACAGATGTAGATGAAATTTGATGGGAATATCAACTGTGGGGTGGAAAGGGTCATTTTTGTTTTTAGGTCTAAATTGATTAAGTACTGTTAAAGTATTAAGTGGCAAAACAGTTAATTATGTATTGGGCCTCTGTATAGGGCGGTAACTTTGTGGTATGCTGCAGTACATGCCGATCATAAGGCAGTATATAATTGCTGCCTTTACAAAAGTAGTTTTCACTGCACTTTGGCTGTGTTCTGGGTTAGGGACTTAGATATAGGTAAGTGGTAGGTTTTACTCTTGTTCCCTACCTATTTACACTTTATTAAGTGGTAATGGGAAGAGAAATGTATAAATATTTTTCTACATATTTTTAAAAACGTGTACGGAGTACAACGCTAGTACCTACAATGTACTGTGGTAGTTACAGGAAAATATTTTAATAAATATGTTAAAAATACAAAATACACTTTATTTGTGAAAAATAGTGTAGTACAGTGTATTTTTTTATTAGAAATAAATGCTTTCTTCTTTTTTTACGTAGCACAGTACTTTCTAAGTGGTACCACAATATTCTGTTACACTTCTTTAAAATATATAGAAACATATAAATATTTTCCCTATCTTTTGCCACTTTAATAAAGTGGTAAGAGGGAGAGAAAAATATAAAACCTACTACTTACCTTCATCTACGGCCCTAACACAGAACACAGCCAAAGTGTGGTCAAAACAAGACTGCCTTTTACTTTTGTAAAGGGAGTCATTAGCCAATCATATGCAGCTTTGTTATCGGCAAGCACCGCAAAATTACCATGATAAACCACGGCCTCAGATATCACTAATACATTTCAAAATACTTACTCTACCTACCTCTACTACCAAAAAGGATCATGTACACACCATAAACTCTATGTTTGCCAAAGTCTATAGAAAATGCATTGGTGGAAAAAAGTTTTTGGGACCCACATTTTTTCTTTGCACTCCCTTGATGAATGTCTGTGAGATTTTGCATCATCTGCCAATGCAGAAAAAGCAATAGGTCTGCAAAGGGTGGTGGACATTCGACAAACAGTGACAAAGTTATGAGGAAAGCAAAAATCTGAGGAAGTACTATCTCTGGGAATCCTAACTATATTACATAACTACGGCCACTCTGTAAAATATCCATATATCTATCTATTTATCCATCTATCTATATATTTTACCAACTAGCGGTCGCCAGTAGGTAGTTATAGTTAGGACCTAGTTTCCATAGGAAAATCATTTTTGTTTTGCTAGTAACTGTGGCGTCGTTTGACGAATCTTCACATAATTTCCAAAACTAGTTTGCCACTCACTTGAGCTGCTTTCTGGAACGTTTCAGGGTGATTTGTTAAGCAGAAGCCGAGAAAAAGGGCGTCCCAGAACGCTTTCTCCCCATGCAAATTCCCATAGGGTTTTTAGACATGACTACAGCCTGAACCGCTGAACGGAATTACACCAAATTTGGCAGAAAGGTAGATCTTGGTTCAGAAAGAACCATTTTTGTAATTTGGAGTAAATGCAGTCAGTCTTTTTAGAGTTATTACAGAAAAAAGATTTATGTATATCTAAGGACGAAGATGCTCCACAGATCCGACAGATCTCATGATGAGATCTGTTTGGCTGCCACCAGTTCAGCTAGGAAGTGGCGGCAGCCATCTTGGGACACAGGACTCAGCCCGAGTGCCAAAAAAGCAAAACAAAAACAGAAGGGGGCAGGGTAGGAATACTCTGACCCCCTGGACCTGGTGGTGGGGTCCCATAGGGACACCGCCTGGGGCCAAAAATGCTTTTTTTTTTAATTTACTGCGAATTCATAAAGGATCCTCAATATCACAATAAAATAAAAAAATTAAAGAAACAAGCGTGGGCTCCTGCATTTATTTTCTTTATGCCCCCTGGGTGGGCCAGGTCCCAGGTGGGGAAATTTATAGATTTGGAGAGGGGGGGTGTGCTGCCCCCACCCTTGCCGATTTCAGCCCTGTTGGTCCCTAGGGCCCAGCTATAGCTTCATACGGGGAGGGGGGCATGAAGGTCCCAAACCCCCAGGCCAATTTTGGCCCCGGGGACCCCAATCCCCCCGGGGCCCAGCCATGTTGGTAATGGGAAAGGGGCCATGCAGCCCCCTCCTGCACCTTTTTTGGCCCTGGGAACTCCATCAGCCGGGGCCCAGTTAAAATTTGAAAGGGGAGGGGAATGCTTGGCCCCTCTCTTAGAGCCATTAAGGGCCCTGGGCACCCCATCCCTCAGGGCCAGCTCTAGCTATGTCCTGGAGTGCCCACCCTCAAGACATAGCGGTTTCCCTGCCAGCACTAGCATGGGCAGGGAATCCTGTGTTTGCTCTCGCTTGACGAGAGCATCTTCAAAGCTCCCCAAAGTAAGAGCAAACATGAAGTCGGCTCCCATCTGCCTGGAGCTTTATAAATGCTCCTGCAAGCGAGGAGCAGACTTCAGATCTGTTTCCCTGCCCGCATTGATGCGGGCATGGAAACAGATCTGAATATTGCTCACACTTACAGGGAGCATCATTTTTAGCTGCTTCCTGTGGGCGGGAGCGATGCCAGCTCCGGCTAGATGCGGGGAGCCAGCAGGGGCAGCAGGGGTCTTGGGGCTCCCTCAGTGGCCCCCAATAAGGAGATGATGGGCACCCTGGCTGGACCCCAGGGGATGGGGTTCCTGGGGCTGAAATCATCCCAGGGAAGGGAGCTGAATGGCACCCATTAATTATTTTCCGGGTCACGGGGGATGGGGTCCCTGGAGCCAAAATCACCTGGGGAAAAGAGCTGTATGCCCCCCTCCCTTTTCAGCTACGACTGGGCCCCAGGAGATGGGGTCCTGCGGGCCAAAATCAGCCTGTGGAGGAGGAGTCATGTGGCCCCCTCCCCTTTTAGTTAATGGCCGGGCCCGAGGGGATGGGGTACCCATGACTGATATCGGCAAAGGGAGGGGGGCTGCGTGCCCCCCTTCCCCATGTTAAATTTGCCCAGGCCCAGGGGATGGGGTCCCCAGGGCCGAAATCAGCCCTGGAGAGGGGACGCTTGTCCCCCTCCCACATTTTAATAAGGCTGGGCCCCAGGAGATGGGGTACCCGGGGCCAAAATTGGCCGGGGGAGGGGGGCTACATGCCCCCTCACCCATAAATATAATGGTGGGCCCCAGGGATGGGGTCCCCGGGGCAAAAGCTGCCCAGAGATGGGGAAACATGCCCCTCCTCCCCCACAAAATGTGCCTGGGCATGGGGTCCCCCGGGACTAAAGTGTCCCTGAGTGGTGGCCCACGGGTTGGCTGCCTTTGGTGGGGGTGGCCAGAGGGCTGGCTACAGGGCAGGCCTTTTGGTCAACCCTCCCAGCCGAAGGTTGTGCGCGGAATGGGGTTGGTTGCAAAGAGGGGGTTGGCCACAGGCCAGGTGCTACGGCCAACCCCCCTGCTGCACATGGCCTTTGGCAGTGCGCGGCGGCTGTTGGATTAATGTATGTTAATTAAATATTACTTTACATTTTTTTTTAAAACCTGGAAAATCACTGAAAGCACAAAGGTTACAGGGACATTGAAGTTAAGAAATAGAATTAAAGAAACCTTAAAATTCACATAAAAACCCCCAAATCTTACAGGGATGTTATAGTTAGATACACAGTTTACACAGAGAAAGCCGTAGAAATTCAGCAGTTATAGTCATACTTATCTCAAGAAACTATAACTCGTGCCCTAAGGTAACTATAACTGCGCCCTCGCCATGCACTGCTAATTACCCCACATATTACATAAGTCATTACATCTTCTATGACATCATTCATAACATCACTGCACAACATTTGCAATAAAATTATTGATGAGAAAACTGTGCATGGCCGGGGCACATTATCATGCATTACATCATTACTGTTAGATTCCAACTCATTTATTTATACAATGGAGTCAATGTCTTGTAGCTCCAAATTGGTCATCATAGGGTCTCATGTGACTCCTTGTCTTTTAATCCCCATCTTCGGGTTACTCTTTAAAAGTTTTTGTAATTTCAGTTTTCTAACAAATAGAAATAGGTTGATGCGTGTATCTGCGTAATTAAATTCATGACTCGGACAAAATGGTAGACCAAGTTTCAGTATAGATTCCTCTTCTATATATACATATATGTATACAAATATAAACACACTTAAACATATGCACACATGCATGTTCTCTAGCGCTGTGTTAGTGTGTTAGAGGTATCTAGGACCACACACACACATGCACACACGCAGTCGCGGTCCGTGTAGGAGTGCCGGCCGGGCGGTGACGTGGGGCGGGGGGTAGCAAAGTACGGATTACGGACCAATACAGGTAAGTAAACATTTAAATCAATGAAACAAATTTCGTTGCGCGCACTGCATCGCATTTGGCGATGCAGCGCTCACAACGAAATTCGTTTTATTGATTTAGATGTCTACTTACCTGTATTGTTCCGTAATCCGTACTTTACTACCCCCCACCCTGCCCCTCCCCCGCCCCACGTCACCGCCCGGCCAGCACTCCTACACGGACCGCGACTGCACACACGCCCTTGCAGCAAGATCTGAACTACCTGCTATTGACAGACAGGCCATGGTTTGCACATATATCAATATGCATTTATCTTTCTTGATTGGCATATGGCGCCATGATAATTTGTTTAATTCCCTCTGATTTTCAGTACATTGATGCCATAAATACTTATCGAATTTCAAAGTCTCATTCATTTGGCATACACAGCTACAAAGTTCCCCTAAAAATCCATAAAATGCAAAGTGAGAAGCTGAGATATCCCTTCTTCATACTGACATCTGTATAGAGAAAAGGGGCAACTTTTTGAATGTCTCTGGGTGGGTTATGTTTCTTAGAAAGTACTTGCAGTTCATTTGTTTTTAAGCTGAGCCATGTTTGCTCCTTTCTGTGTTTGTTAATGAGAACGTAGGAGAAGAGACTACGAAAAAACGTGGGGAAAAAAATAATCGGTTTCTAGCCTCTCCAAATCATCCCTGCCCTAAGAGGCTCTCATGGCCCCCTTTCAATAGCTTTTAAGTTACAGACATAAATAGGTTGAGGGGGCACACACCATATGACCTCCACCTTCCAGCAAGAGGCCCCGCATGCTGTCTGAATGTGGTTGTATATTCACTCTACTTAAAATATTTTGGAAAACTGAAAATAAGACCATGCTTAACACAGAAGACATCTGCAGAAGAACTGCCCACTTCTTATTACAGAAGTGAGCTGCCCTCAGATAAGAAAAGGGTACGATTGAGTTTCATTTGTCTTGTCAGACTTCAAATAGATTAACAACCTGACCTGCAAAGTGGGTCACAGGCGGCAGTCTTGAGATCTGGGGCTGTATTACACATTATCATCGCCCGCATCTGTAATATGGCGCGGGTGCAGAGTCAAAGGAATTCCCTCATTTGCATATGCAAATGAGGGAACACCCTCTGAAGGCAGCGCTGGCACTTTAAGTGCGCCAGCGCTATTGGTATTATAGAAGGGGATGCGCAAGCATCTGCGCCCCTTCTATAATACCAAAGTGCCCCGGGGGCGCGCAAAGCGGGCGCAAACGCCCGTTGCACCTTCTGTAATACGGCCCCCGGTAGTCTCAGGAAGCATTTGGCTGACTGCACCACTCTTTGTTGTAGGACCCTGGTTTCCTTCTCAACTATACCTACTATTTAAAAATGTTTAAGTTGTACAGGTTTTGTGTGCCTTATCCTGAAATATCAGGTATCGAAAGAACATCAGTGATAAAATAATCAATGAAGAATGAAGAATTATTTAATGCATTTTTCTGCCGTGGTTAAACAGTTTATGTGACAAGTTGTGTTTGTTTCTCCTGTTGTATCTTGATAGTTTCATATTGCTACATTAGCATTCTCTTCGACAACTGGATCTTCTCATTTTGCATTTTGGCTGAATAGGTCATACCTTGGCTTTTCTAGGTCCTAATTATTTTGCATACAAAAATAGGGATGTCCTTTTACATCCAAAGCCCCTGGTACTCACATGCCTAGATTATTAGTTCTATCACTCAGCATCTTGATGAGGATCCCTGTTAAATCCTCAATCAGGGTATAAAGACATACTAAGTTGGAGCAATTGGGGTTCTATGTTAGTTTTTTTATGTTTTGTTTAAGTCGCATCCTTCAATTTTCTTTTACAGTGATTGCCACCCTCAGTGGCATAGCAAGCGGTCCACCGCAAGCGTCACGAGTTTTGGGGACGGCAAAGGCTGGAATCGATCACCAGCACCCCCGCTCTTGGGCACGATTTTTGGGGGGGCAGTGGCCTCCCCCACATTCTTACCTGTGGCCGCGCAGGGCAGCAAAGGATAGAATCGATCGGCAGTAACCCCTCCTGCTCTTACGGCTGCCATGAGGCGGCAAAAACTACACCACTGGCCACCCTTTCCCTTTCAACCGGTATGTCCATTAATGTAGATAATGGACAAGCTGCCTCCTCAGTTACCAGGGTATGAGTCAGTATCCAGTCTCAGGAGTGTCCCATTTCATGAAAATATCTGTAAATGCATTGAATCAACCCATGAACTACCATGGGGTTTTAGGATGGAGGATACTTTAGCAGCTTCACTATGTTAAAGCCAGATGTCAGTCTTCTGTGAAAAAATGTGGCTCTTATGTGTGCTGCTGATGAGTTGTATAATTGTGTGAATTCATCTTGGACGCCACCAGAATTTTCTGGATACCTTCATTAAGGGCTCTATCAACACCTGAGCTCAGAGATGTTTTGTGAAGATTTGGAGCCTAATAACAATGTCGGTCGGAAAGCCTCCGACCAGCCGACCGACATAGTAGGTTTAAAGTCCGACCGCCATATTAAAATGACGGCAGTTGGAGTTTAAACAGTCCGGGAAATCCCATGCAGTTCTGATGTGCTCAAGGAGCCCGTCGTCCAGTCGCAAAGGCCTCATAATCCGTTTCCGTCGTCGGGATTATGATGGCACTTTCTGACATCAGTTCCATGTCAGTCTTTCTGACATAAAACGTTTGTCGGAAAGTGTCTTTGGGGGCCCCTAGCAGGGCCCCCATCCCTCCGTGGCCTCTGCACAGTGCCCTGGGCTCAACATCCCTGCAGCATGTGGCAGGCACTGTGAGCTGCCTGCCACACGGAGCAGAGATGTTTGGAAACATTCATTTTTCTATGGGAGCTTATGCGGCAGGCGTTTTCCGCCCGCCGCACAAGCTCCCATAGAAAAATGGATGTTTCCGACCTCACTGTGTGCGGTCGTATCCAAATGATGCAGTCGGAACCGCCGACCTGAGGTCGGTCGGTTCCCATTCCGCAACGGTGTGTCTGCCTGACATCGTAATCAGGGCCATAGTATTTTATAAGCTCCCGATTCAAGAGTTATGGAGCAGTCATTTTATAAGCTTGGCATTCAAGGTTTTCATGGACACTGTACTGTTTCCTATCACTTTTCTGTCATTATGAGAATCTTTTGTGATAGTTTGGTGCATATTGTGTGGGTAATATTGCACTATCATCAATATTCAAATGACCCTTCAGCCATATATATGCTGCGGGAAATTGAATTTACCTGGAGTATGATTAAGGACAGTGTACACATTGTTTGTGGAGGCTTCTTACTTAATTAGTATCTAGTCTGAGTAAAAATTAAATATGTTGATAATTTTTAAAGCTACAAAGTAACATTTTTAGGCTGTGATCATGAGATCTATTTAAATTTTAACTGCAGTTACCAGCCCCATCAGAATTACAAGTGCCCTGTAAATCTACGTACTTCATAAATTTCACCTGGGAACTTCAGCTGCTCAAAACAACAAGATCTCCAGTGGAAACTCCTTAGCACAATAAGGAATTACGGCCATGAAGTTTCCTGTCACCCAAGCCCTCTTCACCAGCAAGATACACCAATGTGTTTTATGCTGGAATCAATGATCAGCTGACCAGAAGACTCCAAACTATACAAAGCTAAGTGGCCAGGCTCACTCTGAATCTATCATCCTGCACTCAGACCACCCCAGACTTCAAAGAGCTCATTGTTTCCCAATCCTCAAACAAGCATTCTTCAAACTCCTTGTACGCACAGCCAAAGCCTTAGACAACATTGCCCACATACCTCAACTACTGCATAAACTTCCACAAACCTACCAGATACTAACACTCAGCTGAACTCCTCCTTGCACACACACCCTGTATACACAGAACCAGAACCTGCAGTTGTGCCTTCTCTTACCTCGCTCCTATAGCCTGGAACAACCTGCCCCTGCAGTTCAGAGCCTCCTTCTCAGTTCTTGAATTCCACAAGAAACTGAACACTTGGCTGTTCACCTAGCCCCTGGCGGCAGGATACAGAAAAAACGTATATATATTCACTGAAAAAAAACAAAGGTTACAGGGACGTTATAGTTAGGCTGCCATTTCACTCGTACAAAACCAGAGAAATTCAGCAGTTATAGTTAGCTGAGCTAACTATAATGCGCGCCCCCTCAATGCACTGCTAATGACCTCACATATTACATTGCTCATGACATGGTCAGTGACATCACTGGTGACATCTCAAATGACATCACTGATGACATTATCCACAGAATCTCTCACACACCCCAATATAACCTTTCATTCACCCACTCCAACTTCCACACTACCATTCTCAAAACCATTGACTCAACCATACCAGTACGTACACACCCACTCATTAATTCATAGGTCTACATCCACATCCACTCAGTCACCCATACAGCCACTCATACACCAACTCACACCCTAATACAACTCCTGATATATACACTCATACACACATACAGTCACCCACACACTGTCAGTCACCCATAGAGCTACTCACACACCTACTTACTCACCCATAAAGTCAATCACACAGTCACTTACTCACCTATACAGTTATACACACTCCAACTCACTTAGTCATACATATGCTAACACATACTCACTCACCTATACAGACACTGACTGAAGCACACTCACCCATGCAGACACTCCCACAATCACTCACTCACATATACAGTCACATATATACACCAACACTCTTCAAACATGACTCCTGGTGCACTACTTGTAGGGGGACAAAGTCCCCTTGGCTATTGAGGTTCCTTAGGGGCCAACTACCCCTCCTGTTACCTCCAGTAAGGCCCACACGTCTTGATTGCTGAGAGGTGGTCAGAGGCCAAGCATCCTTTCTCCACCACTCTGCAAAAGCGCCTCTGGGCACACTGCTGCTTGGGGGAAGAAGTCCACTTTATTCCTGAGACCCACAAGAGGCAGCAGTGTGCCAAGAGGCACGTTTGCAGAATGGTGGAGAAAGGGGCGTGGCCTCTGACCACCTCTCAGCAATCCCACTGTGCGGGGCTTACTGGAGGTAGCAGGAGGTCTTCTTGGCTCCTAAGGACCCTCAGCAACCAAGGGAACTTCATCCCCCAACCAGGAACGTGCCAGGAGGCGCATTTGCAGGGTAGTGGAGAAAGGGGTGGGGCCTCCAATGGACTAATTAGGGCCCCGGGGACCACATCATCAGGGGAGCTGACCCTGGGTGGTAGCGGTCCCCAGGGCCATGGAGGGCTCCTGGAGGAGGCCGTGTGGCCCCCCTCCCATCTTCTGTATAGCCCTGGGGAGGTGGTGGTTCCCAGGGGCCTGCAGCAGACCCCAGTCATTTCTTCATTTGTGCCCTAGAGGTGGCGGTCCCTGGGTGTGCGTGGGGGGGCCTAGGGCCTCGCCAGCTTTGTTTGTTTTTAAATTACTTAATGGTTGTGCCCGGACAGGTGGAGGTCCCCGGGGCAGAGAGGGGTTGAGCGCCCCTCGCATCATTTGCATATCTTTGCCCGGAGGAGGTGGCGGTCCCCGGTGCAGCAGGGGGCTGAGCAGGCCCCCTGCATTTTCATTATTACAGCCCCGACGAGGTGGCTGTCTGTGGGGCAAGGGGGGTCCGCGAGGCCCCCCCATATTGTTTCAATAGCCCTGGGGAGGTGGCGGTCCCCGGGGCTTTGTTAAGCCATAGCAGGGTGGTCCTGTGCACCCCCCCTCCTATATTAATCATATGCCACCTGGACCTGGCACACCCAGGGTTTATTTTAAAGCAAGCGCAGGAGCCCACATTTGCTTTTTTTAAATTGCCAGGAATTTGCGAATATTGTGAATTTGCAGCAATTTTTCTTAAAAAAAAAAAATGGTTTTATGCTATGGCGGGGTCCGAGGGAGACCCCAAAATCATGGCTTGGAGGTCAGGGTATTCCTACCCTGCCCCCTTTTCTTTATTTTCACTTTTTTGGGGGGGGACTCGGCTTGAAGCTGAGTCCCAAGATGGCTACCAACACTTCCTGGTTGAAAGGCGCCCAACAGAAGAAAAAGGGAAACAATTTTATTTTCCAAATCAAACATAATGAAAACAAAAGGAGCGCATGCAGCAATAAGATTTTTAACCCCTTTCAATAGCCAAGATAAAGAACTAAGAGCACTATTGAGAAGAAATTGACACATGGTTAAATGTAATGTAACTTGAACTTATATAGCGCAAAACTGTCACCCCACGGGTATCCTGGTGCTGAGACTTTCCCTGTTGTCAGTGTGCATAAAATGACCTGTTCGCAGATATTGAGTAGCTCATCAGATCCAGCAATAGGCAAATTAGTGCCAAAACATCCCTTAATTACATAAAGAAGGGCACCATCCCTGAAGGATGCAGTTGTGTGGAGCAGCCCGGAGACACAAAGTGAGGAAAGTTGGTTACGACCACAGCCGTGCTTTAGAAAATACTCACGCGGCGGGGCCTGCAGCATAGGCCAAAACACCACAACATATCTGTCACCTTTTAATACAAGAGCAGTGAAAATGGACGTTTGAACTTGCACATGTAATATAAGGTATGTAGGGAATACTAAACTACCGGTCCATAAGAAAATATTATAGCACATGAGGGCGCTCCCAAACAATGATCATACATATCCGGTGGCACGCCACTGTAAAATGTTTCATCAGAAAGACCCCAAACATATCAAGTATTTTGTGATTGGTGCAGTACCCACCAGTAAAAGAGGGGGTGACCATTAGGGCATTTGCCTGTAATGAGTAACATCAGGATATGTGTTGAACTAATGCACATAGGGCTTACACATAAATAAATAAATAAATAAGGAAGCAAAGTGTAAAATTCACTGAAGTCAAAGTATTATATATATATAGAACATTAATTACTTTTGAATTAATCGTGGAAGAAAATGCAACCAGTAATTTTAAGCGCAGATGTAACATCAACAAATGATAGTCTTGCTTCTATGTCTACAAAGAGCAAAAACATAAAAAGAATGACACAACGCGTGCATGTCATGTGGCCAAAGCCGCTTGTATGGCTGAAACGCATTATGGCGGAAGGCAAAGAAAGCAAAAACGAATAACTACATTGGTGTCTGCTTTGTTTCTTCTGAAGATGATTTGAGAGTGATCGCAGGAGCGATATATATAGATATATATTGATACATATCTATATATATCTATATATAGCTATATATCTATATGTAGTGTAAAAGAATATTTAATATTTTAATTTATTATATATATATATTTTATTATTATTTTCCTGGTATATGTATATATATATATATATATATATATATATATATATATATATGTATAATTTTTAATATGTTTCTAACATTTTATAATTTATTATAATAATTTCTTTATTAATATTAAGTAAATATATATTAAATTTTATATATATGTATGTTTAATTGATTTTAACATTATATTTATTATTCCTAATTTTAAACATTTTATAATTATAACTAACTTTTTAAAAAATTATATGTATTATTTACTTTATTTTATATTATTTTTTACACATTTAAAAAAAACAATATTTTTAACAACGATATTTTTTATCGATATTTTTGTACTTACCATGATGTAGATAGGATGTCGATATTCTTGACTTCGATATTGTGGTCGTCGATATTCTGTCAGTGATCATATATATATATATATATACACAAAACAATACCCTTTCAGGGTTTGAGTACGGAATACATTATGCAAAACAAGAAGCAGAGAACTCTGGGTAGTTCCCAAATATAGAGTTCCCAAATTTAGCAAACATTGGATTAGCACAGTGCCATCCATGCCGAGCTAGAAAGGGACTTACTGCCGAATGGGAGGCACAGCCAACCCTAGAAGGAAGGCGGCTAACCCCACCCGTGGGCGGCAGACAGAGGGCCCGACAGCATCAGGACGCGAGTGCGCGCCAAAAAAGAAAAAGGGTCAGTGAATTACCTGGGCAGTTGGGTTTCAAATGACCCAATGAAGGAGAAGAGGTGTGGTCAGAAGCATGGCCATAAAGGCGACCGGGACAAGCAGTCCCCAGGTTTGTCGCCAGAAGAAATGGATGTCGCCATCGCGGGGGGGATACCAGCACAGAAAAACGGAACGACATTCACCCAGGAGCAGAATGGGCGGAAGGGCCGGCGTGCTGCGCAGCGAGACATGGTCACACATGGCACCCTACCGAAGGGGGCTTCAGCGGTTGCGGGGCGGCGACCAGCAAAGAATCAGGACCGCGCGTGTCCAGAATTACTGGCACCTGCAGCCAGTTCGGCGGTGCTTGGGGGAAGACGTCGGCTGAATTCACAGGGACAACTCCAACCAGCAATGCAGTACTCATGGGGGGCATCCCAGCCAGGGTGCAGGACAAGCCGACTGGGAGCTCCGGCCTCGAGTTACGAGGGCCAGCCGGTCAGGTCTCGCACCGCATGGTGGGTCGGTGTGGGCGACGGTGCCCCCGGGACGGTGGAGGATCAAGTAGTGGAGGTGAGCACGGGTCAGGGCGGTAGGGGCGCAATGTAGACTCAGGTTATGGCTGCCCATTCAGCGCATACTTAGGCTGGTGCAGGCAAAATCTTGTGCAGCACAAGATTATCAGCAGGAGGCTCCAGGGTCCCCCCCCGTTCTCGCAAAACTAGCATGGCGCCGTGGAGGCCTCAACACGGTCTAGAGGGGTTACCGCGGCTCTGCGGCATGGTTGCTAGCGGCAGAATTTATTTAGTTCATATGAACATCATTCCCCAAAGCGCGGAGTGAGGTTCCTGGGAGTACTGTTGTGGTCAGGTGTTGGTCCCACGTTGGTACACAGGCTGTGTGTTTTGTATTTTGAGGAGGGTATAGGCAGGTGTCTGTTGCACCCACCCCCTCACGCTAGTGAATAACACTTGCCTGTGTTGTCACGGAGGTTGACTGGGAAGTTCAGCCGCTCATCCTTCAGTGTCTCTGCGCACTGCTGGATAAGAGTGCAGTTTAGGCGTAGGTAGGCCTAAACAGCACCAGCCTCGGTTGCCCACGGATGTTGGCAGTACAGCTTAGCCCTGCATTCTGCAGGGTCGATACATTTTGCTAGTTAAGGAAGTTTTTGTTATTTGCGTGCGAGCAGTGCAGTTCAGCCTTTCATCTTGCATGCCGAGCTAGAAAGGGACAAAGCCTTTTGCCATTTATACAGCAAAATCTTTAAACATAGGATTAGCAAAGTGTCATCAATGCCTAGCTATAAAATGACGAAAGCCTTTTCCCACTCCAGGCACAGTATAACAGCTTTGGATTGGCAAAATACCATCCAAGCCAACCTAGAATGCATAAAAGCAACCCCTAACACTTGCTCTCATTAGAGCTCTTCAGAGAGGTATAACTTTGTCCAGACTCAAGGGAGCACCCAGTATAAGTCAAAACAATACCCTTTCAGGCTTAGAGTGCCGAATAAATTATGCAAAAAGGGAAGCAGAGAACTCTTGGTAGTTCCCCAATTTAGGTGGAGAGCAGCTCCAATGTAGAGCACCCTGCAACACCAGCAACCCTCTGAATCTGCTCACCTCAAATTGCTGTTTTTCTAGCAAAGTTTGTAAGCATAGGATTAACACAGTGCCTTCCACGCCGAGCATGAAAGGGTCAAAGCCTTTTGCCATTTATACAGCAAAGTCTTTAAGCGTAGGATCAGCAAAGTGCCATTCATGCCGAGCTGTAAAATGACAAAAAATACTTTTTCTACTCCTGGCACACTATTACAGCTTTGAATTATACAATATCATCCAAGCCAACCTGTAATGCATAAAAGCAACCCCTGACATGTGTTTCACTCTCATTTGAGCTCTGCAGAGAGGTATCGCTTTGTCCAGACAAAAGGAAGCACCCAGTATGAGACAAAGCAATGGCCTTTCAGGTTTAGAGTGCTGAATAAATTATGCAAAACAGGAAGCAGAGAACTCTAGGTAGTTCCCAAATTTAGGTGGAGAGCAGCTCCAATGTAGAGCACCGTGCAACACCAAAGAAACTCTGAATCCGCTCACTTCAAATGTCTGTTTTCCTAACAATGTTTTTAAGCATAGGATTAGCACAGTGCGATCCATGCCGAGCTAGAAAGGGACAAAGATTTTTTGCCATTTAGACAGCAAAGTCTTTAATCATATGCTTAGCAAAGTGACATCCATGCCGAGCTGTAAAATGACAAACACCTTTTACCACTCCAGGCACAGTATTACAGCTTTGTATTGGTAAAATACCATCCTCTGCCGGGCCTAACAAGGCTCAGGGAGAGGGACCACACAGCCCGCTTCCCATTTATTTAAATGAGTGTCCCCAGGGTAGGGGTCCCCGGGGCCAATAATAGCCTTGAACTCCTTTAGTTAAAAAGCGTGGGGTTGGCTGTATTGGGGGGGTGTTGGCTGCAAGCTCTGCAGCCGACCCCACCATGCATGGTGGGGGGTTGCATTTACGTACAGTAATTAAGTATTACTTTACATTTAAAAAAAAATTGTCACTGACAACATTAATGTTTTAAACTTAAAAAATGACAGAAATTCACCAGTCATAGTTAGCAGTGCTGACTATAACTTGCACCCCCGCCATACACTGCTTATGACCTCACATATGACATGAGCACCTTTTTGGAAACTTTCGTGGAGAGTCATCAAACAGTGCCAAAGTTATTAGCAGCACAAAAAACGCATTTCCTATGGAAACGCTGACCTAACTATAAATACCCGGTAGCGACCACCACTGGGTAGGGTCATATTTAAAAAAAAAATATATATATATATATATTCACTGAAAAAACCATAGGTTTCAGACACGTTATAGTTACAAATTAGCATTTAAAAAACCTTTGAAATTCACTGAAAAAACCATAGGTTTTAGGGACAGTTTTAGTTACTTGGACATTGCACTCGTACAAAACCCGTGAAATTCCCACGTTATAGTTAGTTCAGCTAACTATAACTCGCGCCCCGCAATGCACTGCTGATGACGTCACATATTACATCACTCATGACATGGTCAGTGACATCACTGATGACATCACTGATGACATCTCAAATGACATCACTGATGACATCATCCAGTGACTGTGTGTTTCTCTAAAGTTTAAATATTTTTAATATATATAGGAAAAGACGTATTGAAGAATGAGTGGGTGTGTAAGTGTCTGTATGGATGATTTAGTAGGTGCGTGACTGACTCTATAAGTGAGTGATTTAACGTATCTTACTGAATGCATGGGTTAGTGACTAAACTGGGTGAATGTCTGTATCCGTCTGTCTGTTGCTGTGTAAGTGGCTGCATGTGTTTGTGAATAGCTAAATGAGTGTCTATATGAGTTATTGAATGCTTGTCTGAGTATCTGTATGGGTTCCTTGAGTGTTTGTGTGGGAGGGGTGTGTGCAACTCTGTGCATAGATGTGTGAGTGGGTGATTCACTGGGTGGATGGTTTCAAGAGTGCATCTGTGATAGACTGTATGGGTGGGTAAGTGTGTGTAAGAGTGTGTTAGTGAGTGAATGTATGTCCCAGTGGTACATGTGTGAGTAACTACATATGTGAAAGGCAGTATATATGTGTGTTGGAGTATATAAATAGCTATAAGCAAGAGTGAGTGATTGTGATAGTGGCTGTATGGATGAGTGTGTGCTTGTATCAGTGATTGTATAAGAGCGTAACAATGTGCTACTATTTGTATGAGTAAGTGAGCTGGTGTGTGTATAACTGTATAGGTGATTAAATGGCAGTGTGTTTAATTATTTGCATGACTGACTAGGTGTGTGAGTATCTCTATGGATGAGTGGCGTTGTTTGAGTGTCTATATAGGAGTAAGAGTGCATATGATAGTCCTGTACTGAGTGACCGTAAGTATGAGTGACTGTACGGGTGAGTGAGTGGATGTGTGTGTGTAGACCTAAGAATCAGTGAGTGGGTATGTAGTTATTGGTGTTGGAGTGTCTATGGTTTTGCGAATGGCAGTCTGTAATTTAGAGTGGGTGTATCAAAGGTTATATTAGGGTGTGAGGAGGTGCATCAGATTATCACGTGGATGATGTCATCAGTGATGTCATTTGAGATGTCATCAGTGATGTCATCAGTGATGTCACTGACCATGTCATGAGTGATGTAATATGTGACGTCATCAGCAGTGCATTGCGGGCGCGAGTTATAGTTAGCTGAACTAACTATAACGTGGGAATTTCACGGGTTTTGTACGAGTGCAATGTCCAAGTAACTAAAACTGTCCCTAAAACCTATGGTTTTTTCAGTGAATTTCAAAGGTTTTTTAAATGCTAATTTGTAACTATAACGTGTCTGAAACCTATGGTTTTTTCAGTGAATTTCAAAGGTTTTTTAAATGCTAATTTGTAACTATAACATGTCTGAAACCTATGGTTTTTTCAGTGAATTTCAAAGGTTTTTTAAATGCTAATTTCTAACTATAACGTGCCTGAAACCTACGTTTTTTTCAGTGAATTTCAAAGGTTTTGTAAATGACAATTTTTAAATGTATTAATTGTTATATTAATTTTTTTCATACTGATTTACTACATTTTTAGAAACATTTTTTTTTACATATTTTATTTTTTAAATTACATTGTAATTACATTATACATTACATTACAAAAAATACTTTCTCAGAATGAATTACTTTAGTTTAAATACTTTGCAGATAGGCAATAGACTTTTAAGTACAGTAGTTACAGTTGTTGCAATGGGCAACACATTTTCAAACACAATGCAACATTCAGCTCAATGTGAATTTCTAGTTAAATGCAATTAGTTACTTTATGGATTACTTTTGTAACCACAGGACTGGATCCTAGATTCAGTCCTGGTACATCTCCTGTAAACAGTTGAGTAAAAGCGTTTTGGTTACAGTCGTGATTTTTAAGGAATATTATTGTATTTTAAAAGTTGACACTTAGAAACTTTTTCTCATAGAATCACCAATGTTATCCTATGGAAGGAAATTCACTTAGCAGGTAAAAACTGTTATCGTTACTTTTTCTTACTCAGTGTTGGATCCTGGATCCAGCACTGGTGCATCTCCTGTAAACAGTTGAAAGAATGCGTTTAAGTCATACAGGCGATTTTTAAGGAATATTTGTAGTTTGTGAAAATCAACACTTTGAAACTTTTTTGCTGAAAACCAGTCAATCTTAGCCTATGAAGGAAATTCAAGTTACCGGTAAGTACGGTTAAAATTACTTTTGAGGACCAGTACTGGGCTGAAAGATGCAGCACTGAGGTCTCTCCTGATAACAGGTGAGTAAATCGGAATTCGCATTTCGGCTGATTTTAGAGGAATATTTTAAAGTTCCAAAACTCCACACTTAGAAGAATTTCCAAGTGAAACCAGTCAATGTTAGCCTATGGAAGGAAATTCAAGTTACTGGTAAGTACGGTTAAAATTACTTTTCAGGACCAGTACTGGGCTGAAAGATGCAGCACTGAGGTCTCTCCTGATAACAGGTGAGTAAATCAGAATTCGGATTTCGGCTGATTTTAGAGGAATATTTGTATGTTTCAAAAATCAACACTTAGAAACTTTTTCAGCAAAAAGCAGGCAATGATATCCTATGGAAGGAAATTCAAGTTACTGGTAAGTACGGTTAAAATTACTTTTGAGGATCAGTACTGGGCTGAAAGATGCAGCACTGAGGTCTCTCCTGATAACAGGTGAGCAAATCGAAATTCGTATTTCGGCTGATTTTAGAGGAATATTTTAAAGTTCCAAAACTCCACACTTAGAAGAATTTCCAAGTGAAACCAGTCAATGTTAGCCTATGAAGGAAATTCAAGTTACCGGTAAGTACGGTTAAAATTACTTTTCAGGACCAGTACTGGGCTGAAAGATGCAGCACTGAGGTCTCTCCTGATAACAGGTGAGTAAATCGGAATTCGTATTTCGGCTGATTTTAGAGGAATATTTGCACAATGGTGAAGGGAGGGGGCGGGGCCTGAGGTGACATCTGTGCAAACGCGCCCCGTTGCGCGTTTTAATTTGGGGGATTAAGTCCCCTTGAATCCTGAGGGTCCCTAGGGGCCAACTAGCCCACCAGGAACCTCCAATATGCGCTAGGGGCTGCGTTGCAGAGACGTGTAGAGAGGCCACACCCCTTTTACACCTCTCTGCAACGCAGCTCTGTGGCGCTTTCTGGATGTACCTGAGGGGCTAGTTGGCCCCCAGGGACCCTCAGGATTGAAGGGGATTTAATTCCCCATCTTAAAACGCGCCACGGGGCCTGTTTGCACACATGTCACCTGAAGCCCCGCCCCTCCCTTCACCACTGTGCAAATGCGCCCCGTGGCGCGTTTTAAGTTGGGGGATTAAGTCCCCTTGAATCCTGAGGGTCCCCGGAGTCCAACTAGCCCACCATATACCTCCAAAAGCGCCACAGAGCTGCGTTGCAGAGAGGTGTAAAAGGGGTGTGGCCTCTCTACACGTCTCTGCAACGCAGCCCCCTGGCGCATATTGGAGGTTCCAGGTGGGCTAGTTGGCCCCCAGGGACCCCCAGTATTCAAGGTGAATTCGTTCCTCTCTGCAAACGCGCCAGGGGGCGCGTTTGCAGAGTGGTGAAGGAAGGGGCGGGGCCTGCGGGCCCGATCGTTTAAAAAAAAAAAAAAAAATTTGTCCTCTGAAGGGGGCTGTGTGGCCCCCTTCCTTTTTCCTGTTTTTATGCCCTGGGGACCCCATCCCCCAGGGCCTTACCCCTTTTTTTAAATTTTTAATTAAAAAAAAAACGGGAAGGGGGCCGCGTGGCCCCCCTTCCCTGGGCCTGTATTGGCCCCGGGGACCCCATCCCCCGGGGCATGGCCTTTTAATTTTTATTCTTTGGAGGGGGGCTGCGTGGCCCCCCTCCTCTGGCCATTTAAGGCCCCGGGGACCCCATCCCCCGGGGCCGGCCTTTCCTTTTTTTAAATTTTTTTTAATTTTTCATATTTGGGGAGGGGGGCCGCGTGGCCCCCCTCCTGGGCCACTACTTGCCCCGGGGACCCCATCCCCCGGGGCTGGCCCTCTCCGTTGGGGACTGTGGGGGGGTCCCCAATCCCCCACAGTCCCGCCGGCTCCCCACGTCCCTTGGGAGCCGGCATTGCTGTTCCACATGGGGAGCAGCTGACATGCTGCTCCCCATGTGGAAAAGCAATCGCTTTGAATATTGGAAGAGAGAGCAGGTTTCCCTGCTCTCTCTTCCAATATCCAAAGCAGTTTGCTATGGCAGGACGGGAGCCGCGAGGCTCCCGTCCTGCCATAGCAAACTACAGTGTCCCGGGGGTAGGCACCCCGGGACACTGCAGGAGCCGGCCCTGGGGGGTGGTGGTCCCCAGGGCCATCAAGGGCTTCCAGGAGGGGGGCCGCGCGGCCCCCTCCCTACATCAGCACAGCCCCGGGGAGGTGGTGGTCCCCGGGGCTTCGGGGGTCCAAAACGGACCCCCATTTTAATTTGTTAGTGCCCCGGGGAGGTGGCGGTCCCCGGGGCATGTGGGGGGGCTGGAGCCCCCCCACACAGGTTATTAAATTATTTAAAAAAAAGCCCGCACCATTTTTAAAAAAAGCCCCGGGGGTGGCGGTCCCCGGGCTTGGGGGGCCCTTTGAGGCCCCCACACATTAAATTATCCCCCCACCATGCCCCCGGGACTTGGGCCACCCGGGGGCCACTAACATCGAAGCGCGGGAGACCGCGCTTCGATTTTTTTTTTCGGCAGGATTCGCGCACCCTGAGCGCATCCTGCCGATTTTTTTTAAAAAAAAATGCTTTTTTGCCCAGGGGGTCCTTGTGGGACCCCCTGAGCAGGCCTAGGGGTTAGGGTGTTTCTACCCTGCCCCCTTTGTGCGTTTTGCGCACTTGTTTCTTTTTTTTCTCGGCGGGATACGCGCACCCTAAGCGCATCCCGCCGATTTAAAAAAAAAAAAATCTTTTCTGCCCAGGGGTTCTTGTGGGACCCCTGAGCACACCTAGGGGGTTAGGGTGTTTCTACCCTGCCCCCTTTTGCACTTTGCGCACTTGTTTCTGTCCCTCGGTTCTACCGAGGGATAAAATGGCTGCCAACACTTCCTGAATCGGAATGTTGACAGCCAGCTGACAGCCAATTAGCATGCAGCTCGTGATCGGGACGGTGCGCGCAGGGTGCGCTGAGGGTACGCGTATCCGACGCGCCCATAGATATATATGTACTTTTACTTTTGATTTTCTCAGGAACTACTGAATGGATTTACACCATTTAAGCAAAAGGCACCAGTCTGAACCAAGGGCTACCTCTTTGCCAACTTTGGTGTAATTCCGTTCAGCAGTTCGGGCTGTAGCTGCGACTAAAGGTTCCTATGGAAAAATGAATCGGGAAAACGTGTTTTGGGACCCCCCTTTTTTCTCGGCCCCCGCTTCACGTATCACCCCGAGACTTTCAGGGTAGGAGCGGAGCGGAGCGCCCCAACAAGTTGGAAACTTTCACGAAGATTCGTCAACCGGCGCCAACGTTATTTCAAATAGAATGTCGCGGATTTCCTATGGATAATAGGTTGTAACTATAACTATCTACTGGCGACCGCCAGTAGATAATATATATATATATATATATATATATATTCACTGAAAAAACCATAGGTTTCAGGCACGTTATAGTTAGAAATTAGCATTTAAAAAACCTTAGAAATTCACTGAAAAAACCATAGGGTTCAGGGGCGTTATAGTTAGTTGGACATTTCACTCGTACAAAACCATAGAAATTCCCCGTTATAGTTAGTTCAGCTAACTATAACTCGCGCGCCCGCAATGCACTGCTGATGACGTCACATATTACATCACTCATGACATGGTCAGTGACATCACTCATGACATCACTGATGACATCTCAAATGACATCACTGATGACATCATCCTTGTGATAGAGTGGCAGACCTCCTCTCACCCTAATATAACCTTTGATACACACACTCAAAAATACAAACTAACATTTTCAAAACAATGGACATACCAATACCAGTTACAACACACCTATTCAGTAATTCCAAGATCTACACACACATCCACTCATTCACCAACAGTCCCTATACAGTCACTCATACATGTACTCACTCATCATATGTACTCATACACCTATACATCCTGTTACACACCGCCACTCATCCATAGAGTTACTCACACACATAGTCACACATGCAAACAAAGTATCAAACATCCATTTACTTGCATATACAGTTATACACACAATACCACACTTACTTCTACAGCAACTTACACATACTTACTCTCTTAAACAATCACTTATAGAAACACCTACTTATTTGTACAGGAACTCTTCCAATCTCTCACTCTCACATATACTCACTTATATACACCAATACTCACATATACTAGTTTAAAACATATGTAGTTACTCATAAAGACACTACTGAGACAGTCATTCACTCACTAACACACCCATACACATACTCATCCACCTATACAGTCCTGCACACATGCTGTCTTCAACACATACAAACAGTGAGTCACTCATTCATGCATCTATGCACTAAGTAATACCCCCCACCGAACCATACAGACACTCAGACACTCATACTGATACTCAAAAAACCAACTAATAACCCATATAGACACTCATGTAGCTACTCACCAACCCATGCAGCCACTTATACACAAAGTGAGAGACTGATACAGATATTTTCATATTTAAACATTACTCACTAACCCATGTATTCACTAAGATACACTTAGTCAGTTATACAATCAATTTTACAAAACAAAATCATCCATTTAGACACTTATATACCCTTTTATTCTTCCATCGACCTTGAGATATACATATATAAAACATATTTAATTTTCAGAAAAACACACATTCACTGGATGATGTCATCAGTGATGTCATCAGTGATGTCATTTGAGATGTCATCAGTGATGTCATGAGTGATGTCACTGACCATGTCATGAGTGATGTAATATGTGACGTCATCAGCAGTGCATTGCGGGCAGCACGAGTTATAGTTAGCTGAACTAACTATAACGGGGGAATTTCTATGGTTTTGTACGAGTGAAATGTCCAACTAACTATAACGCCCCTGAACCCTATGGTTTTTTCAGTGAATTTCTAAGGTTTTTTAAATGCTAATTTCTAACTATAACGTGCCTGAAACCTATGGTTTTTTCAGTGAATTTCTAAGGTTTTTTAAATGCTAATTTCTAACAATAAGGTGCCTGAAACCTATGGTTTTTTCAGTGAATATATATATATTTATTATACTATGTATACATGTGAAAATGTCTCGGTCCCCTGTTTGCCTCGGTGGCACGGAAAAAATGGGTGGAACTGACGTCAGCACGCCGACGAGGTTCTCTTATGGCTCCGATGACGTCATACGGTGTCGCGAGCGGAGCCGTGCTATTATGACATCCTCGTTGACGTGGGAGAGCTAGGAAAGAATTTCCGTGGAATGCTGGTGCAGTGGATATTCACCTAAGTGTTCAGGCTAGTCCTTTGGGAGCAACTGTTTATGTTGCCACTCCAGAAACCGAAACCAGTGATCCGAGGGCAGAGGCCCTGCAGATGGCACACGAGGTGGGGTGCCCAGTCGTGTGCACCGGCGGGGCAGCGAAGTGACAAGCACCACAACCCACAAAAAAGGTAACAAGGGCACTGAATAACACAGGATCTTCTCTTTGTATCTGGCAGGAACAACGAAGTTAAAATGCCCTAGTACCAAAATGTAGAATTAGTGCTACAACGGTCTTCAAGAGGACCTGCGATGCCGCTTCTGCCTCCCGTACCCTGGAGGTGGCACATGGGTCACGCGGTACGGTCATACTGCGGTGAGACGCACACTCGTTGACCTCTCATGGCACTGCTCCACACTTCAGGGAGGACGCTTAACATTAGCTATGTTTTCTGATGACATGTCGCGCCGGCCCCGTCCAACAACAGAACTCCTTTAGATCCAAACAGACTCTTCCACTCTCTCACCGGAAGTGAAACCAGGCCACGCGGACACTTTCACAATACAACAGCCAGGAATGCACTTTTTGGTAAAAAAAACACATTCCTTCCTCCTAATTAATCAAATAAACGTTTCACTGAAGAACAGGGGCCAGCTTCGATCGGTAAACAGCCGTTACAATGACTTTTTTACTTTGCGATACCATTACAACGCATGCATTACCACGCATGCGTTGTACATCACAAAGTCATTACTACGCATTTTTTTAGAACGCACAGTCGTTTACCACGCATGCCTTTACAACGAATTTTGTTGTAAAGGTATGTACGGTAAATGACCATGCGTTCTAAAAAACATCTAGACGATCCATGTCGTTGTAAGGAAACAGAGGCTGTTCCGTTTCCTCACAACGATGTGCACCGCCCCTCAGAGACGACGTGAAGCAGGAACCACGAGGAGAGAGGAACCACGAGGAGTGAGAGGTAAGGGGGATTGGGCATGGGGTGGGGGTTTCTTTTCTAGGGTTTAGGGTAGTGCAGTGGTGTTTGGGTGGTGTAGGGGGTCGTGCTGGGGGTAGCGTTTTAGGGTTTAGGGTAGTGCAGTGGTGTTTGGGTAGTGTAGGGGGTCGTGCTGGGGGTAGTGTTTTAGGGTTTAGGGTAGTGCAGTAGTGTAGGGGGTCGTGCTGGGGGTAGTGTTTTAGGCTTTAGGGTAGTGCAGTGGTGTATGGGTAGTGTAGGGGGTCGTGCTGGGTTAGTGTTTTAGGGTTTAGGGTAGTGCAGTGGTGTTTGAGTAGTGTAGGGGGTCATGCTGGTGGTAGTGTTTTAGGGTTTAGGGTAGTGCAGTGGTGTTTGTGTAGTATAGGGGGTCATGCTGGGGGTAGTGTTTTATGGTTTAGGGTAGTGCAGTGGTGTTTGGGTAGTGTAGGGGGTCGTGCTGGGGGTAGATTTAGGGTTTAGGGTAGTGCAGTGGTGTTTGGGTAGTGTAGGGAGTTGTGCTGGGTGTAGTGTTTTAGGGTTTAGGGTAGTGCAGTGGTGTTTGTGTAGTGTAGGGGGTTGTGCTGGGGTAGTGTTTTAGGGTTTATGTTAGTGCAGTGGTGTTTGGGTAGTGTAGGGGGTAGTGCTGGGGTAGTGTTTTAGGGTTTAGGGTAGTGCAGTGGTGTTTGGGTAGTGTAGGGGTTCATGCTGGGGGTAGTGTTTTAGGGTTTAGGGTATGGCAGTGGTGTTTGGGTAGTGTAGGGGGTCGTGCTGGGGTCGATTTAGGGTTTAGGGTAGTGCAGTGGTGTTTGTGTTGTGAGGGGGTCGTGCTGGGAGTAGTGTTTTAGGGTTTAGAGTAATGCAGTGGTGTTTGTATAGTGTAGGGGGGTTTAGGGTAGTGCAGGGGTGTTTGTGTAGTGTAGGGGGTCATGCTGGGGGTTGTGTTTTAGGGTTTAGGGTAGGGCAGTGGTGTTTGTGTAGTGTAGGGGGTAGTGTTTTAGGGTTTAGGGTAGTGCAGGGGTGTTTGTGTAGTGTAGGGGGTCATGCTGTGGGTAGTGTTTTAGGGTTTAGGGTAGTGCAGTTGTGTTTGTGTAGTGTACGGGGTCGTGTTTTAGGGTTTAGGGTAGTGCAGGGGTGTTTGTGTAGTGTAGGGGGTCATGCTGGGGTTAGTGTTTTAGGGTTTAGGGTAGTGCAGTGGTGTTTGGGTAGTGTAGGTGGTCATGCTGGGGGTAGTGTTTTAGGGTTTAGGGTAGTGCAGTGGTGTTTGTGTAGTGTGGGAGGTCATGCTGGGGGTAGTGTTTTAGGGTTTAGGGTAGTGCAATGGTGTTTGTGTAGTGTAGGGGGTAGTGTTTTAGGGTTTAGGGTAGTGCAGTGGTGTTTGTGTACTGTAGGGGGTCGTGCTGGGTTCTAGTGTTTTAGGATTTAGGGTAGTGCAGTGGTATTTGTGTAGTATAGGGGGTAGATTTAGGGTTTAGGGTAGTGCAGTGGTGTTTGGGTAGTGTAGGGGGTCGTGCTGGGGGTAGTGTTTTTGAGTTTAGGGTAGTGCAGTTGTGTTTGGGTAGTGAAGGGGGTCGTGCTGGGGGTAGTGTTTCAGGGTTTAGGGTAGTGCAGTGGTGTTTGGGTAGTGTAGGGGTCAACCAACATGAATTTGTCCTTGTGTGATGTAACCAATGCTCATGTAAAGCACTCCAATACCTGACCAGTCTGCACTATATAAAACTGCAAAAAAACAAAAAATAAAAAGTGTTTTGCACACTTCTGTCATTGGGCTATACGTGGGCTACCTCTGGGTGATATTTGTGCTACATTTGGGCTCTTTTTTCTCTGGTGGCCATCTTGGGAGACTTATTTGTTATGAAGTTTCCTAATTTCCTCATTTACTACAGTCTCCTCAGTAGGAAATGCTTTCAGTTTTTTACTTTGATTCCATCAAGAAGGCATTCAGATGTGTCACACATTTGCCATAAATTCAGAATGTTAGCACTCTAGTTGTTCATTAGATCACTGTAGTAAAGCTACTGCTCACCAAGGAGTTAACTGGAAGTCTACTGCTGGTATTGAAAGTGATTGTTTCAGTCTGCATGTCAGAATTTTCTAATGAAATAGAAGAGGATTTGAGATCTCACTTAAAACATGCCCTAAATTTTCTTTTTGCAGCACTAACCATAATTTCTATGGCAAAATGAACCCCCTCATTTTGTTCCTTTTTAAACTAAATGTTTTAAGTGTTACCAGTTTATTCCAATCAAGATGGCTTCAGGTGTGCCATACTTTTGTCATAAGTAAGGCTGTTAGCACTCTAGTTGTTCTTTAGAACACTCTGGGAAGCTGCAGTAGAACACAAAGGCATCAACTGACAGGCTGCTCCTGTTGAAATATAACAGGAAGATATTTGAGATCTCACTTAAAACATGTCCTAATTTTTCTTTCTACAGCACTAACCATAATTTCTATGGCAAAATGAACCCCCTCATTTTGTTCCTTTTTAAATTAAATGTTTTAAGTGTTACCAGTTTATTCCAATCAAGATGGCTTCAGGTGTGCCCTACTTTTGTCATAAGTAAGACTGTTAGCGCTCTAGTTGTTCTTTAGAACACTCTGGGAAGCTGCAGTAGAACACAAAGGCATCAACTGACAGGCTGCTCCTGTTGAAATATAACAGGAAGATATTTGAGATCACACTTGAAACATGTCCTAATTTTTCTTTCTACAGCACTAACCATAATTTCTATGACAAAATGAACCCCATCATTTTGTTCCTTTTTAAATTAAATGTTTTAAGTGTTACCAGTTTATTCCAATCAAGATGGCTTCAGGTGTGCCATACTTTTGTCATAAGTAAGGCTGTTAGCACTCTAGTTGTTCTTTAGAACACTCTGGGAAGCTGCAGTAGAACACAAAGGAATCAACTGACAGTCTCTGCCATTGTTGGATGTACATGTTTTACTGAGAATGTCAGACTTCATTCTCACATGACTGAGAAAGATAATGTGAATTTACAGAAAATATGCTCTCATTTTAGCTTCTGGAGCACCTTCCAAAACTGTATGGGACAAGCATGTGAAAATAGTTTTCTCTCAAACATGATTCATGATATCCCAGCAGAAGGTTTTTCACAGGGTAAAATCACCTTAGAACACACCACAATTCCTGAAATTAGTATGGTACCATCAACAAATGAATTCTAATGTAACTAAAGTCTGTTATCACCCTTATAGTTCTCCTTTTGGTAACCCTCAAAATCTTCGATTCACTACAATGCATTTCAATGGGGTACTATCATTTATATTGGTCCCAAGATGGCTGCCAGCAATTCCAGGATGAAGTGCTGACAGCCAATCAGATCTCACGATGACATGTGTGGTTAGGCTCCGCCCAGATATATATGTGTTTTTACTTTTGATTTTCTCAGCAACTACTGAACGGATTTACACCATTTAACAAAAGGGTTCTTTCTGAACCAAGAACTACCTCTTTGCCAAATTTGGTGTAATTCCGTTCAGCAGTTCGGGCTGTAGCCTTGCATAAAGTTTCCTATGGGAAATTGATTTTTTGACTCTTATTTTTTTAATTTCTCCGCAACTACTGAACGGATTTACACCATTTAACAAAAAGGGTTCTTTCTGAACCAAGAACTACCTCTTTGCCAAATTTTGTGTAATTCCGTTCAGCAGTTCGGGCTGTAGCCGTGGCTAAAGTTTCCTATGGGAAAATGAATGGGGAAAACACGTTTTGGGACCCCCCTTTTTTCTTGGCCCCCGCTTGACGAATCACCCCGAAACTTTCAGGGTAGGAGCGGACCGGAGCGGGCCATAAAGTTTGAAAATTTCGCGAAGATTCGTCAACCGACGCAAGAGTTATTTCAAATAGAATGTCGCGGATTTCCTATGGAAAATAGGTCCTAACTATAACTATCTACTGGCGACTGCCAGTAGATAATATATATATATATATATAAAAGTATGTATATATATATATATATATATATAGAACACAACCCCTGCTCCCAAAGGAAAAGAGCACGCACACGAGGATTGCACGAATACGGCTTCTTTATTGCGATGGGCCTCCCACGACCCAGCTACCAGGAGAGACGCGTTTCGGCTGTAACGACAGCCTTTGTCAATCTGGTGAGCGCCTTTTTTTTTCTTTATATATATAGCTACAACTTCATAGATAAGGTAAAAATACTACATGCTGATACAAAATAATATACACTGCCTAATGCATCTATATAATCTGCATTGTGTACATCAATACAACGAATCGTGTAGTCACATTGTATGCTGTTTAAATATTTTCAAACAACTGCACCAATAGTTATTTGTATTGCCAATACAGATGCCATATCATACTATATCTACAACACATTGCACATTTAGCATGGAGTAAATGAAAACATGTTTCAAAAATTAAAACGTGTTTCAATTCTATAGTTAAAAAGATTAGCGCACACCACCTCGGATAGCACTGATGTATCAAATGAATGACTGTCGGTGTATGCATCGTAAAGTGGACACGGGTTGCCTGAATTGTTTGAATGTTACTGCTTATCTCGCAATCGCCGAACAGCCTGATTCTGATACCATATTGTCAAATTGCATGCACTCCTCAATGGCTCAGAAAAGACGTAGAATAATCCAGCCAGTTTTTCCAGGACATAAACATTACTGCGCACACCACCTGTATAACAATAGCATCGCTAAATGTCCTCTTCCTTTCACATCATTATAACAATATCTCGGAGGACTAATAATCCCATAATGCATCATTAAAGCATAATCCGTTTGAACGTGACAAACATGAATTCACAGCATAACATGCTATACTTGTTTCAACATGGACAAGCTGTGAACGTCGGGAAAAAAAAACTAAAGCAATCTTTGTTTTCTGAAGTACTCTAGGAAAAATAAAACAACATAAAGTGCATACTGTTCCTCATTAAATGAGCTTACAGATAGCAGGTCCCAGGCAATCCAATCCACATCACAGCGTGAATGTTCAGCTGGGTAAATCTCCAACAGGTCCAACAGCCCAAAAGATTAATATGTGCCGCAATCCTCACCAAACCAAAGCAGATGCTTGTATTGGTGCCCAGTCACCAGACCTCCCTCGGCATACTGAGTGAGGCTGTAGTATGCATGTCAAAACTCCGTCACAGCGCTGAAAATCGGAAGATTTCCCCGCGCCGAGTCATATATATATACAATGCATGGACAATGTATTTGCACGTTATAATATAATGGATTACGACAATAAGTATTCTTAACGCACCTTGAAGGAGTCCGTGCCTACTTCGGTTGAGAAGTTTGTTCATTGGGATTGGAATTGTATATATATATATATATATATATATATATATATATATATATATATATATATATATATATATATTCCTGCTGCAGAGTACAAAAAGCACAGCACTCGCGGGAAACTGCTAAACCCAGATTTTATTCGGGTTTGCCAAGCACAAAAAGACGCGTTTCGGCGACTGCCTTTGTCAATAGTACACGGCAGCCCGAGACAGCGTTATTTAAATCAACACATAGCCAGTTCATTGGTGTTTCGTGTCCAATCGAAATAAATAAAGGACTGTTATGATGGACACAGAAAACATTTCGGCCATCTTTGAACATGCAACTTGTAATCATTAGTGCATGTCTATACAGCTAAATGCTTCTAATTAACTATACATATATACACGTATATACACATATTCATTAATTTACATCTTGCCCTGAATGGGCTATCGCTGTAAACAAGTCCATACCTCATATTTTGGTCATTATTCGCAATTGCGCAAATAGAGCATAATTCCGCCCTCAATGGGCTTTTAAATCCACTGCCCAATTAATACAATGCTAAATCATTCTATTATGATTGAATATATAATGCCAACTCATTCACCCATCACCAGAACTTGGAAAACAAGAGAAAAATTCAAATCCCTAAATACACAGGGAGACCCCTCAAAACAAAATTAGAGAGAATAACAGAACGATTATATCCAAAACAAAGATATAACCAACGAGCTACCAAAGACAATCAAAAAGCAAAAAGAAGATCCATTTGCTTCACTGAAGCACTATTTGCATCATGTATATACATGTAATCCAGAATCCATTGATGTCATTATTTACAATTATTTACAATTATTCACAAATGCACAGCCAGTTCCTCTCCACCATTGAGTCCCTGAGGTATTTTAGTCTGAATGTCAATAATATATCTGGACTCAAGTCTTCGGAGTTTGAGTTGTCTGTCTCCTCCTCTTATGTTTCCTGGCACATGGTCTAAACAGAAATAGCGCAACAGCTCCCTGTTGCTCCTATGATGGCTTTCAAAATGGCGGGCCACCGGATAAGTTACATCCTTGGTAGCGATCGCTCTCATGTGCTCTAGGATCCTGATTTTGGTAGGATGTATAGTACTCCCGATGTACCGGAGCCCACACGGACATACTAAACAGTACACTGTGTGGCTGGTGTTACAATTCATGAATTTTTCAATCTTTTTAGGAATCTTTATACCTGGTACCTCATATGTCAGGACCTTGTGACTACTTTTGCACGCCTTGCACTTTTTGCAAGGATGAAAGCCTTTGATCTGATTAAAACATGAATCACTTCTTCCTTGGGAATAGTGACTCTGTACCAATTGATCTTTTAAAGATCTGGCTTTTCTAAATGACAAAAGGGGGCTCTAGCCAGATCCTCCCCAATGACTGGATCAGATTTTAAGATATGCCAGTTCTTTCTCAGTATTTGTCTCAGATCATTTGCATTGCTAGAAAAGTTGGTAATCATCCTACAATCTGTAGTTTGAGATGATCTAGCTTGCTCTTTCCTCTGTTTAGTTCTCGATATACCACATATCAGTTCTGTTCTATCCTTCGTGTCTACCTTATTTTTGGCACTAAGTAGAACTTCACTAGAATATCCTCGTGTGTGGAATCTGGCTGTGCTTTCATTCGCTGCTGCTTGAAAATCGCACTCTCTGGTGCAATTCCTCTTTATCCTCAGCAGCTCGCCATATGGGATGCTATGAATTAGTTTATCCATATGACAGCTGCTGGAATGCAAGACAGAATTCCCTGCCGTAGGTTTCCTATGTAAAACTGTACACAATTTATCTTCCGAAACAAAAACCCGCAAATCCAGAAAATTTACGGAGGTCTTACTTATTTCTCCACTGAACTTGAGATTGAGATTGTTAATGTTCAGGACATTGACATACTCTACAGCTGACTCAATTGTGTCGTTGTATATGATGAACAGGTCATCGATATACCGGTTCCAGCTGACCAATTTATTGGTCCATACATCGTTGGCATCCGACCAGGCCACCTGCTTCTCCCACCAGCCTACGAAAAGATTTGCGTAGCTGGGGGCAAAGCAGGTGCCCATGGCTGTGCCTTGCATCTGTCTGAACAGTTGTTCCTGAAAAAGGAAAATGTTGTTAGTTAAACAATACTTGACAAATTCAAGAATCATACAATTATGTTCCAAATACTTCAAGGAGCGTCCTTTCAAAAAGTATTCAATAGCTTCCAGGCCCTTACTGTGTTGAATACTTGTATATAGACTGGAAATGTCTAAGGTGATCATGACAAAATTAGGTTCCCAGGTGATGCCTTCAATCATTTTTAAAAAATCTTTTGTGTCTTGGATATACGAGGTCAGTTCAATAACAAAGTCAAACAGAAAGAAATCAATAAATGTGGACATGTTTTCCGTTAAACACCCCTTCGAAGACACAATCGGATGCCCAGGAGGGTTCACACTGTCTTTATGTAGTTTTGGGAGGTGATAAAAAGTCGGAATGACTGGATGTTTGCAGTCTAAATACTTAAATTCATCATTGTCCAACATACCTTTCTGTTTCCATTTTCTTATGAGATGTCCATAAGTTTCGATACTGTTGGAATATTCTTTCATGGTGATCTGGCTATAATTGGAGGTATCAAATATATATATATATCCAAACAAGAAATGCGCCAAGACCCGGTTCCTGGAAAAGGTGCTTTATTACTATTGGCGCAGGCAATCACATGACAGAGGCACCTGACGCGTTTCAGCATTTGCTTTTCTGTCATGTGATTGCCTGCGCCAATAGTAATAAAGCACCTTTTTCCAGGAACCGGGTCTTGGCGCATTTCTTGTTTGGATTGTTATTGCAGAAATCGCTGTCTTCTGCATTAGTCAAGACCGCCCTGCAGGGTTGGGGGCCCCAACGACAGCATCTTTTCTTTGATATATATATATATATATATATATATATATATATATATATATATATATATATATATATATATATATATATATATATATATATATATATATATATATATATATATATATATATATGTGAAGACACCAACTCCTGAATTACCTCTCCCGGTAACAAAACAGGTACGGACCACACTGTGGTAGTTCAATTAAAGTGCTTTTATTGCAGTCTCAGCATGACGCGTTTCGGCCGTGTTGCCACAGCCTTGATCACATGACGCACCGGAACCAGAACTGACATTTTATAGTGTTTCCCCTACCCCTATGCTTACACCCACCTGGGTTAATAATGAAGCTAGAAAACATACTAAGATGTTACAGGAAAACAACTTGGTTCCCTCAGTCATAATACAAATGTATAAAATTCAAAGTATAAATTCATTACTGACATTGATACGGTCACAATGAGATAAAAAAAAACATAAAAGCCAAGAATTTGCTGATGATTTAAAACCAAGTGGTTTGAAACTCTACCTCATGACCAATCAATACAGGGACCTAAGCTGACAATCAAAATTGCCCGAGCCTGGGTGTAAACAGAGACAAATAAATAAAGTGCACGTGCAAAAATCAGTAAAAATAGATACAGTATTATCTAAACATGGCTGATATTATCATCATATCAGTCACCAGATAAATAATTAAAATCAAAAGGAAGGCATGTGGCTAATGCATTAGATTTCTTTCGCACTAAAGTGCAAGTGCAGGTTTCAGAAAACTCGAATGAAGTCCTCATAACAGTTAGCTTAATTAAGATGTTAGGATAAATCCAACTAGTACTAAATTCTAAGTAAGTTTGTCAGATAATTAGAATACAGTGACCCATCCGGATCACCACAATTTCATAAACATTCATTTTGGATATATACAACCAGAAAATTTACACAGAATCACAATATAGCATTAAATCCAAGATTAACAATGAATAAGGTTAGTAAAAAAACAGCTTAAAAACCCATCATAAAAAACCAGTAAAAAGTACCCGCCATCACCAAGACCCAACCAATGGTTAAAATCCAGGTAAAAACGAGACCCAAACTAGTCCTAAAAACAGGCCAAAAAACCGCTTCTCTAAAAACCATATTCATCATACAGGCATACAGAAACCCTTGATATTAATCATTTCATTAATTTACAGAATATGTTATTTCACAATTTTTTTAAAAATAATTTTTACAAAAAATTCTGAAGGTCTTCCCCTGTGTTAAGACCTTTTGGAATCCTAGTATCAAGTAATACAATGTATTTGGATTCTAATTGTCTAAGTTTCCTCTCTCTGTTGCCACCTCTTGGATCTTTGGGAACTGAATCAATCACAAAATAACTCAAGTCACTTAAATCATTTTTGTGTACTAACTTGAAATGACGAGCTACAGGGTAGCTTTGATCAGAGTTCACAATAGCACGTAAGTGTTGTAATATACGGTTGAATACCTGTAGCTTAGTATTGCCAATATATTTTAAATTGCATGTGCATTCAAGTACATATACCGCAAAATCCGTACGGCAAGTGAACAACCCTCTGATTTTGACTGGATTGGGATCAAAAGCACTCTGATATTCAGTTTTGTTAATGCCAAACTTGCAAGCCCGACAAGAAATACACTTGTGGAAACCTGTTCTTTTTGAAAGCCAATTACTAGAGGCACCAACTTCCGGACTAGATTTAACCAAGGCATCCCTCATAGAGGGTGCCCGTCTGAAAGTAATAAGAGGGTGATCAGGTAAAAACTGTGACAGTGTTATATCAGTCTTCAGTATAGGCCAATGCCTGTTGATTATACCTCTGAATTTCCTCTCTTGGCAGCTATATGTTGTTATAAGTCTTACTGAATCATTAAGCTGAATGGGGTCATTTCTACCCTTGCTAGTTCCTCTATTTCTTTCCTTGGTGGTGGTGCTTAAACATTGTTCTCTAGTGTGGCTATTTGCTCTCAATTTGGCGGTTTCTAACTCTTTAGGGTTATAACCAAGGACAATGAATCTGTTTAGTGCCTGAGTCTGGCATTCTATGAGATCTCTCTCCGAACTGCAGATTCTCCTCATTCTTAAAAATTCCCCGTACGGAATACTTTTGATCAAATGACTGGGGTGAGAACTGCTTGCATGTAAAACCGCATTTCCGGCAGTTGTCTTCCTGTGGAGCCTGGTCTGTAGTGTGTTGTCCTCCACATATATCTCTACATCAAGAAATTGGACACATTGTTTACTTATGTCAGCTGTGAATTGGAGATTCAGTTCATTATCATTAATCACTTTCACGAATTCATTGGCTGATTCAATAGTCCCTTTCCACACTAAGCATACATCATCTATGAATCGCCAGAATTCCACCACATGGCCTTCAAACATATCTCCGTGGGTACCTCTGAGGACATGCTCCTCCCACCACCCCACGTGCAAGCACGCGTAGCTGGGGGAGAAACATGCCCCCATCGCCACACCACAAAGCTGCTGAAAGACTTCCTTATTGAACATAAAATAATTATTCAATAAACATAATTCAATCATCCTTAGAATCATATCATTGTGTTGGCGGTAATTAATACTTCGTTTTTCCAGAAAATATTTGACTGCTTTAAGGCCATTGTTAGACCTGGCACCATTGGCGTGGGTCTCCCTTCCATTTTTGCTGTTGCCTCTTATGTTTTTGCTGGTTTTAGATGCTTTTGGGCACTGTGCCACTGCTGTTCAGAGCCACAGTGCAAGTGCTCCCTATGGTAAATTGATGTATGGATTAGTGACTCCATGATTGGCTTGTTTGGCTTACTGTCAGACCCTTGTACAGTGCACTGCGTGTGCCCAGGGCTTGTAAATCAAATGCTGCTGGTGGGCTTGCAGCACTGGTTGTGCCACCCACCGGAGCAGCTTGTAAAGTGTGTCTCAGGCCTGCCATTGCAGAGCCTGTGTGCAGTCTGGTACTGCCATGTTGACTGGGCAAGTGCACCCACTTGCCAGTCCCTAAACCTTCCCTTTTATACATATTAGTCACCCCTATGGTAGGCCCAAGGGCAGGGTGCATTGTAGGTAAAGGTAGGACATGCCCTGGTGTGTGTGGCATGTCCTAATAGTGAATTACAGCCATTTTCGTTTTTCACTATTGCAAGGCTACCTGTTCCCCATAGGCCAGAATGGGCAGTTAGATTATAACATTTTATAATCCTAACTGACTCAGGGAACTAGGTAGTGATGGAGCAGGAAAAATAAAAATTTTAACCCCTAACAAATTTTATAATTAATTAAATAAAATGTTCGTTTAAATGTATTAATCAACACTGTATGTGTGGGAATGGTAATATGCCAATGTGTGTGCTAAATAATCTATTAATAAATGTCTGTGTGTCTAATTATAACGTAAAAATAAATGCGTACTAATAAAAATAAATGCATGTTATTGTGCTTCATAGAAATAAAACGTGTCGTTGCAAAAACAAATAGTGATGGTAAGTAAGGAACAGCTTAAATGTTGCTTTCTGCTAGGTAACAACTAATTGGGGTACGTAGACGGGAGGGAAACGAAAGGGATATTTTTCTCTATTTTAATTATGTTTTATTTGCCTCAAATTAGTGCTTCTAAAGTATAACCGAGTGGCGATATAAAATGGCCGCCAGTGGGAAGATGTGCGCAGGCGCAAGGGGACACGTGGTACGGGATGAGATTGAAGAAATCTGGAACCTCGTGATGTCTCTGAGAGGCTAGGATGCAAGAAATGGTCAAGGCTGGTGTGACCTAATTGAACTGATAGTGTGCCATGATGATCAGCAGAGAGCCCGTGGGAAACAAGTCTAAGAGAAAGGACAATGACTGCGGAGTTCTCGAATGTGTCGAAAGAAGTTACAAATGAACTGATCGAATCGGATGGAAATGTTTAAGCGTATGGGAAAGGAAATGATCCAAGGACCCTTGAATCCAAGAGAACTTGATTAAAGAATGAATAAGCTGACATGCATGGACCAATGAAAGAAAAGCGTGATATTAATGTTGCAACAGTTAGTTAGCAAAGTTAGAATTAGGGTATAAGAGGGCCTACTCTTAGTGGGAGGGGGTTCAGTTCCAGGCAGTTCGAGAGTCGTGGTTGCAGTCACAGTCAGGAGAGGAGTTGAAGAGTCGTGTTGGTGGCTTCCAGTGCTGGGTGGTCCTGATCGATCCCTTATTTGAGCGGGAGATGCTGAAAGACTGTTAGAGGAGACGGGTTGCAGGTAGCTGATGCTGACGAGCTGAAGTTGCTGTTGCTGTCTTAATTTTACAGTTGAGTATGAGAATCAGGCTATTTCTAATTCCTAACTTAGGTTAGAAATCATTAGGCTAAATTAGGAAGCTAGGCAGGTAATTAGGGTTTTGGCTTCATGACAAAAATTTCCTTTCTGCAATAAATTGATTATGTTTAATAAAATTGTGAATTTAAGATTGAATAATTGAATAAAGTATTAAAAATTCTTTCCATGCTTTTAAAATTATATAAAATTTAAGATTCTTTAAACTCAAAATGACTCAGTGGTTATTTTCCTAAATGATTGTGACATAAGTAATTGTTTATTGTGATTCAGCTGGTCTTAATCACTATGAACTAATTTCTTAAATGAATGATTCATCGACAAACAATGAGCAGGAATATCTTAAGAAATAACTAAAAGAAAGTGACTAATTAAGGTAACAAGATATCTTGGCTCTTCCAGCGGTACATAAAAGGTGTTCTCCATTTAGTTCTCATGCTTCTCCTAGGAGTACAGAATTTCACAAAGGTGTAAAGGAAATCCAGGAGTGTGTGTGTGTGTTAGACGATGTTTATGGGCCCCATCGTCATGTGGATATGAGAAATATAGTTTGCCCCTGGATGACCTATAAGTAACCTAGGAGGAGAATAGTTTTTATTGTACGCGCTGCATCAGATTTCTTGGTAGCAGAGTTATGGTTTTCTATAGATTAGTTTAGTGATTATTGTTTATTGATTATTGATTATTTTTGATGACTAACACTATATGTTGAGTCACGTTATGTTATATGTAAGTTTTCACGCTTCTGGGATGTAGGAAGTGGAACACGTGTGGCAAGAGAAGTCACATGGAATTTGGTACATGGTCTGAATTCATTTTTTGATTATAACGCAGGTTGTGTTATGTTAGGGATTTCTGTGTGAAAAGTGTGTAATTGAAATAGCAAATCACGTTTACTTGTGAAACTTTGGCCTTAATTCTCAGGAGCCTAGTCTCCACATGTGTCTTATCCCCAGAGAAACGAGTAAATTGTTTGTTTGAAAGAAGGGTAAGGTATAGGGAAGTGCTACTTTATCGGCGAAAGTAAATAATTCTGTGGTAGGGTAGAGGTAAGTGCTGCCTACTGGAAAAACAGGATTCTTGTGTAAAAAGACAAAGCTGTCACTTTGTTTAGCGAATCAGACTATGGAATTGTTTATGTGTTGTAACTAACGAAGAAAACAGTGAAAAGAAAAATTGCCGATAAATTTTGTGAAGGAGGGGTAAAGAGTAGAAGTGACGTGGAAAAGTGCCGCGCTAGGATTGGATAGTGCGTTAGACACCTGAACACAGAGCAGGAGTGACGTAGAGAAGTGCCGCGCTAGGATTGGTTGGTTCGCGGACGGAGGGAATTGTTCTGATTGGTACGTTAGTGTGAATTGCGCTGTAATTGGACGAAGTTCCGTACACAGAAACAGCGTTAGAGTAAAGAGAAAACAAATAGAAAACATGCCGTATTACGAGTATGAAAGGGAGAGAACGTCATGGACGACGAAATTGAAGAATTTCTTTAAGAAAGACAAAAAGGTTGTGACTAGAGAGGGACAAGTAATTCCTCCGCCGAAATCAGCAGCTTCACATATGATGCTGAAATATGGATATCATACGTGCATATGGTTGGACAATTGGGTAAAATATACAAAGAATGATGGAGCATTGGCTTTTCCTGAAAATGGTTCTTTTAATGTAGCGGTTTTACGGAATCTAAGAGAGAAAATGTTTAAATTGGAACCTAGACCTAGACCGACACAGTTTGAGGCTTTAACAGAATGGGAAGATGAGATGTACGAGCGAGAAAGGTTCAGAGGAATGAAAGGTTATGAGTTTGTACCCGGAAGATTGTGGGGAATGAATCATGAGGACAGAATAAAACGATGGAGATGTGCTAACATGACAGGAGGGTTGTTTCCAGCTTTTACAGTTGAGGAAGGGACTAAGAAAAAACGGACTGAGAAAAAGAAACATATAGAGAGAGAAAAGTATATGCATGAGAGCGAAACGGATGACGAATTGCTGGAAGATATTTTAAATAGAAATCCACCTCCGTATCAGCAGAGTTCTACAGTGGTGACACCAAATGCGCCACCAATAGAGACTATGCGAAATAAAAGTCCGGAAAAGAGAAATGAGGTAAATAGGTCACAAGAACAAATGAGAACTTCTCAAAATGAGGGAATAGAAAGCGACAATGCAAGTGAATTGGCAAGAACAACAAAAGAACTAACTGAGAAAATTAGAGAATTAACGAAAAATATGGAAGCAGTTACTGTGCCTGTAACAATAGGTCCAGTAATACCAGTTTTTGAGAATCAGAAAATTGATGAGCGATCCTTGGTGATTCCCTTGAGTTCACAATTTCAGAGAGAAAAGGAAAGAATGGAAACAAGTCCAGGTACAAGTAATTTGGCTAGTGCTTACAGACCAAGTCCACCTGAAAATTTAACAGTAAATGAGTGTAATGGTAGGAAAATACCTATGGTAACTGAATCTGCAACAGTAACACCTGAAAAGAGTGGAAATTGGACAGAAATAAATAATACTCCCATAGGTCCGACTCCTGATCAGTTAAATGAGTGGATAAAAGCTTTTAAAATAAAAGAAACGGAAGAAAAACCATTAGATGTGATCAGATTAAAAATTGACATGGAAGAATTAATACTAGGAACGATTGGTACTGAAAAGATAAAAAATTATCAGGATGATGAAATAATGTTTCTGTGTAAAAGTATAACATGGAGGGCAAAGAATTTACATGACAAATTAGAAGAAGTGGCTAGTGAGATTGGAATAGATTTTGCAAAAGTAAAAACATTGCAGAAACCATACAGAGTGGATTTTTGTGAAAAAGATATTGAAAATTTGAATACAGCAGGAAGGCTGACACAGATAAAAGAGTTGATTGTTTTGTTGAGAAAATGGGGTGATGTGGACAGATGGAAGGTTAGATGGACAAAGAAGAATGAGAAAAGTATAGACAAAGGTTCATTGGCTTTTATGATAACAGAAAAAGAACCTGTTGTTAAAGAATACCCTATGAGAGAAACTCCAGGTGGTAGTTACGTGCATGTTACATGGACTAGGCAGGACATCCTGTCATTTACAAATGACTTTCCAAAACTGAGAGAGAAGCCAGTTGAATGGTACCGACAGGTAGAAAGGTTTGTAAAGGTCTCAAAAGTGTTGTGGATAGATTTGGATGGATTGTTTGACATAGTGGTACCAACGGATCTGTGGTCAGAATGTAAGATTACAGTTGACTGGCCAACTACAGAATATCCAAGAGATCCTAAGACAGGAGCTCCAGGACCAGATGTGATGAAGAAATACGACAAAGTGATTACCTTTTTGAAGAATAAGATTCCTCCCAAAGAGACAGATTGGGTTAAGATTGATAGAACTACACAGGAAAGTAAGGAGTCTGTACATGCATATTATGAACGTTTGTTATTGGTTTTCAAGCAGTATAGCGGTTATGAGGAATTGAGTGAAAAGGACATGAGTCATTTTGTATACCGATTTGTGTTTGGCCTGAAACAAGAAATAAGCGATATGATTAAACAACATATGATAAACTGGCAAAATGGAAGTGTAGATGAGGTGCTGAGGTATGCTAAGTATTGTAGTGATGAAATAGAAAGTAAACAGCGTAAATTGAAAGAAAAGGCGATGTGGGCACAAGTGAAAGTGGCAGAGAAACAAGAAGCCCAATTGGACAATAATAATGGAAACGAATCAGGACAGAATAAGATGCGACCAAACATAGGTAAAGGAAAAGGACAGGTGAGTCTAGAAGAGGCAAAGAAGAAATGGCCATGTCATAATTGCGGAAAATTAGGGCATTGGAGGAATGAGTGTAAGTTCCCACCTAAACCTAATCCGGAACATCAATCATTAACTCCACAGGTGCAGAATGAGGTAGTTGTTCAACAAAGTCAGGTGCCACAACCACCACTTCCCAACATTGTTAACCAGCAAAGATACAGTACAGAAACAGGATTCTACGGAGGAGAGCAGGTAACACAGTTGCCGCGAGCAGCTAACATTTCTCAGTATTGGTTGCGTCAGAGTGAGGATGACCCGGATGAAAGTTTCTGACGGTGCGCAGGAGAGGGGAAAGAGTGCGTGCTTGGCGCAACTCTAGAGGTAGATCAGTCTGGTCCCTTTGTGGATAGAGAAGTGAATGGTGCAAACGTAATATTCCTTGTCGATACTGGAGCTACCCGTTCTACTGTTAGGTCAGTGGAAATTCCGAACCTTCCTCTCTCAGGTGAATACATCCAAGTGGTAGGAGTAGCCAATCAGCAGATTAAAACCCCACTTACTGAATTGGTAGAAGTAAAAATTGGTTCTTTTAGCAAAATGCATAAATTTGTAGTATGCGACTGTAGTCCTGTAAATCTTTTAGGTCGGGACCTTTTGTGTAAAATGAATTGCACAATTTATTGTACGCCAGATGGAATAGGTTTTCAGACTTCAGATGAAGATGTTTTGTACAAAGTAACTTTGATGAATCAAGAACCTGAAACAAATGGTTTGTTTCCTGCATTTGATGCAGAAAAACTTCCAGAAGAACTAAAAAGTGCTGTAAAAGAAAGTGTGTGGGATTTTACAGGAGAAGACATTGGGTTAATGAGAGAAGTTGATCCTGTAAAAGTGACAGTGAAAGAAGGGATAATTTATCCAAACACGCCACAGTACAAATTAACTCCAGAAATAATTGAAGGAATAACTCCTGTGATAAATAAGATGATTGAACAAGGAATTCTGAAAGAAATCATGAGCAGTCCATGTAATTCACCTATTATGGGACTGAAAAAGCCAAATGGAACATATAGAATAGTACAGGATTTGAGAAAGATAAACAAAATAGTTGTACCATGTTGTCCAATAGTGCCAAACCCTGCAGTGATTCTATATCAAATTCCGCATGAAGCTGAGTGGTACACTGTGATAGATTTGTGTCACGCATTTTTCTCTATTCCTTTGCATCCAGATAGCCAGCCATTATTTGCATTCCGTTTCGGAGAGCGTATTTTGGCATGGTGCCGAATTCCACAGGGGTATACAGAAAGCCCCTCAATTTTTAATCAGATTCTAAAGAAATCTCTGGAAGATTTGAAGATGCCTGAAAAATCAGTGATGGTGCAGTATATCGATGACCTATTGGTGGCATCGAAAACCAAAGAAGCATGTGTAAGTGACACAATTGCTTTACTGAACCATTTAGAGAAAAGAGGACATAAAGTGTCTCCTTCAAAATTACAGTTTTGTCAGAAAGAAGTCCAGTATTTAGGACATAAAATTGAGAAAGGAGTGCGGAAAATAGCGACAGAAAGAGTAAGAATGATTCAAGGAATGAGAGCACCAATGACTCAAAGAGAGGTAAGAATGTTTTTGGGAATGGTTGGATATTGTCGACAATGGATAAGTGGATTTTCTTTGATTGCAAAACCCTTACAAAAATTGACAAAGAAAGATGTAAAAGACCCTTTTGAGTTAAACAAAGAAGAAATGAAATCTTTCAAAGAATTGAAAAAGAAGCTGTGTGAGGCCCCTGCATTAGGCATGCCTGATTATGAGAAGGATTTTGAGTTATACTGCAGTGAAAGAGATGGATGTGCATTTTCAGTACTGGTACAAAAACACGGGACCATGAAGAGGCCTATCGCTTACTTCTCAGCTGTTTTAGATCCTATAGCAAAAGCATTGCCTGGGTGTCTGAAAGCAGTTGCTGCTACTTGTGTAAGTCTGGAACAAAGTGAAGGTATAGTGATGGGGTATCCACTGAGAGTGTATGTTCCCCATTCAGTAGAAATTCTTTTGACAAGAACAAAAACACAGTACATGACACATAGTCGGCTGACTAAGTACGAAAAAGTCATCTTGAGTGCTGAAAATGTGACCATAGATAGATGCATAAATGTAAATCCTTCTACATCATTGCCAGATGAAGAGAGTATAATTGAACAAGACGAAGTAGATCATGATTGTCTGAATGTGCTGGAATATTGCACAAAACCAAGAGCTGACATAAAAGATGAGCCCTTAAAGGAATCGGATTATGTCATGTTTGTAGATGGTTCATGTTTACGCACAAAAGAAGGAGTGTTAAGCGCAGCTTACGCAGTATGCACAGTGGCAACTGTGATGGAAGCGTCTTGTCTGAAAGGAGTTAGGTCTGCCCAAGTTGCGGAACTAATTGCTTTGATTCAAGCATGTAAATTGGGGAAAAATGTACGAATCACGATTGTGACCGATAGCCAATATGGTTTCGGCATCGTACATGATTTTGGTCAGATTTGGTCACAAAGAGGATTTTTGACATCTGCAGGAACACCTATCAGAAATGGAGAGTATGTTAAAAAACTGCTTGAGGCGATACAGTTGCCTAAACAAATAGCTGTAGTGAAGTGCAAGGCGCATAAGAAAAACGAAGATTACATAGCGGTCGGCAATAATTATGCTGATGAGATCGCTAGATATTGTGCGGAAAACATGGCGTCCCTGAACAAAAATAGAGAAAGGGAGCATGTCTCTTGTCCTTTGCTTTTCACTAATACTGTTGAAACATGGGATGAAGTAAGGCAGTTACAAGAAACAGCAAGAGATGAGGAAAAAGATTACTGGATAAAAGCAGGATGTAGAAGACAGGAAAATAATGGTGTGTGGGTATACAGAGATGAAAGACCAGTTATGCCTGATAGCATGATTGCAGACATGGCACGGATGTACCATGGACAAGCTCATATTGGGAGAGATGCAATGATCAGACTTTTTAGACAGACCTGGTATAACCCAAAATTCAGAGCCATTGCTGAAAGTCTTTGTCAAAGATGTCTTATTTGTCAACAGTTTAACCCAGGAAGAAAAACCGTAGTGAGTCTAGGCACAATAGGACGAGAAGGAGGTCCATTCACAAGAATACAGATGGACTTTATTGAGATGCCCCCTAGTAACAGATTAAGATATGTTCTAGTGGTCGTCTGTTTGTTCTCTCGTTGGGTGGAAGCATACCCCACAAGAAGGAATGATGGAACAACAGTGGCAAAACTTATGCTGCGAGAGTTCATTCCAAGGTATGGTTTTCCTGTCACGGTTGAGACAGATAGAGGAACACATTTCCAAAATGAGTTGATCCAATTAATTTGTGAAGCTCTGAGTATTAAACAAAAATTGCATTGTGCTTACAGACCAGAGGCTTCTGGGGTAGTAGAGCAGATTAATGGAACAATTAAAAACAGGTTAGGAAAAATGTGTCAAGCTACAGGACTCAAATGGCCGGATGCACTGCCTCTTGTTCTGATGACCATCAGAAGCATCCCAGAAAAGAAAACGGGACTCAGTCCTCATGAGATGATCATGGGACGAGCAATGAGACAAGCACACGTACCTGTCAACAAGTTATTAACTATAACTGATGATCTAGTACTGGATTATTGCAAGGGACTGGCTGATGTGGTGCATTCTGTGTTTCATCAGGTTGGACCGGATGCGACCACTCTTGAAAGAAAACCAGCCCACGACTTGAATCCAGGAGACTGGGTCCGCATAAAAGTCCACAAGAGAAGAAACTGTCTAGTACCACGGTGGGATGAGCCAAGACAGGTAATCCTAGTGACAACGACTGCTGTCAAGTGTGCAGGAGTGAAGAACTGGGTTCATGCCAGCCACACAATCAGAATTCCAGAACCTACAGATCGACATGTGAGTCGGCGTCTGGAAGTGTGGGATAAAAGTTTAACGGCTGGGACAACCAAGATAAAAGAAAGGGTGCCAGAACTTGAAGATCGACCTGAAAGTCGACATCTGGAAACCCCAACGGAAAACACCTCTAGAGAAGAAGAGGAACAAGAAGAAGAAGAAGAAAGAAATTCAGAAGTTCCAGAACTTGAAGATCGACCTGTAAGTCGACATCTGGAAATATCTGACACAACTTCAGGATCTGATGATTCAGCTGCAAACTGGGAAGAATTCCGAAAGAGAACTTGGGGTTATAAACCAATTAGAGAAGAAACTGAGCAAGAAATTGAGTTAGATGAACAACCAAGTACAAGTTATGGTGGAAATCCTTCAGAAACAATATTAATAGATGAAGTAGGGAAAGAAGTACACAAAAAGTTAGAAAATCGAGAAGAACCCCGAGGAGTAATAGGGATAGATAGAGAAACAGGAGAACAGGGAAATTTAGAAACAGAAAAGGAGAAAAACACCAAATCGGAAGAACCCCGAGGAGGGACAGTAAAAGGGAAAACAAAAAGGAGAAGACAGATCCACCAGTAGGAGATGACGAGATTATAAGTTTCAAAATAAGAGACAATAGTGAGACAGTTGAAACAGAAACAGAAGAAAGTGGAGGAGAGGAAAAAGCAAAGACTGAATCAAGAAAAAGAAATTGGAAATCAGAAAGAGAAGAAAGAGAAGGTGAAGCCAAAAGGCCAAGAAAAGGAGATAATTGGCCCAACAGCTATGTAAGAAAATTGAGATATAGAATAATAAGAGCGGAAGACGAAGATGCTGAACAAGTAAATGAAGTAACAAGTCAAAAGGGACAAGAAAAACCCAGTGGAAAAAGATTACAAAAGTCCAAAAGGACAAAGAAAGTGAATTCAAAATTTAAGTCACCTGAGTGGCTGTATATTGCACTAACTGATTACAAAGAAGAAGAAGAAAACACTCACGGAAACCAGAGACTGAGAAGTCGGATGGGAAAAGGTGAGATGCAACAAAACTGAAGTGAAGACTTATAGTGCTTCTGCCGGACGTGACAAATTTACTGGACGTGACAAATCACCGGATGTGACAACGAAAGAATTCTGGAGAGAATTAAAGAAAGTACCAAGCAAAGACTTTTTGAAAGCAGAGTGGCATCTAAGTCATTTCTGAGGTGTAGTGACACAATTTTCTGAAACTTAACAAATAGAAAAAGAAAAATGGAAAATAATAGGGATAGAAGAGATAAATGTGAATTTATAAAGAGATGGTGCAAAATGTGCTGCTTTTGCACAGGATTATTAATGACCATATGGATAGTTTTAGCAATCACAATTCCTATTAGTGTAGCTGTGATAGAAGCAAAGAATGATACTAAACCAGAAAAAGAAACTAATATTAAAGAACCAGTTATTTTAAGAAGTAGTGCAGAGTTGCATAAGGATAGGTCAGTAACAGATTTCTCAAAGAATGTTTTTACAAAGTTGTTGTATGAGTACGTAAAAACAATGGAAGTAAGAGATTGTTATGTTTGTATGCAGTTGCCTGCATCAGTATCCGAAGGTGTGACTTATCATCACCTACCTTTGACTTATGGAATAACATGTAGTGTAATAGCAAGTTTATTTTATAAAACAGGTAGATTAGAATCTTATTATACTGATATAGATAAGATTTTTGCAAACATTCCAGTAGTACCAGAACTTAACAAAGTAAAACCAGCAAAAGTTTTAGGAGAATTCTTTTTAGAACATAGAAAATTAACGTTAGAAGAAATAGTTAGTAACAACCTTACCTGTGAGTTAAAGAAAGAAGAAAAAGTATTTTTAGAAATGGTTGAAGAAAGAAGAATGAAGTTTCAGAAAGAAGCAATAAAAGAGGAAGGAAAACGCTTATGGACGTTTGAGGAAGGAAATCATGAAGGGAAAAAGATAAATGCAGCAATGACTTTAGACTGGCCGCAAACAGGAAAGTTGTGCATTAGGAGAAATAAGACAGTCTATGACAATTACTTTGTAGGTTCCAGTATCTGCCATGACAATTATCAAATTCTGGGAGGTTGGGGATTCAAAGGTGGAAAGGACCCAATATTTCCAGGTATCTATTATATTTGTGGGAATAGAGCTTATTACAGGTTACCGGACCATTGGTATGGAACTTGCTATGTAGGCCTGGTCTTTCCCAAAAAATTTCACATGGACAGAGAAGAAAAGGGAACATACAAGATGATTAATAGATTTACACGTAGAAAGAGGGAAAGTTTTTCAGAAATTGTAGGTGATATTTTTGGAGCATTGATACCAGCAGTGGGAATATCTTTGAATGCATTTAAAATTCGGAAGTTATCCACAGTAGTAGATCGTTTATCTACAGATACTGCGGGAGGGTTCTTAATGGTAAATACCGAAATGGTTGCCATGAGAGCTATGGTGATGCAAAATCGGCTTGCCCTTGATATTCTTTTGGCAAAAGAGGGTGGAGTCTGTGGAATGTTGAAAGTCCAACATTGTTGTACTTACATTCCTGATAACAGTGAAAATATACAGAAGTATATTACAAATATTACAAGTTTGCACAAAGAATTAGTTCCACTGGAGGTTGAAAGTGTTTTGGGAAAACTTGGTAGAGGGTTTTCCTCAGTAGCGAATTGGTTAACTAGGATGAGTAGACTAGTGATAGGGAAAGTTTAAATAATATAACTATAGTAATATTATAAGCCATGATGTTGAAAATAGTAATAACATGTATAAAGAGAAAAGTAAGACAGAATAAGATAAGAAGAAATAATAGAATAATGAGAGAAAGAGAGAGAGAAATGGGTGAAATTGAGTTGGAGAAAATGAAAGAAAGCATGTATAAAGAGACTAAAAGGCAAGATGAAGAAGAAACAGATGTATAAATAACAGAAAGCAAAGGATGAAAGACATACTGCCTGAAAAGAAGTATGACTTGGGTTTTATGTGGTGATTTAAAAATCACCAAAGGGGGGATTTAACCCCTAACAAATTTTATAATTAATTAAATAAAATGTTCGTTTAAATGTATTAATCAACACTGTATGTGTGGGAATGGTAATATGCCAATGTGTGTGCTAAATAATCTATTAATAAATGTCTGTGTGTCTAATTATAACGTAAAAATAAATGCGTATTAATAAAAATAAATGCATGTTATTGTGCTTCATAGAAATAAAACGTGTCGTTGCAAAAACAAATAGTGATGGTAAGTAAGGAACAGCTTAAATGTTGCTTTCTGCTAGGTAACAACTAATTGGGGTACGTAGACGGGAGGGAAACGAAAGGGATATTTTTCTCTATTTTAATTATGTTTTATTTGCCTCAAATTAGTGCTTCTAAAGTATAACCGAGTGGCGATATAAAATGGCCGCCAGTGGGAAGATGTGCGCAGGCGCAAGGGGACATGTGGTACGGGATGATATTGAAGAAATCTGGAACCTCGTGATGTCTCTGAGAGGCTAGGATGCAAGAAATGGTCAAGGCTGGTGTGACCTAATTGAACTGATAGTGTGCCATGATGATCAGCAGAGAGCCCGTGGGAAACAAGTCTAAGAGAAAGGACAATGACTGCGGAGTTCTCGAATGTGTCGAAAGAAGTTACAAATGAACTGATCGAATCGGATGGAAATGTTTAAGCGTATGGGAAAGGAAATGATCCAAGGACCCTTGAATCCAAGAGAACTTGATTAAAGAATGAATAAGCTGACATGCATGGACCAATGAAAGAAAAGCGTGATATTAATGTTGCAACAGTTAGTTAGCAAAGTTAGAATTAGGGTATAAGAGGGCCTACTCTTAGTGGGAGGGGTTCAGTTCCAGGCAGTTCGAGAGTCGTGGTTGCAGTCACAGTCAGGAGAGGAGTTGAAGAGTCGTGTTGGTGGCTTCCAGTGCTGGGTGGTCCTGATCGATCCCTTATTTGAGCGGGAGATGCTGAAAGACTGTTAGAGGAGACGGGTTGCAGGTAGCTGATGCTGACGAGCTGAAGTTGCTGTTGCTGTCTTAATTTTACAGTTGAGTATGAGAATCAGGCTATTTCTAATTCCTAACTTAGGTTAGAAATCATTAGGCTAAATTAGGAAGCTAGGCAGGTAATTAGGGTTTTGGCTTCATGACAAAAATTTCCTTTCTGCAATAAATTGATTATGTTTAATAAAATTGGGAATTTAAGATTGAATAATTGAATAAAGTATTAAAAATTCTTTCCATGCTTTTAAAATTATATAAAATTTAAGATTCTTTAAACTCAAAATGACTCAGTGGTTATTTTCCTAAATGATTGTGACATAAGTAATTGTTTATTGTGATTCAGCTGGTCTTAATCACTATGAACTAATTTCTTAAATGAATGATTCATCGACAAACAATGAGCAGGAATATCTTAAGAAATAACTAAAAGAAAGTGACTAATTAAGGTAACAAGATATCTTGGCTCTTCCAGCGGTACATAAAAGGTGTTCTCCATTTAGTTCTCATGCTTCTCCTAGGAGTACAGAATTTCACAAAGGTGTAAAGGAAATCCAGGAGTGTGTGTGTGTGTTAGACGATGTTTATGGGCCCCATCGTCATGTGGATATGAGAAATATAGTTTGCCCCTGGATGACCTATAAGTAACCTAGGAGGAGAATAGTTTTTATTGTACGCGCTGCATCAGTAGAAATTCGAGTTTAGTATGCCTGAACTCAGAATGATAAAATACATCTTTTAGTGAAGTTGGTTTTAACATTCTGTGTTTGAAAATACCACTTTTAGAAAGTAGGTATTTTCTTGCCTAACTATCCAAGCCTGCCTCTGCTAGGTTGTGTATTCCTTGTCTGGAGTTTGAGTGACAGGGGCTGGGGGCTTCCAGGAGACAGGGTGAGTCAGCACAGGGCTGAATAGAGAGATCTGCATGCAGATAGGAGGGAGGAGTTGCACCTGGGACCTGAATAGGACTGTGCCTTTCCTCCACAATGCTGGCTCCACCTCCTGTGGTGTGTCTAATGTCCCTGGCCTACACTGTGAAAGGAAAGAAGGAGTCTTGTCAACAAAGTGCTCCAGGACTGACCAGAACTGGTTTTGGACTAGGCAAAGGCCTCTCTGCCTTCAGAGAACAAAGAGAAAAGTAGTATAAATATTGGGACCCAGACCCAAGAACTTTAGATCACTTCTGGGAATCAAGACGAACCTTTGCTGAGGAGAAGAACCAGGAAGCTGAAGGAGGAGACTACCCCTGTGCTGTGGGTTTGGGGGTTGGCCTGCAATGGTTGCTTCATTGCCAAAGAAAGGAGAAAAGGACTTAGTGTGCTTTCTATCAACTTGAAGAAGAATCTCCAAGGGCTTGAACTAGAGCTTGCCTCCTGCCTGAAGTCTCAGGGATACAAGACTTCACCAACCAGCTCCCCCCTGAATTCCCTTGCTGGGAATTGAAGTGCCTGCTGCTGTGCTGGGCCTTCTGAGAGACTGCGTGTCGCTGGGAGCTGGAAGCGCGACGCAACGACGAGAAGCGTGTCACCGCCGCAGCCGCTGTCATCGCATCGCCGAGGAAGCGAGACGCCGCTGCCGCTGTCATCATCGCATCGCCGAAGCGCGGCGCATCGCCGGAGAAGCGGGACGCTGCCACAGAGGACATCGTCGCATCACCGGAGAAGCGCGTCGCAGGGCCTGTCGCGGCTCCAAAGATCACTGAGTCGCCGCACGGCCGTCGGGCGTGCACGCATCGCACCAACGTTGTCGCATCGCAACCAAGACACCATTTTATCGCATCATACCGGAGAAAAGTATCGCATCGAGGTGCCATCTTGTCGCATCGTACCGGAGAGCAGTAAGAAACCGACGCATCAACTCCCCACACAGTAAGGAAGCGAGCATCAACTCCCCTGCGCAGCAGTAAGGAACCGACGCATCCACTCCCCTGCGTGTAAGGAACCGACGCATCACCTTCCCTGCGACCCTTTAGTTTTCTTTGCGTTACGCATTCAAGGTACATTGAGAGTAAAGTGTCGCATCTACAACTTGAGAGAACTGAACTATTTTATAACCTTTTAAAGTCTATTTTTGAGTACAGTATTGTGGATTTTTGTCGTTTGGTCTTGTGTTAAGTCTATATAAAAATACTATTTTTATAATACAACCTGTGTGGTGTCCATCTGTAGTGTTGTCACTGTATTACTGTATGTGTTCACAAATGCTTTACACACTGCCTCTGAGATAAGCCTGCCGGCTCGTGCCAAGCTACCAAGGGGGTGAGCAGGGGTTATTTTAGGAGTGTAGCCCCTTACCCTGACTAGACGCAAGGGTCCCTATTTGTCACAGGTACCTACCTATGCCAACTAGAGACCCCCAAATCTAACAGCCATCCATATGATGAATGCTAGTATAAAGGGTACAAATGTCCATTACAATCAAAACATAGTCCTCTTTCCACTTGATAGTTTGTAATTTCGATAAAAAATGGCCAGTATCTTTAACATATGAAGGAAGCTCTTCCACAAAGTCATGTAGAAAATAATCTACATATTTAGACAGAGGTTCAAGGAGACTGCGCTGGGCTGAAATTATGGGACGTCCTGGTATAGGTGTTGTTTTTTTGTGAATTTTCGGAATGAAGTACAAAGTTGGAGTGATTGGAAATCCATTCCTAAGAAAATTATACTTGTGTTTACTAAGTAATCCATCCCTTTTCCACTGGCCCAATTCTTTCACCACTGTCTCCTTTATCCGTCTTATGTCACTGAAAATGGCTTTCCTATAACAAGTGTTGTCACTAAGGTGCCGGTCTGCTTCCTCCATATATAAAGTCCTCGGCCATATCACGATATTACCCCATTTGTCCGATTTATTGATGATCACATTCGGATTGTTTGTTAACTTACGCATAAGCTTGGAGTATTGTATTTCCTTGTACTTCCGTTGTTTACGATTGCGTAATGTGATATAGTTGAGGGTTTTGAGATCTTCAATCAACACGTCATTAAATGTGTCAATTGCATCTTTCGGCATTAAGGGGATGAATGTGGAGGATGGCCGAAACGAGTAATACAAGGCAGATTGGTTCTGATGCCCATTTCTTGTAGGTCTTCTTGAGTAGATCCTATGTTATCAGTATCCTCACTACTTAATGCGTGCATAGTTCGTAAAATGCATGTGTCGGAGACTTGAAAATTGCTGGTGGGTAGGTTGGCAGTAATGATGTTGGATGCCTGTTCTTGTGCTTTATTGAGTTTGAAGTGTTTCTTAAGTTTAAGTTTGCGAATAAACTTAAAAACATCAATGCGGGATTGAACATAATTGAAGGAATTTTGAGGACAGAAAGAAAGTCCCAACGATAACAATTGAATTTCTGCCTTAGTGAGAGTAATGTCAGACAGGTTCACCACAGTATTGTCAGGAGTGGTTGATTGTGTAGATGCAGTTACCATTTCTTTCCTCTGCCCCTCTTGCTGTAGCCTCGTGCGCCTGCATTTCCTCCTTTGTTGCCTGCGCTTGTTGTTTCTTCTGCGCCTTTCTTCGGCTGAGGTCGTGGCCGTAATGTCTGACGGCGGTCTTCTTTTAAAAACCAAGTTCTTCTGACGGTGTGTATTTCGTAGGCACCTGAATCTGCATATTATTTGACCCACCCATATATATATATATATATATATATATATATATATATATATATATATATATATATATTCACTGAAAAAACCATAGGTATCAGGCACGTTATAGTTAGAAATTAGCATTTAAAAAACCTTACAAATTCACTGAAAAAAACATAGGTTTTAGGGACAGTTATAGTTAGTTGGACATTGCACTCGTACAAAACCCGTGAAATTCCCCGTTATAGTTAGTTCAGCTAACTATAACTCGCGCCCGCAATGCACTGCTGATGACGTCACATATTACATCACTCATGACATGGTCAGTGACATCACTGATGACATCACTGATGACATCTCAAATGACATCACTGATGACATCATCCAGTGACTGTGTGTTTCTGTAAAGTTTAAATATTTTTAATATATATAGGGAAAGGCGTATTGAAGAATGAGTGGGTGTATAAGTGTCTGTATGGATGATTTAGTAGGTGCGTGACTAACTCTATAAGTGAGTGATTAAACGTATCTTACTGAATGCATGGGTTAGTGACTAAACTGGGTGAATGTCTGTATCCGTCTGTCTGTTGCTGTGTAAGTGGCTGCATGGGTTTGTGAATAGCTACATGAGTGTCTATATGAGTTATTGATTGGTTGTCTGAGTATCTGTATGGGTGCCTGAGTGTTTGTGTGGGAGGGGTGTGTGCGACTCTGTGCATAGATGTGTGAGTGGGTGATTCACTGGGTGGATGGTTTCAAGAGTGCATCTGTGATAGACTATATGGGTGGGTAAGTGTGTGTAAGAGTGTGTTAGTGAGTGAATGTATGTCCCAGTGGTACATGTGTGAGTAACTACATATGTGAAAGGCAGTATATATGTGTGTTGGAGTATATAAATAGCTATAAGCGAGAGTGTGTGATTGTGAGAGTGACTGTATGGATGAGTGTGTGCTTGTATCAGTGATTGTATAAGAGCGGAAGAATGTGCTAGTATTTGTATGAGTAAGTGAGCTGGTGTGTGTATAACTGTATAGGTGAGTAAATGGCAGTGTGTTTAATTATTTGCATGACTGACTAGGTGTGTGAGTACCTCTATGGATGAGTGGCGGTGTTTGAGTGTCTATATAGGAGTATGAGTGCATATGATAGTCCTGTACTGAGTGACCGTAAGTATGATTGACTGTACGGGTGAGTGAGTGGATGTGTGTGTAGACCTAAGAATCAGTGAGTGGGTATGTAGTTATTGGTGTTGGAGTGTCTATGGTTTTGCGAATGGCAGTTTGTAATTTAGAGTGGGTGTATCAAAGGTTATATTAGGGTGTGAGGTGGTGCATCAGATTATCACGTGGATGATGTCATCAGTGATGTCATCAGTGATGTCATTTGAGATGTCATCAGTGATGTCATCAGTGATGTCACTGACCATGTCATGAGTGATGTAATATGTGACGTCATCAGCAGTGCATTGCGGGGCGCGAGTTATAGTTAGCTGAACTAACTATAACGGGGGAATTTCACGGGTTTTGTACGAGTGCAATGTCCAACTAACTATAACTGTCCCTAAAACCTATGGTTTTTTCAGTGAATTTGTAAGGTTTTTAAATGCTAATTTCTAACTATAACGTGCCTGAAACCTATGGTTTTTTCAGTGAATTTCAAAGGTTTTTTAAATGCTAATTCCTAACTATAACATGTCTGAAACCTATGGTTTTTTTCAGTGAATTTCAAAGGTTTTGTAAATGACAATTTTTAAATGTATTAATTGTTATATTTATTTTTTTGATACTGATTTACTACATTTTTTTAAACTATTTATTTTTAGATATTTTATTTTTTAAATTACATTGTAATTACATTATACATTACATTACAAAATATACTTTCTCAGAATGAATTACTTTAGTTTAAATACTTTGCAAATAGGCAATAGACTTTTAAGTACAGTAGTTACAGTTGTTGCAATGGGCAACACAATTTCAAACACAATGCAACATTGAGCTCAATGTGAATTTCTAGTTAAATGCAATTAGTTACTTTATGGATTACTTTTCTAACCACAGGACTGGATCCTAGATTCAGTCCTGGGACATCTCCTGTAAACAGTTGAGTAAAAGCGTTTTGGTTACAGTAGTGATTTTTAAGGAATATTATTGTATTTTAAAAGTTGACACTTAGAAACTTTTTCACATAGAATCACCAATGTTATCCTACGGGAGGAAATTCACTTAGCAGGTAAGTAGTGTTATCGTTACTTTTTCTTACTCAGTGTTGGATCCTAGATCCAGCAATGGTGCATCTCCTGTAAACAGTTGAAAGAATGCGTTTAAGTCATACAGGCGATTTTTAAGGAATATTTGTAGTTTGTGAAAATCGACACTTTGAAACTTTTCTGCTGAAAACCAGACAATGGATTCCTATGGAAGGAAATATAAGTTACTGGTAAGTACGGTTAGAATTACTTTTCAGGGTCAGTGCTGGGCTAAAAGATGCAGCACTGGGTTCTCTCCTGATAACAGGTGAGTAAATCGGAATTCGTATTTCGGCTGATTTTAGAGGAATATTATAAAGTTCCAAAACTTCACACACAAGAATTTCCAAGTGAAACCAGTCAATGTTAGCCTATGGAAGGAAATTCAAGTTACTGGTAAGTACGGTTAGAATTACTTTTCAGGATCTGTACTGGGCTGAAAGATGCAGCACTGAGGTCTCTCCTGATAACAGGTGAGTAAATCGGAATTCGTAGTTCTGCTGATTTTAGAGGAATATTTGTATGTTTCAAAAATCGACCCTTCGAAACTTTTTCAGCAAAAAGCAGGCAATGATATCCTATGGAAGGAAATTCAAGTTACTGGTAAGTACGGTTAAAATTACTTTTCAGGATCAGTACTGGGCTGAAAGATGCAGCACTGAGGTCTCTCCTGATAACAGGTGAGTAAATCGGAATTCGTAGTTCGGCTGATTTTAGAGGAATATTTGCACAATGGTGAAGGAAGGGGGTGGGGCCTGAGGTGACATGTCTGCAAACACACCCAGTGGCGCGTTTTAAGTTGGAGAATTAATTCCTCCTCAATCCCGAGGGTCCCTAGGGGCCAACTAGCCCACCAGATACCTCTAGTATGCCCCAGACAGCTGCGTTGCAGAGAGGTGTTCAGAGGCCACGCCCCTTTTACAACACTCTGCAACGCAGCTCCGTGGCGCTTACTGGAGGTACCTGGTGGGCTAGTTGGCCCCAGGGACCCTCAGTATTGAAGGGGATTTAATTCCCCATCTTAAAACGCGCCACAGGGCCTGTTTGCACACATGTCACCTCAGGCCCCGCCCCCTCCCTTCACCACTGTGCAAACGCGCCCGTGGCGCGTTTTAAGTCGGGGGATTAACTCCCCTTGAATCCTGAGGGTCCCTGGGGTGCAACTAGCCCACCAGCTACCTCCATTAAGCGCCACAGAGCTGCGTTGCAGAGAGGTGTAAAAAGGGGTGTGGCCTCAGAACACCTCTCTGCAACGCAGCCCCCTGGTGCATACTAGAGGTTCCCGGTGGGCTAGTTGGCCCCCAGGGACCCCCAGTATTCAAGGGGAATTCATTCCCCCTCTGCAAACGCGCCAGGGGGCGCGTTTGCAGAGTGCTGACAAGGAGGGGGCGTGGCCTCCGGTGCGATGCCGGATTTTTTGTTGTTGATTTTTTTTAAAAAAGGGGGCTGTGTGGCCCCCCCTTCTTTGTAATTATTTTGGGGCCTGGGGACCCCATCCCCCAGGGCCTGACCCCCTTTTATTTTATTTTTAAAAAAGGTACGGGAAGGGGACCGCGTGGGCCCCCCTCCCGTGGCCAATTTCAACCCGGGGACCCCATCCCCCGGGTCATTGCCACCTTATTTTTTTTTTAAAATTTTAATGGAGGGGGCTGCGTGGCCCCCCTCCTAAGGCCTCCTTAGGCCCCGGGGACCCCATCCCCCGGGGCCGGCCTTTATTTTTTAATTTAATTTTTTATTATTATTTTTGGGGAGGGGGGCCGCGTGGCCCCCCTCCCGGGCCACTACTTGCCCCGGGGACCCCATCCCCCGGGGCTGGCCCTATCCTTTGGGGTCCGTGGGGGGACCCCAACTCCCCCACGGACCCTGCCGGCTCCCCGCCTCCTGCGGGAGCCGGCATTGCTTTTCCACATGGGGAGCTGCTAAGATGCAGCTCCCCGTGTGGAAAAGCAATCGTCTTTGGTTTTTGGAAGAGAGAGCAGGTTTCCTGCTCTCTCTTCCAAAAACCAAAGCAGTTTGCTATGGCAGGACGGGAGCCGCGAGGCTCCCGTCCTGTCATAGCAAACTACAGTGTCCCGGGGGTAGGCACCACGGGACACTGCAGGAGCCGGCCCTGGGGGGTGGTGGTCCCCAGGGCCATCAAGGGCTCCAGGAGGGGGGCCGCGCGGCCCCCTCCCTTCAATTGCACAGCCCCGGGGAGGTGGTGGTCCCCGGGGCTCTGGGGGTCCGTAACGGACCCCCATATTTAACTCTTTAGTGCCCCAGGGAGGTGGCAGTCCCCGGGGCGTGTGGGGGGGCTGGAGCCCCCCCACACAAGTATTTTTTAAATAAAAAAAGAAGCCCCGGGGGTGGCGGTCCCGGGGTTGCGGGAGGGCCAGAGAGCCCTCCCGCACCATTTGTTTTTAAAGCCCCGGGGGTGGCGGTCCCCGGGCTTGAGGGCCTTAGAGGCCCCCATTCATTAAAATTATAACCCCCGCATGCCCCCGGGACTTGGCCCACCCGGGGGCAATTAACAACGAGCGCGGGAGACCCGCTTCGTTTTTCGGCGGGATTCGCGCACCCTAAGCGCATCCCGCCGATTTTTTTTAAAATGCTTTTTTGCCCAGGGGTCCTTGTGGGACCCCCTGAGCAGACCTAGGGGGTCAGGGTGTTTCTACCCTGCCCCCTTTGTGCGTTTTGCGCACTTGTTTCTCTTATTTTTTCCTCGGCGGGATCCGCGCACCCTAAGCGCATCCCGCCGATTTTTTATAAAAATGCTTTTTCTGCCCAGGGGTCTTTGTGGGACCCCTGAGCAGACCTAGGGGTCAGGGTGTTTCTACCCTGCCCCCTTTTGCGCTTTGCGCACTTGTTTCTGTCCCTCGGTTCTACCGAGGGACAAAATGGCTGCCAACACTTCCTGATTTGGAGTGTTGACAGCCAATTAGCATGCAGCTCGTGATCGGGAGGGTACGCGGACCCTACTCGGCCATTGATATATATGTGACTTTACTTTTGATTTTCTCAGGAACTACTGAACGGATTTACACCATTTAAGCAAAAGGCATGACACTGAACCAAGGGCTACCTCTTTGCCAAATTTGGTGTAATTCCGTTCAGCAGTTCGGGATGTAGCCGCGATGAAAGGATCCTATGGAAAAATGAATGGGGAAAACGCGTTTTGGGACCCCCCTTTTTTCTCGGCCCCCGCTTGACGAATCAACCCGAGACTTTCAGGGTAGGAGCGGAGCGCCCCAACAAGTTGGAAGCTTTCGCGAAGATTCGTCAACCGGTGCAAGAGTTATTTCAAATAGAATGTTGCGGATTTCCTATGGAAAATAGGTCCTAACTATAACTATCTACTGGCGACCGCCAGTAGATAATATATATATATATATATATATATATATATATATATAGCATAAGAAAAATCACACTTGCTAACACTATCAGACTGCCTGCTGCAATAAAACTTTTTGACTTACTTCTCGACTGGAGTGTGATTTTTCTTATGCTGTACATGGGCGGTGACATCGCCAACAAGCCCCGACCCGTTTGGAAGGGCATCCATTTCGTCAAAGCTCATTTGTACATATATATATATATATATATTTATATATTTTCATTTTTTTTTATTGGTGTGCATGGTAAAGACATTGCATGGTAATGGATGCGTGGTAAAGGCATTACGTTGTAATGCCTTTGTGGTAAAGGCTATTTCTCCATAGATTGTGAGCCCTGATATAGTTAAAGAATTGGTAGAGCACCGTTCCGGTCTAAACCTGCAATTTACCGTTCCGGTCTAAACCTGCAATTTATATTTTAATATAAGGCCTCTCTAGGGAGGTCACTTTCTTGCTTTTTCACTTAGTGGCTGTGTTCCAAGTAAGTAGTGCGGTCTCATTTAATATTTATGTGATTGGAGTAACAAGTGTTAAATGAACAAGGTACTGTGCACTACGAACTCAAAATAAATATATACAAAATAAATATAATTTAATTACTGAATTGAGCATAAGTGAATTACATGCATACGTATTAATATATGCGTTAATAACTTATTAAAGTTAGTATGGGCAAAATGTGAGCAAAGTCCTCTCGAACACAGGTTCAGAAATAGTTAAAATTCTTGGAAGCTGTGAAATGATGTGTGGTATCCCTTTCGGAGCTAAAATGTTGAATAAAAACTTTACTGCTTATATACGTTATATACAACTTCCTGGATAGCTGATAATGGTCTTCAATCTCTGAGACTTACAGCTGTCTGTCAGAGTAGGCAGTGGATCTGAGCGGTCCTGGGAGGATGGCTGTGACGTGGAACACGCCTGTCCATGCCAGGAACTATCAACATAAATCAGAACTTTTACTGTTGAAAACTGCAAAGGCTGGGATAACTCTGATTGATAGATGTGTCCAATCAAATCAGGCCGGACAAAACCCGCGTCAGCAAAACATTTTGGCCAATGGCTGCGTTTGATTTATAACAGGTCTGGGAATCTTGAGGCCTGCTTGTGGCAGACTTCCAGCTATTGTGAACTTAGGGGCATATTCTCAAGGACTTATCGCCGATTTATCGGCACTTTAGCGCCGCAAAAGTGGCGATAGATTTTTCGCCACATTCTCAAGCTGGTGTAAACTGCCGATATCGCCAGTTTTCCAGCGATAGCTGCCGCAAAAAACATCGCCACAGATGAGAGCAACAACTAACGCTAATGATATGCAGAGTAGGCGTTCCCGTGCAAAAACACACGAAAACACCACTTCGCGATATTCTCAACGACCAGCCAGATCGGCGAAGCGATCCAAAAACAGGTGATAAGGCGCGTTAGCAGCAGGGATTTAACACCTGCCTATTACTGGTGCTAAGCAGGACGACAACCTGCAGTAGAAAGGGAGCCCAGCCCAGAGCCACATCTGAAGACCAACAGATTCCATGGAGCCAATGATCATGCAGCTTGGAGACCCAAGAGGGCCACAACACCCACTGCCACCACCCCCAGGACCCCCCCCCCGGACCACCCCCACTGGACTACCACCTAGGCAGCGCAGAAGAAGACAGTGGACGTTCCTAAAATGCACCACCCTCAGACACTCAACACCAGAGGATGCCATTGCCCACTACAGGCTCAAAAGGACAACCATCCTCCGCATTCTCACCCACATTGCCCACAGGCTGACGGGACCAACACAGCGGAGAACCAACATCCCTCCGCAGACAAAGCTGCTGGCTGTGCTGCACCTGTTGGCCTCTGGTACCTTCCAACCAACAACTGCCAGAGTCGGAGTAGTCTCACAGCCAGCCCTATCAAAGTTCCTCACACCTGTCTTGGATGCATGTCCACAAAAGCAACGGCGTGCCCCTGTTCACGAATGTCGTCGCAAACTTCCCAGGCAGTGTGGAAGACCTTGGACATGTAGCTTTGTCGTCCCCCCCTGTAAGCGTGAGCGGAGTGGCCTTGGCCGGCATATGTCATGAATAAATAGCCCAGGGCTCTGGGCATGGTTCAGTTCCGGGATGGCCACTAAAGTAACTACTGCGTGTGTCCGCCATATCCTGTCCATAGGCCTACACACAGGTGGCCGACCACCTTCAACGGCCAGATTTACACTGGAGACGAGGTGGCTACGTCCCAAGCCAACCCGTGCACATCTCGTCATCGCATGCAGGGTCGTGTCTGCCAGAGCGGCGCCCCCCACCCAGCCACGAGGCTGCCGCCGTGACCGGTGGTGCCTGCGCGATCCTGTGCGCCTGCTGCACCCCAGCCCTGGTCCCCAGACCGGTCCTCCGCCCAGCGATGACTGCCCGCCCCTGCGCACCCAGGCCTCAATGCTCACCTGCCGCCACCGGCGTGTCTCCAAGAGGGCCCACCACATGCCGGTGCAACCTCCTCAGCCGATTGCTGGATTCCGCGCCACAGGCCCCCAGCGCACCCTGCGGCACCGCAGAGTCATGTGTGTGCTGACTGCTGCCTTCGGCGTACACTGCGGTCCAGCAGAGCTCTCAATTCAAATCGAATCTTAATTGGCAGGACAGCGTATCGAGGTCTACGCATCATCACAGGCTGCACACCCGCTCAGCTCTTCAGGTGCCCCGACCTCAGTGCACCGCAAGTCACTGTCCTGTGGCGGTAGGCCCGTGCCGGCCGCAGTGCATCGGGTGCCACCAACTCTGTGCACCGCAAGTCATCGTCCCGTGGCGGTAGGCCTGTGCCGGCCGCAGTGCATCGGGTGCCACTAACCCAGTGCGCCACAAGTCATGGACCCTTTATGATTGAGTCTCGTGGTGCGGACGCCATCATGTCACCTTCAGCAGTGGGGAATGTGATGTGGTAGGCCCCTTTTATTGGCAGGGTCACATGTCCTGTGACGCGACGCCTGTGCTGGATGGGTGTGGTGTGGGTGTAAACCAGCCCTCAGGGAGTGGCTGTGGCATGCTGACAACTAGCCCAGTGATCAGCAAATCACTACAGGAAAGACCTGGGACATGTAGCTTTGTCCCCCCCTGTAAGCGTAAGCGGAGTGGGCTGGGCTGGCGTAAGCCAGTCCAACGTAGGGGTGTGAACAATGAGCCCGGGGCTCTGGGCGTGGTTCAGTTCTGGGCTGGACAAGAAAGTAACTAATGCGTGTGTCTCTGTTGTAGTGTCGGCGCCACCCGGACCACAATAGGCAATGTTGCACCCTGTGACTCAAGTCCCACAACATGAGCAACATGGACGTAAGGGGGAATCACTGACCCTACATTCATCCATACTTTCATACTTGAATGATCATAGACATGACACATCTGTGTGAATTTGAATGTTTTATTCACATTCAGTGGAGTGTTGAAGCTGGAGCAGTACAGGGCCATGCAAACCCCACTTTACATTGTTGCCCCGTGGAGGGCCAGCCAGAGTCCTTTAGGGAATGACAAGTTCATCGGAAGAGGAAGAGTTCAGTCCGCAGTCTGATTGCTGTGTCATTGGTAACCAAACAGAATATAGCAGTCCATGTCGAGGTTCAAGGTGAGTGTCGCAGAGTGTATCGGGGGACAGTGGAAGGTGATGATGCAGAGGGCAGAACCAAGCAGAAACAGGCCATATGGCGGAGATGAATGCTACCGCTTCCTTCTTACCACTAAGGCAGAATCATCGGCATCTTCATCCTCTGATGTTTCATCTGCCTCACATGTGGGTGGTGTTGTTTTGTCTGCATCACTGTGTGGCAGTGACACATCAGTGGCCGGAGGTGGATTGTCTGCAGCACTGTGTGTCACTGACACATTAGGGGGCGGAGATGTGAATGTAGAAGCAGCAGCAGCATTCATCGGTGCCAGGCCTTGTGGCAGCAATGCCATGATGAGGGACTGCAGGGCATGGAAGGTCCCAGCTACATCTCGCTGGTGTGCAGCCGTGGCAGCCATTCTTTCCGCCTGCATCCACTCCCTGTTCTCCATGATCCTCCGCATGTGTCCCAACTCCCGGCTGACATCGCTGGAACCACTCTGACTAGACAGTTGTCCTTGTCTCAGAGTCAGGACTCCAGCGATGTGAGCCATGGATCGTTGGAGAGCATGGAGCAGACTGTGGGTGTCCGTTAGGGACTGTAAGTGGTCCCTGATGGGAGTTAGACACCCACGTATGGCATCTAGTTTGGCTGCCATGAGGTCAAACCCCACCCACACCTGATGAGCCATCTTCTCCTGGCACCCTAACAGACGGCGTTGGAAGGCCATGTGTTGTTCATGGGGGTCCCGGGAGACAGCCGGGGTGGTGGGTGCTTCCAGCTGTGTGGTCTGTGCAGGGGGTGAGGTCTCCTCGATGCAGCTGGGCTGCCCTGCTCCTAGAGGTGAGTCGCCGAAGCTGTCCATGAGCTCTTGGAGGGCATCGGTGTCGAAGGTGGGGAGGTCCTCTTCGTCATCAGTGAAGAGATGTTCGGTCTGCTCTGCAGGAGGTGTTGATTCTCCCTCTGCAATGTGAAGGGGAGATGCAGTTTAACATTGTGTTCACATGTATGTTGACGCATTGTACAAGTTTACATACAGACTGCATGACAATGTACATTGTGACTGTTTGGGAGGAGCTGCCTATTTGATGCGGGACAGTGGACATTTCGACAACATCACGGATGTGTGTTTGTACTTGTACATTATCATCTCACATTTCCCTGCTATGCCAAATGTGATTGGCCAGTTTCTACACACAAGCGGCACCAGTTGTGTCCTCTGTTCTGTTGTGAACGTGTTGCAGTTTGTACCACATTGTCAATGTTGATGTGCTCTGAATGTTATGTGTGTGTGCTGCATTTTGGGAGAGTCGCCCCTGCAGCTCAGATTTTGCTGCCCCGTATCCCTTTCAGGAGGTGTGCCTTTGACGTCTGTGCTTATACAGTGTTGAGATGTTGCATACTTGGGTAAATTGGGCTCTTGGTGGGAGTTGGGACTCTGGGGCATGGTTTGTCCGCAGATGTGTTGTTGACGTCAGGGGTTGTTTGTGCACGTGGATGTGTCAGAGTGTGACCTGCTCCTTTACGGATGTGGTCCACACTCAGCCACCTCAGTGTCGTGGCGTGTAACATGTCATGATATATTGACTGCAGCCATGCTATTCGTCATGCAGTGTCATTTGCATTGTCAGTGTGGCTCACAGATACGCCGCTTTGCTGGGTTTAGCACATGTGCATGGGTTGGTTGTGAGATTGGTGATGTGTGGGAAGGGCCCCCTCTGGGCACATAGTCGACGGGGGCCTACTTGCTGTTTCTAGGTGTGCTGCAGTGTGCCAAGGGGATCAGGGACATGATCCAGAGTCATTGTGGGTGTGCACTGTGCTATACTTAATTGTGCATGTGTGACATTGTGCCCATCTCCCCCGTCCCCCAGTCCCTGGTCGTTCCTCACCCTTTTGCTGTTGTGTCAGGTCATGTTGAGCAGTGTCCGGTCCCCCAACTCCTGCCACCGTCTCCACACTGATGACTGTGGACACCATTTCCTCCATCTCATCCAGCTCCTCCTGTGGCGCTGGACTCCCACCTCCAGTCTGCATTGCTGCCTTCTGGTTGTTGCCGAGTTTCTGCTTGGTTTTGCGCTTCACATAATTCCAGCGCCTCTTAAGCTCTTCCATTGTCCTCCTCAGCACTCCGACTGCATTCACCTTGTCCACGATGGACTGCCATATTGCTTTTTTTGTTGCCAATGACACAGTGGAGGTGACGAACAGTTGTTGATGGTGTTCTATCACCTCCGTTATCAGGATCCTGTTTTCCTGCGGACTGAACCGCGTCTTCCTCTTCTTCTTCTCCTTGCCCTTCCCTGACCCCGAGGTCCCAGGCTGGTCCTCCGTGGGGCTTGTGGGGTTCTGGTTGTCCTCTGTACTTGCTCCGGCTACCTCCATTGTGATTCGCAGTTGTTTTGGTTTTGTTTGTGTTTTTTTTTCTGCTTTTATGGTGATTTTTCCCGCCTGACGTGTGTGAATTGCAGGCCTGGCTCAGCTTATCGCTGATTTTTTTTATCGCGGTTGGGCCCATCGCCACTTTTTTCACGTTCGGCTTTTATCCCCTTCCCGGTAATTTTATCGCGGACATTTGACGCGTTATCGGGAAACTATCGCATGTTACCACCGTGTTGAGAATAAGACGTTAACACAGCGTTATTTTCCCGCGATAGACGGCGATATGAAAAATTGCGTTAATTTATTTTGGCGATGATTATCGCACGTTCTTGAGAATATCCCCCTCAGTATCACTTTTTCACTAGCACAGACGGTCACAAAATTTATGAAAAAGGTGGTTATTCTTGATGATAAACTGAGAAAGGTAATTTACACTACCATTCAATCGCAGGTCACAACTCTCTAGACCCCACTGATGCACTTGGCATAAACTGTGCGATTTAAAAGCACACCTTTGAAACTTTAAGAACGTTTATTCCGAAAAAATGCTTTTTTAAACTACATGGTGAATAGCAGCCTTGGCTCCAGACAGTTGCTTTTGCCTGCAGCGAAAGGATGCCTAAGGAAACGTTTTCATAATGACATTAGAGTCCTGGAATTGAATGTTTTAAGAAATGCCACTGGGCAGGATCATGGCATGGCGAAGCTGCAGATAGTGTTTTCAATCTGAACATTTCTGGTGGGAAAAAAGCCCAGAACTGAAATGGAGTAACTTTTCCTGCAGTGTTGGCTGTGGTGATGGCATTTCCCAATTCTGGAAACCTTTTGTGACTACCACAGAGGTGTAAATCTGTACATATGAAAGGTAATACACCTGCTGTGGAGATTGATGGCTGTCTTTGGAGACTGGGCCCAAGTAGATATGAGAATATTCATATTCCTGAGGACATTAAACTAAAAAGTCAGGTCGAGAAACTGTAGCAGAACAATATGAAAAGAACCGAAACTTCCAAAACTATTAGAAAGGATGATGTACTTTGTAATGGTTAGGGTCTTAGGCCTTCATGCAGCGCTAATACCACGCAGACGCATAGGCCCGATTAGATGTTGGGCGGACTGCCACCGACAGGCCATCGGTGGCGGTCCGTCCGACATCCAGAGTATCGGTCTGAATGTCAGATTACAATGCCAGCAGTCGGAGCAATTTGGGGTGGGGGAAGATCGCTGCCTCTGACAGGCTTAAGGAGGCGGTCGGGGCGGGGGTCAGAGCCTAATCCCTACAATGGGGGTGGTGCCTGTGGAGGCCCCGCCATAGAGATCAGGATTGCGCTTTCCCTCTGCCTTTACATGGCAGTCCGACCACCATGTAAAAGCTGATGGAAAGGGACTTTGGGGGCCCTTAGCAGGGCTCCCGTCCCCTGTGGGACTCCGCTATGGGGCCAGGGGGACACATGTGGTGCCCACATAAACACCCTTGCATTGTGCGCCAGGCACAATGTGGTGCTTGGAACACGGTGCATGGATGTTTGAAAACATTCCTTTTTCTATTACAGCTTGTGCTGCGGCGCTTTTCCAGGTCGCAACACAAGCCGCAATAGAAAAAGGCATGCTTACGACTGCCTGTACAGCGGTAATATTTTAATTGGGCTGTTGGGACCGCCGACTGCTTGTCGGACGGTCCCATGCCCGAAACGATGGCGGTCGGACGCTTGACCGGCAGCCATCTCAATGAGGCCCATAGTGATACTGTCTTGAACTGGCCAAGGGCACTTGCGCCTGGCCCCTTTTATGAGCAGGGTCACCTGACTGGTGACACCTGTGATGGATGGGTGTGGGGGGAGTGTGGAAGCCAGCCCTCATGGAGGGGCTGGTGTAAACACTAGATGTACAGACACTAGACTGTTTCCTGCAGGACACTATATAATTTAATCAGACAAGTAAGTGCACCTGTGTGTGCTAGAGATGGCAGATCAGCTAATAAATGTATGGATGCTGTTGATGTAAGAAGCGTTGTGAGTGACTCATGGGGTGTCTCGGCGCTAAGAATCAGGAGATGAAAAACCCTAAGGTCAAACAGAAGAAGTGATAAGGATGGTTTAAAGGAATATCTGGTGAATTGGATGATTGGTTTGGTTTCTATAATCTGAGGGGAGGTCGAGCTAAAATTACAGAACAAGATAAGAGAAGGCATGTCCTTCTTGACTGACATGACAAATGGTTGGAACTAGTGCATAACATGTAAAAAAAGAAAACAGAGGGGCACATTTTTTTCTTAGGAGCCCATCTCAGTCACTGGCTAATGCAAGGGGTGCCAAATACCAAGACTACCAAGTCCTGATTGTGACCCATCCATCTGTATTTCCACACCCTACACTTCCTGCCTCTTTACATCTCACTGGCAGGTTCATCCATTCTTTCTCCCTTTGTCACTGTTTGCTATTTCTCTCTACTTCTTTCTTCTTTTTTTGCCCTTATCCCACCTACTCTTGGGCAAAGTCTGATGTTGAAAATTACAAACCCGGCTCCTAAATTGAGTGCTGTTGTCTATCATCGGCAGAAAGAAAAATGAAACATTTCTCATTAGTCGAGACTTAAGACATGCTGGACCAGAAGAGGAAGTGGCCTTATGACACAAGGGGGGCGTATTACTCAAGTGCCCCGGGGGTGCAACAGGCATTTGTACCCGCTTTGTGTGGCCTCGAGGCACTTTGGCATTACAGAAGGGGCCACAAATGCTTGTGTGGCCCCTTCTGCAATACAGATAGCACTGGCGCACATGTAGCACCAGCACTATCTCAAGAGGGTGTTCCCTCATTTGTATGGGGCATCACCCCATGCAAATGAGTGAATCTCTTTGATCTGCTCCTGCTCTGTATTATGGATGTGGGGGCAGAAGCAAACATGCTTTTGGGAGGTGCACTGAAAGTGCCCCACAAAAAAAGGTGGCTCACTTTCAGTGGGCCTCCTAAAGGCAGCCCTTTGGAGGGATGAAAGTGGGTCCCATGGGTCCCCCAAATATCCCCTTGCAGGTGGGTGCAGTGACGCAGTGCACCTGCCTGCAAGGGTTTCTGTAATCCCTCTTAAAAATGCAAGCAGGTTGTCGCCTGCATAGAGCAAAACGGAGCACCTTTATAACAGCTGCTCTGTATTACTCCTGAAAGCGCTGCCCTGGGGGAAGGGCGAGTTTGCGGCTGCCATGAGGGCAGCAAATTCTACATAATAGGGCATCCAATTACTGTTTAAAACCCGGCACACCTGCTTAAATTTGCGCCTTGGCACAAACACGAGAAGTGCACCATATCTGTAATAGGGCCCCAGGGGTGTAACAGCCTTGCAGCACTTGCTGCACAGGGAAACCCCCAACCCTTCAAAGGGGCCCCTATTCAACCCAAGGCATGTCTGTAAGATATAGGAGACTCGGGGGCCTTATCACATTCTGCAGGAGTGCCCCCATCATTTTGCATTAAGGCACTGTATGACACATGCACAGGCATCTGAAAATGCCTCCTTTTAGGATGTTTCTCAAGTGGTTAGAGAGATGCTCTGTAATCTCTGTAACTCTGTAATGCAATCAGACAAGGAAGTACACCTGAATGTGTCAAAAATTACAGCTCAGCCACAAAAGGCTTGAAGATGTGCCACTTCAAACAAACCCTTGACCTCAAGCAGAGCTCTTTCATGTCTTCTGATTCTGATGGTCTGCCAAGATATTTGCTCGTGATTTCAAGCACCTTGACCTGTCTGCAAGGCACTCTGAAGCACACTTAACCAAATCAGACTGATTGAAATGTGACTGTTTCCAAAGTGTACCTTTTCACCCATACATTAAATTACTTAGTTGCCCGTCCAATCTAAGTCATTGCTTTTCATATCCTTTGAAATAATGGCTTGTAATGAGGCACGCCATAAAATCAGAACAATAATAGGCTGCAACAATTCACACCGGAAGCCTATAAAACGAGATGTAAATGAACTGGAGACGAGGAATAAGATATCTGATATTTTTCCCAGAAAGGAAATACTTGGCTATTTGTTTTTTTCATTTAATCCGCAGATGCCACTTGCTATAACCTGAAAACTCCCTTATTCTAGAAAATAAATGTGTCTGCAGTGTAGAGCGGGTTCCCTGTTCTTTCTGCTTCACTTGGCCTAATTACAAGTATTCCGGCAATCATCGCATGCAATAAAAAGCCGGCAATGAGGGGGGCGTGGTTTCGGCGCCGTGTAAGATGGCCGCCTGAGCTTCGTGCTCCACCACACCGGGACGGGTTTGGAGCCGCGAGTGTGTTTTTGCGCACTCCTTGTCCACGGAAATCATCGCAGCCTGCACCGGAACATGCCGTGAGTCGAGTGAGGGGTTTAGAGAGTAAGTCGCATCGCGCTTCTCATCATTCCCTGCTCAAGCAACTTTTCCTCTCTCGGCCGCCATTTTGATGTCGTGCTGCTGCTTCCTAATTAACCCCGTATGGGGCAGATGAAACCTCCTTTCTCTCTGGCATAAGTTATGATACGGCCACGCTAACACCTGCAGTATGGTTTTCCTCAGGACATTAAAAACATTGTAAGCTGGAAAAAAAAACAAAAAAAAAAACTTGTTTACCTTAATCTCCGTGGTCAGCATATTCTCCTCAGTGCTTCTACCAACGCTCTGCTTTTGAGCAATTTTTTGGACTTCTAACTTACTACAATGCCTGCTCAAATGCCCACAATGTTGCCTTGATATTGGGTGTTTACCTCTTCCTGACTAACTTCTCAGCGTTCATTACTTAACTGGATGTACTGAGTACAGTTTTGCCATTGCGGTTTTCCTGCGCCATTTTGTCATTGTATGCTTACGTCATTTCTCTTTGGAATCATTGTGTAAGCTTACTGTGGTTTGCTATTCTCTTTTGTGACAACATTTATTCAGCACGAGGCTCCCCTTTTTATTGTTCTGTCACCCACATATGGGCAGGCTACGCAAGCCACAGTTTGTTTTTGTTCATAAAACTTTCTGCACATCGTCATCTGCGCAATCTTCGACTTCTTCATCGGCGATTCCTTCTTCCACTGCAGGTATGGCTGGAGTATCTTCTGCTCGTTCCCAAGCATTGCAGTCGACGCCTCATAAATTGTCTCCTCCTACTTCCACTCCTAAAAGACTGAAACAAGATCCTCCATCTCTTGATAAATCGCCTCCTACTATTTCTCTGGAACTGTTATTGGAGGAAATCCGCGCCTTACGCCCGTTTGTGGAAGAAACAAATAGTAAGATGCAACATTTGGAAGAAAAATGGTCTTCAATGGAGAGCAGAGTTTCTACATTAGAGCAACAACTTTCGTCGACCCAGGATGATTCTCAAAGACTTTCCTCTCTTGAAACGGAAGTCCGCAAGCTTCAACAGCACACTGAGGACTTGGAAAATCGTAATAGGAGGAATAATTTGCGTGTCTATGGTTTGCCGGAATCTTTGGAAGGAGAAGATTCAGTCACCTTTTTCTCTTCCTTTCTGCCAAAATTACTTGAGATGCCTTCTTCAACAATGCTGAGCATTCAGAGAGCCCATAGACTTGGTCCACGTCCTTCACTCTCTTCTCCCTCGGTCAAACCCCGGGGAGTCATTATTCTCTTCCTGAAATTCACTGACCTGCTCTCGGTTCTTTCTGCAGCTAGGGCAAAACGGCAAATTTCTTGGCTAGGTCAGAGAGTCTTTCTTTCTCAGGATGTTTCCAATGTTACAGCTGCCAGACGGAAAGAGTTTCTTAATCTCCGTCCTCCTCTTCGCTCAATGGGCGCTCGCTATGGACTTTTTCACCCCTGCATCTTTAAAGTTACTTTTCAAAATCGAACCTTGTCCTTTCAAGAACCTGCAGAGCTCAAGAAGTTTATCCATTCTCATTCTTCGACCATCATGGATACCTCTAATCCTCCTACGGGATGATATGTTCTACTCACGCTAACAGGACTCGCATTGTTATTGCAATGTTAATATATGAGTCATCTTTGTCTTTATTTGTTCCTGGTTCAGCTTTCCCTGTCTGTTATCTGGATTGACATGTTTCTATTCTTATTCCTATTATTTATCTCTGTTATTATATTATATCTATTACCTTCAATTTCTTTATATCCTCGTTTCCTTTTCTCATGATATCATTGATTGTCCTTCTTCTCCTATTGTTTCACATGACGTATTACTTTCTGTTATTTTCTTCCCCACTATTATTATTCTTCTATCCTACTGGCCATCTCTATAGTTCATATTTGTTATTGTCCGTGCTCTCAGTTTGCTTTGACATATGTTCTCCATTTATTCCTTACTATCTTCATACCTTCTTAATTTCCCTTTTTCTTATCTTCATACAGGTTCGTTTGTCATGTTTATAGTTGTTTGATCCGTCTGCACTTTCTTACGTGTTCTGGTGTGGTTTGGACTCCCTGATTCGGGTGTCCCGTCTTCCGTTCGTCGCCATTGCCCCAGCCTTCTTTTGTTCCCGTCCCCCTCAGGTATGTTCCTCTCAGTCGTCCTTTATGGATATGTACTGTCTCTCCTTACTGCTGTCCTTGCTTCCTTCCTCCCCTTTTTCTTCCCTAATTTTCATTCCCTATTCTGTACCTTTTTCTTCCTTCATTTTTCTATTTAATGCATATTTGGTTCAGTATAAAGCTTTACTGTTTTTACATTCAGAGTTATTTCCTGGAATGTGAAAGGTTTTAATAATCCTATTAAGAGACAGAGAATCCTTTCGCACCTCGCCTCTTATAAGCCTGATCTAGTACTTTTGCAAGAGACCCACCTAACTGAAAATGAAGCGTTAAAATTAAAAAGGGGCTGGGTGGGTACAGTATTATTCTCCCCTTCTACTAATAAAAAAATGGTGTCATTACTCTATGTCATAAGAAACTGATCTGCAAGGTTTTATCTCAAGAAATTGATACTGAAGGTAGATGGTTACTGGTTAAACTATTAATTAATAATGTTCCGTTAACCGTATTTAATGTTTATGGTCCTACACATCCTGACTGTTCCTTTTGGCCTGTTGTTACGCAAAAATGTGTTCAATTTCAGGAGGATTTTTTCATATTAGGAGGTGACTGCAACCAAGTTATAGACCCATTTCTTGATCGTCAATCTCAAGCTCGTTTTATTTCCACCAAGACCCACAAACATTTTCTCGACACTATTTCTCAAGCACATCTCATTGATTCGTGGAGACTCTCACACCCTGACTCTTTGGACTTCTCTTTTTTCTCTCCTCCCCACGCTTCTCTTTCCCGCTTGGACTATATCTTTCTTTCTCAATCCTTATCCCAAAATCTCCTCTCTTCCTCTATTGAACCTATTGTTATCTCTGACCATGCCCCAATAGTAACTGACCTAGATTTGCTCCCTCCACATCCCAAACCATCTCGTTGGCGCTTTAATAACTCTCTCCTCTTAGATCCTCTTTTCTCCTCTTCCTTTCGCTCATTTGCAACTGAATTCTTTGATCTTAATTGTGCGCCCAACTCACTTCATATCATATGGGACTCCTTTAAAGCTACTGCAAGAGGATTTATCATTGATTTCGTCTAAAAAAAGAAGAAACGCTTTCTCCAGCAACGTAAAACTACCTTGGCACATATCAAGCTTTTAGAGCACAAATTTTACACTTCCCCGAAGCATTCTGTTCTACCAGAACTCATCCAAGCTAAATTTGCTTTTAATAAAACTACTACTGATAATGCGTCCTCTGTGCTTTTGCGTAGTAGCGCTCGCTATTATGGTGGTCGTAACAAAGCAGGGAAGCTTTTGGCTAATTATCTCAAAACACGTAAAGATCGTACCCTCATAGACGCTATATTTTCCTCCAACGACTCTCTTTTACACAAAGATCAGGAAATACTTAATGAATTCAAATTCTTCTATCAAGACCTTTACACTCCTGAATCTCCTCCTTCTTCTTCTAGCATTCAGGAATATCTTGAGAAAATTCCTCCCCCCCTCATCCCATCTTAATCTTCTTTCTCTTGAATCGGACTTGTCCCTTACAGAGCTATCCAATGCCCTAAATTCTCTCACTAAAGGGAAGACTCCTGGCCCAGATGGCTTTTCTGTTGAATTTTATTTACACTTCTCAGATTTTTACTGCCAAAACTTCTTGCACTTTTTCATTCCTTTTTTTTTAGCTGGTAGGACGGAGGGTACTTTTCAGGAAGCAACAATTTGTTTGATTCATAAAGAAGGTCGAGATCCTAAATATTGCAAGAATTATCGCCCAATATCTTTGGTAAATGTTGATTATAAGTTGTTTGCTAAACTGCTTGCTTTACGTCTAGACCCTCTCATGCCCCACCTTATTGGGAAAGAACAGTGTGGGTTTGTCAAAGGTAGGCACACTTCTGATAATTCTCGACTTTTCCTTAGTGTCCTAAACAAACTTCCCTCTATCTCTACTTCTCTAGCGGCTATCTCAGTTGATGCTGAGAAGGCTTTTGATAGAGTGGACTGGTCCTTCTTATTTGCCTCATTACAGTGGCATGGGTTTGGTCCTAAATTAATCTCACTTATCTCTCTTTGTATTCTTCCCCTAGAGCCTCAGTATTAGTTAATGGTTCTATTTCATCCTATTTCCCTCTTCAACGCGGAGTTCGTCAAGGTTGCCCTTTATCCCCTCTTCTTTTTGTCCTAGCTCTTGAACCATTTTTGTCTTTTATTCGTAACAATGACTCCATTTCTGGTTTTTCTTTTGGGGACCAACAACTTAAACTTTCCGCATATGCGGATGATATCCTTTTATTTATTTCTGATCCTGACACCTCTGTCTCTTCTTTGCTTCATGAATTTGACTCCTTTTCCAAGGTCTCTGGTTACAAGATTAATTCGGACAAAACAGAAATCCTTCCCCTTACTAAATTTTGCTTTCCCCACTCTTTTTCGTCCACCGGTTTTGCCTGGAATGCTTCAAAAATTAAATACTTAGGTGTATGGTTTTCCAACTCTATTGCTTCTTCGATTAAGTTAAACATGTCTGCTGTTCTGTCTCGTATTGATAAATTACTCTCTTCCTGGAATCCCCTTTTTCTTTCTTGGTGGGGTCGATTAGATTCAATTAAAATGATGATTGCCCCTATTTTAATTTATATACTCTCTATGCTTCCCGTCCACATCCCCGCCATATACATGAAACGCATTGATTCTTGTCTTTCTAAATTTCTTTGGAAGAATAAAAAAGCTAGAATTGCCCTTTCCTCTCTTCGTAAGACTAGATCTAATGGTGGCGTGAACTTTCCAGATTTTCGCCTTTATCATAAATCCTTTTCTCTTCGTCAAGCATCGAAATGGCTCGTAGCGGAGCACTCTCCTTTTACTCCTCTTTGGCTATCCATTGAGCAAACTTTATTACTACCATTCTCTCTCAAGGAAGTAATAGCTTTTTCCGTTAAAACTTCTCATACATCCTTCCCCCTGTTTAGACATACTTGTTCCCTTCTGAAGCCTTTAGTTTTGCCTAATCCTCTCTCTCGTGATGACTTCTTGGATTCTCCTATTTGGCATAATTCTCTTATTCTTCTCAATAACAGGCCCATTTTCTGGAATTCTTGGAGGGCAAAGAATATCATTTGGGTTAAACAACTTTTCAATGGCCTTTCGCCATGCTCTTTTCCCGAATTTCAAGCCTTATTCCACTGTCCCCGTTCCTTCTTACAGAGGTTTACCACTCTTATGGCAATTATTCTAGATCTATACTATTCTCTTCCCCCTCATCTCCGACTGGAGCCCAAAACTCCCTTCTTAAACTTCTTCTCTCATTACCCAAAGCTTCTCTTATATACAAATATTACTTAGCCCCCAATCCATATCGAGTCAAATCTAGGTTGGAACTTTCCTGGGAGTCTGATCTGGGATGTGAATGGACTATCTGCTTCTGGGACAAACTTTGGTCTAGATCTTTAAAAATCTCTCGCTCTGCCTCTCTTACTCAATCTATGTTTTTTCTCTATCATAGGCTTTATCTCACCCCTGTCTCTATTGCCCGCTTTTCTCCTGACTCAAATTCTAACTGTTGGACCTGTGGTTCTTCTAACGCTAACCTTATGCACCTTCTTTTTCTTTGCTCTTCGGTTTCCAATTTTTGGAGATCCGTTTGGTCCTATATTTCTAGTATCTTTAACCTCTCTATCTCTTACTCATCACCCCAATTGTTTACTGGAAGCCTCTCTGACTCTTTATCTATACCCTCTCATAATCATGGTCTTTTTGATCTCATGCTCGCTCTAGCCTTTCAACACATTACCCTCAACTGGAAAACTCTCAATAATCTTTCCACGCGTCACTGGTGGAATAGCCTTTGCCACTTTCATAGACTTGATGTTGCCTTCGCCTCCTCCTGTAAACCCTCACTTAATAGAGAGCTTTTTGGTTGCCCCTTACAACTTATTTAGATCAGATTGTTTTTAAACATAGCTCCTCTCTCAATTCTGAAAATGTTAAACCTCCTTGAACACCTTCTCTCTGTTCTCTTTCCATACCATCCAAGTTAAGTTGATATATGTTGTTAATTGACCAATAGCTTGTTCACATTTCGTTGTGTTATGCAATGTATTATGCATTCTATTTATTTTTTATTATATATTAATATGTTGTATTTCCCCCTCCTCTTTCTTTCCCTCCCTCCACTTCTTCCCATCCCCCTTTTCCATATAAAACCTTAAAATAGCTTTTATTTCTTTTATTGTACTAGCCATATATATTGTTATAACTGTTTCCTTATTCAAATTTGTTGCTGGTATTTTTTTTGCCTACTTCTCTGTTTATTCAACAAAGCTTTTCAAACATTAAAAAAAAAAAAGCCGGCAATGAGATCCTCGGAATTTATCACCTATTTCAATTTCTTGGGGAATAAAATGCGGATTTTGATGTTTAATGCACGGTTTTTCCCTTTGTTCAGGGCTGGACTGGTGGTGCAGGGCATCACGTGTTTCCCCGGGAGGCTGGAAGGGTGGGGACTGGTTTTGTTGAGGTGGGGGCCAGGTTTTGTTACTGGTGCAGCAATATCAGCCCCAATAACAAAAGCAGCAGTGCTTCACATTTGCACTGCCCCCCTCCCCGCCCCCAGGGGCTGATCTCACAAATTGCCAGGGATGCTTTGAGATCCCAATCCAGCCCTGCCTCTGTTAAATCCCCAAATCCCATCAGGTTTGACCTGCTGAAATTTAACAAAGATATGATCCTCTCATGCCGGGTGTGATAAATGTCGCATAACTTGTAATTGTGATACCAGATCGCAGTTTAACGCCCAATTGAAATTAGGCTCTCGTGCTTTTGAGTGGAGCGATTCCTCTCTCTGCCAAACAGCCATGGTTCCTCACTTACCACATGCTTTGAAGAAGCCTCTGGTGGCAAATGCATTGACAGCTGCAAGCAGCTGAGAAGGTGAATTTTGTGAATGTGAATTATGAGTTTGAAAACTGGCAAGTCCAATTCAGCCCTCCCATCCTCTAGAGATCAGTCAATTGGGTACCATGAAATGTGGTGATAGTAATATCCCTTGTCTAGAGCCTGCAGAAATTGAAGAAGTGTAATATGAAGTGTTATATGAAACAATTATTATAATTATTATAGCTTTTTGTGTTGTTTTATTGTTATTATTATTTTCCTCATTAACAGTACTACACTGAGAGACTGGGAAAGTACCAGATCACCAGTCTAGTCATCAAGAAGTGCTCTTAGGATGGACTGCAGACCAGGACCCTTGGTCCTCTATCTAGCTAACCTGAATCTTTTTAAGAATCTCAGAGAGGCAGGTGCGTCCACGCCTCTCCAGAGGCGCATCCTGGATAATGAAGTTTGTGACATCTTCACAGCAGCAATTCTCTTGGCTAAATGAACTGATGATTAGTCCGTATCTCAACTATTTAAATCCCTACTATGGTTTCAGCAGAAGTTTGCATGGATTGCTACAGGAGAAAATTAATTAGTGGAAATTTTAACTGCTTCATCAACATACTTGGGAAGAAGAGACACTTCATCATTTTCTACCAGGCAACAAACATCTTTAGCTCAAGGTAGATTATTACACCCAGTGGTTTACACTCAGCAAATTACTCTTCGTGATAAAATAGATATCTCCGCTGTGACAGGTACGCCAATGACATACGTAAAAATTGAAAAATGGAGATCTTTACAGTATGGTTTGAAAAGTTAAATAATAATACCCTGACAATATTTTAAAAAAATAGTGAACTATGAAAGACATTGAAGGATGGTTGGATTGTAATCTCAATATGTGGAACCATTGGAGTAATGATTTTCTCCATTTATCTGTATCTGATAAGTAACAATTCTGATTGTTGTCTATTCACACAATACACAACACTAGACAATATACTTAAAATTTCCTTGTGTGTGAGTCAAAATAAAAATATTTAATGTCAGTATCGTCAACAAAGGAGGATTTGTTTTTCTGAACGAAAGAGACTATCATGCAGTATTTGCCCTCCGGCAAATGTGCCAATGCGCTGCGACAGTAGACTTGAATAGAAGCTGGGTGAAAATAGAACTTAACTTTGTCAAAGGTAACAACTTTCTAATGATTGTCCTGGCAAATATTCCTCTCCCATCTTCAAAGCAGTTTGAATCCTGGTAAACTACCAGAAAGTCCCGAGTTCATGGCCCAAGGTAAACAGGTGCAACATCTATCTCTACCAACATCTATCTCTATTTTAGTGCTTCGGTTTGGTATAACCCCTCTGTTTAAGGTGGAGATAAATCTGTTTATTGCGAACAAAGGATAAAAAAGGGGAATACTACACAGCAGTCAAAAATGGACAAACAGCTCACTTGTTCACATCTACATTCTCAGTAATGGATTTGGTTTGCCTGAAGGTATACATAAACTTGCTTGCAGCTTTAGCGTTTAACTACCCTCTGAGATCCAGTATAGGTCGCAGAGACGCGTCTATGTTGTAGGAGAATATTTTGATTTATTTGCAAATGGCAGAGAATGTACTGTAACACAAAACCTCCAAGACATTTGGGTCGAAAGGACTTAGAGAACCACTGTGGTACTGCCTTTTTTGTCATTAGTATGAATCAAAAAGAGTTGAGAGATTGAGTTCATTCAAGGCTGGTCTTAGTAAACTTCAATATTCCATTAAAATATATTTATAAGCTCATACTTGCATTATATTGTGAGCAAAAACAAATATATTAATGACGAATAGAATAGATCAATTTTAATAAAACGTGGGTGTCCGGGGAAAAGGGAAGAGGATAAGTGATGTGATAAAAAAGGATTAGGTGAGACAAGACAGAAATAAATACTACTGCAAATAACTACAGTCCTTGTGTGCTTACTTGCAAAGTTGTTTAGCTGTAAATGATTTTCATTGCCTTTCAGAAACAACAAAACAGAAAATGTGTTCTAATCCTTTACTTCTCAGATCCCACCGATACATGACACTCCTCTTGAAACTTCATCAAACACGAGATAAAAGTTAAATGCTAAGACTCTATACTCCAAAGGCATAGTTTATATGGTAGACCTCTCAAGTGAGCTTTGTCTTCTAAAGGATGATGAATATTTGCTTGCTATTGTGCCATAACTATATTCCGAATGGAACTTACTAAGGAGAATTTGCAAATCAAAAGGTATGTCATGCATTTAAGTTCTTCACTAAAAGAAAACCAGCAAACAAGCATTGACAGCTGTAAAATAGTCTAGGGTGACAAATCGGGACAGTGGACCTTAAAGAATTAATGAGGGAAAATCGATGGGATAATGGAAATTAAAATTGAATGAAATCATAAAAGTCTACCTTAACAAAGAATATAAACTACGAGTATCACAAAAATGTGTAACATTTACTGGTGATATAGATAAGAAAAGGAGTATCCAAAATTAAAGTACAAAAAAGAAATATGATGAAATCGAGTCAGATATTTAAGATGTTTTCTAGTGTTCCTTAAGTATTAACCTGGACTGGACACAGAGGGAACCACTTATAATATACATTATATGTGAACCCTGTAAGAGTTTTCATCCAACTTTGAGACAGAAGAGAAACTTATTCACCAATCATAGTAAAGGAGGCAGATTTTGCTTAGCTGATCTGAGAGTTGGGAAGGGTCCTTGCACTGATGAGCTAAAAGAGTAACTTTCATGACCTTTGCACAACCTTAATTCCACATCTACTAAAGAGATTTAAGCAAATCTTGAACTCCAGAAATGTGCTGGAGAGTTCAAGAGTATTCAGAAAAAAATATAAGTACATCTATCTCGAGATATTCTTATTTAACACTCAATTTAAAATATTTGCCAAATATTAGTGGCACCCATAGTTTCCGAAACAGACATAGGGCCTGATTACAAGTTTGGTGGTCCAACCGTCATAAGACAACGTCTGCCCCCGCCAGCAGCCCACGGGGCTAATGGTCCAAAGACCGCCGTATTATGAGTTGACCACTGGCGGTGTGGAGGCGGGGATCTTGCAGCGGTGGTGAGTACTTTTCACAAATATATCGATGCCTTTGTGTGCATTTTGACCACATACGTGTTGAATGCACACAAATGCCTGATATCTGTGGAAAAATACCATATACCCATTATGGGGGTTCAGCCCACATGTGGGCAGTCCTGGCAACGGGTATATGGTTCGAAGAGGACTCACCTGTAGATCACCACAAACAGGGTCATAGTCCTTGGTGTGAAGATCCTGCTGTTAAGAGTGGACCTGGAGAAAGGTATCCACACTGGAATCTGCCTGGAAGAAGAAGTAAGAGGTGAGTACACACCTCAAATCCTTTGTCACCGCCACCTTGAAGCAGGCGGTCAGACTGCCGCAGTCCGCTCGTGGAACAGGCAACTCATAAAACAGACAGCAGTGCAGCTCCCCTGTACCGCCCTATGGCGGCTGCCTTTCACAGACCGTGAACCCGGGGGTCGGCAGTCTGCTGGCGGTCACAGCGGTCCAGCGGGCATCTTCGCGAAGCCAATCCGCCCAACTCGTGATACAGTGGTTGGACGCCCGAGCTCACTGTGCTCAGACCGCCACCACCGATATGGCAGTTCATGGGATTGCCAAACTCGTAATAAGGCCTATAGTCATACCTGAAGTTCAACAAAAGTTTAGAAAGACAGATCTATTACTCAAAACATGCATGCATATGCCTTTTTTTTAATGAACTCTGAAATGGGGATTTCTGTTCTGCTCTATTCATTTGTCAGCGTTATTTCCTTTACTTCCTCTGTCTTCCTTTTTTACCTTTTTTAACCACCGGCAGACAGATGTGGTTGTGTATGGTTCAAGACCCATTGTAAACTAAACAATACAAAAAGAGAGTTTTGGATCAATCTCGTACTGGTGAGTGGATTGCTTCTCTATCTCCTTGATCCTGATTCAAAGGCTTTCCTCTCTATTCTTGTGTAGATGCTGACCAGGGCCACTTTAGAATTTAAAGAGTGAAAAATACCTGGAAAAACTGGGATATGCAGATTTTGGTGCAGCAACAAATTCAACATGTTATGCCCCATTTTTAGAGCAAAACTTGGGAAAGGCGACAGCTACTGCAGCAGACAATTTTTAAATATTTCAGTGTCAGATTGCTTCAGATGCAATAATTTTCCCTTCCAGCCGCAGGAAACTCATAATCAGGCCCCTAAAGATATTTGTTGGTGAGATAACAATAAATTGTATGGGTGCAAGTGACAGGCTGGTTCATGCACATCGGAGAGCGTTGGTGTGGTTTTGGAATAGAGAGGAGAGAATATCAAGGTCACAAAATATCATGACCAGAATACCAAGGACCAAAATATTGACAGGTAAGTATGCATATATTTTCTTTACCCAATCCTACATATACATACCTTGATGATGTGCACAAAGTGATCTATTACACTGCAGCTTGTGCTGCTGCCCTTTTCCAGGGCCACAGCACAAGCCGCAGTGTGAAAGAGAACTTTTCTGACCGCCAGCCTGGCAGTAACATCATAAATGGTCAGACCGCCGCCTGCTTGTTGGTCAGTCTCCTGACCGACGTGATAGCGGGCGACGTTCCAACCACCCCTTATCGTAATAAGGCCCTTAAATTGGGCTTTGGGTCACCCCCCTTTCTCATGACTGAATAGCTTTCTTGTTTGTTTTAATTGTCTGCTCTCGATTCAAATGCTTTCCTTCCTATTCTTGTGTCTGTGCTGCTCAGGAGCATTTCTGTTCTCACAGTGTTCTAACTGGGTGTTAGACTTGTCATCTTTGACATGGTTTCCCCTGACTTTTTGCCTCTACCTCCTTTATTTTTGATGCTGTGCTGGATTTCATTTTTGCTAGCTTAGATGCTTTGGGCACTTTGATACTGCTGATCAGTGTCAAAGTGCAAGTGCTTCCTGTGTACATTGTTATTACAATTGGTTCTCCCTGATAGGCATATTTGATTTACTGGTAAGTCCTAGTAAATTGCACTGAGTGTGCCAGGGCCTGTAAATCAAATGCTACTAGTGGGCCTGCTGCACTGATTGTGCTGCCCACATGAGTAGCCCAGAAAAGGTATCTCAGACCTGCCACTGCAGTGTCTGTGCGCAGGTTTGAACTGCCATGTCGACCTGACAAGTGCACCCACTTGCCAGGCCCTAACCTTCCCTTTTCTTACATGTAAGACAGCCTTATGGTAGGCCCAAGGTACCCCCATGGGCAGGGTGCAGTGTATGTGTACATGTCCTGATAGTGAAATACTGTCAATTTAGTTTTTCACTATTGAAAGGCTATCTGTCCGATAGGATAGAATGGGAAATACTTTGTAACATCTTACGAGTATAACTTCCTATTGGGACGAGATAGCGAAATACAGTTTAGGTACTCTGAACTCAGAATTTAATAACACATCTTTTAGTAAAGATAGTTTTTATATTGTGTGTTTGAAAATGCCACTTTTAGAAAGTAGGCATTTTCTTATTTAACCATTCTGTATGCCTCTGCCTGTTTGTGGATGGACTGTCTGGTTTTGGAATGACAGTGGCTGGGCATGTGCATTTACTGTAGACAGCTACTGAGGGGTTGAGGTGTGCCTGGCCCTTCCTGGATGACTCATAGCTGAGCTGAATAGACCTTGGCTGCATTTAGAGTAGTGGGAGGAGTTTTTCTTGCACCTGAATAGGGCCTGTCTCCCTTGCACAATGCTGTCTCCACCCCCTGTGGTCATACTGCAACAGTGAGGACAGAACTGGTTTGGACTGGGCTCAGAGACCCTTGCACAAAGAGAACAAAGACAAAATGGGGTATAAGTAGCAGACCCTAAAACCCCAGAACTTTAGATCACTTCTGAACTCAAGAGGAACCTTTGCCAAGGAGAAGAGCTGAAGAGCTGTGAGGAGGAGTACTGCCCCTTTGGTGTGTGCTGTGTGGGGTTGGCCTACACTTGCTGTTTCTGCCAAGGAAAGGACAAAGACTTTAACTTTGCTGTGAACCTACTTGAAGAAGAATCTCCAAGGGCCTGTATGTGTTGGCCTCCTGTTCTGAAGTCTCAGGGACACAAAGACTTCACCCCAGCTCCCCTGAACTCTGCTGCTGAGGGTTCTGACCTGCCAGGAGGTGCCTGTTCCAGTTCTGGGCCTCTGGAGGTTGTTCCTGCTGTTGGGAGCTGGAAGAACCCGAAGAAGTGTAGAAATCGACGCATCCCCCTTCTTGCGGCTGTTTTTCTGACGCAGCACCGCAGTGCGTTAAGAATTTCCACGCACCACCGCCGTGCCACTGCAGAAACGATGCAGCACCTGTAACTGCAAGAACTGATGCATCGTGGGATCGCGGCTGAAGAAACTGATGCAGCTCCGCTTGCCGCATTGATCGCCAGCACATCCCGGATTTCCACCCATCGCACCTGTGCGGCAGGTTTTCCCGACGCATCACCCACGGCCCAGAATTATCTTGGAGTCGACGCATCACTTCCTCCTACAGTCCGAATTCAAGCATAACTTCTCCTGCATGCAGCAGAACTGTTGCATCGCCTCCCCAATGACTCAGGAACTGACGCATCTCTTTGTTTCTCGACGCTTCCCTTCTCTGTGGCTGTTTGGCCTTGTGAATTTTGACGCATCTACAGGTACTTTATGTAGAATCACGCATCCATAGTTTTCTATGGACCCAGTTGCTTGAAACCTTTTTGAAGTCATATTCTTGTTACATGTATGTTGGATTTTTGTTGTTCTAGTCTTGCTGAGTTTAGATAAAGATACTTTATTTTTCTAAACTGGTGTGGTGTACATTTGTGGTGTTATCACTGTATTACTATGTGTTTTGAGTACAAATCCTTTACACATTGCCTCCTGGATAAGTCTGTCTGCTCGTGCCAAGCTACCCAGGGGGTGAACAGGGGTTATCTAAAGTGTGTATCCCCCTTACCCTGACTAGAAGCAAGGGTCCCTATTTGGACAAAGGTACCTACTCTGCCTACTAGAGACCCCCATTTCTAACACTGGGCAAGTGACATACTTTTACTGCATTCTTGAGGGGATTCTCTTTATTTTCTTATTAATATTATTTTTTCATTATAATTTTTTTCACAAGAATCAGTTGCAAAGTGCTTCAGGGCCTCTCAATTTTTTGTCTGCACTTTGTGCGCGCTACTTTTTCAATAGAGTTTTTTGTATTTCCCCTAAACACTCCTTTCAGCACTCCTCTGCTATCTGTTTCGCGCTCTGCGATTTATTTATTTTTACATTTATTTTTATGAGGGCCTGGCAGCTCCAAATTGCTGCCGGGCCACTTGATCTATTGTTTGTGCTTTACAAGCACTTCTTTTTAATTTTCCATACATTTTAATTTGAAGTTCCAACATGGCTGTCTTCCTTGTTAAAATGGTGAGTTGAAAATAGCCACCTGCATCATGACGCATGTGCATGCACACGTCACAGCGCACGCATGCACACACATCATGATGCATGTATCACAATGCACGTGCGCACATACATCATAAAAACCTGTGTGCTTTGGAGCCTTATTGGAATGGGTTTTCTTTATTAGAAAAAGCTGTAGAAAGGTTGCTAGCCATGCATGCACACATCTTGACACAGCAGCATGCCTGCAAATGGCAAAAACATTGCCAAAGTCAAGACCTGTTGGCTTTGCCATTTCTTGTTCAATGAGCCACATGTCCTCAAACCTATAGCACATGGGCCACACAATCTCGTTTATATTTCCAAGCACATTCTCTTTCAATTGTAACCCAGCTTTCTCTACTATATTTCATGTATGCGGCGCATCCTCAGTCCTCTATTTGGCCATCGTGTACATACTATTCACTTTAGCATGGCGCTCAGAATGCAGAGGCAGTAAGGAGTTCAATATTTGGACTTCTCAGTGTGTGATTGAGCCTGTAGGTCTGTAATTGTGATGCCAGGTAGGCTAGAGGAGTGATCCAAAACAGGATTGTGACTTGCATGGGTAGCCGGTTTAGGTATATTCGGATAGAGAAACACAATCTCTGTTTTTGAAGGCCATTGATTCACTTAACTGCAGAATATTGGTTGTCCAGGGTATTTGAAGCAGGAGTCTAGTTATCAATAGTGCAGCAGGTGCAGTGACACCAGGGTCTAGATCCTCGAGGGGCCCACTGCATTCCATTTAGTGGCTGTTTTCTAATGCCAAACCATGAGATAATGTGCCCAAATTCCTAACTTCCATTATTGGCCCCCGCACCCTTGCTTCGACCTGAGAAAAAAAACTGTTGGACCCAGACGACATTGGTAACTACCATATCACCAGCCTCCCTTCACTTGCCAAGTTCCGCTGGAGAGCTGTGTCACTGCAATATCAAGCTCATACAGACCCTCCTATACTCCGACAGGCCTACCAATCAGGTTTCTGCAATGCTGCAGACACGAGTTGCAGTTGTCAAATGTTCCCTGCAAATTACAGACAAAGGTGACCCCTGCCTAGTGGTCAACCTGAAATGTTGGTAGCTTTCGACAAAGATGAAATCCTGCTCAATACCATCCACTCTTGCAGCAGGATCTGTAAAACAGCCCTCACCTGGTCCTATATCCTGGCCAATGGGTTACAATACGTTCAAATGGATTCTTCCTAATCCCTCATTCCTGATAAAAACAGAGTAACTGTGGGTTTCCAGTTTTGCCTCATGGTATCTCTAGTTTCTAATCATTCTTCAAAGCAATCAACATTAATTATGCAAGCTGCTAAATTTCCCACAGCATGAGATACCAAAGCACTGTCCGGCACCATCTAAACTGCTGACTACTCTGGTTTGAAATGTTTTCCACTGGATGCTCCTCTTCTTTTCCAACCCTGCACGGCACAGGACAATGACAATATATATATATATATATATATATATATATATATATATATATATATGATACATTTATAAAGCGCGACTAATACCCTGAAGTGTCCAGGCGCTGCCCTCAAGCATCACCGATCTAGATGGAATAGATTAGGACTCACACTTTAAAAAGCCAGGTTTTTAGGCCCTTTCTAAATTTCAGCAGATTGGTTTCTTTTTTTAGTGAGGTTGGCAGAGAATTCCAGAGTTAGGCCATAGTAAGGGTGAAATACACATTATATATATTATCTACTGGCGGTCGCCAGTAGATAGTTATAGTTAGGATCTATTATCCATAGGAAATTCGTAACATTCTTTTCCCAATAACTTTGGCGCCGGTTGACGAATCTTCGCAAAATTTTCAAAACTTATGGCCCGCTACGGTCCGCTCCTATCTTGAAAGTTTCGGGGTGATTCATCAAGCGGGGGCCGAGAAAAAAGGGGGGTCCCAAAACGTGTTTTCTCCATGTTAATTCCCATAGGAAACTTTAGACACGGCTACAGCCCGAACTGCTGAACGGAATGACACCAAATTTGGCAAAATGGTAGTGCTTGGTTCAGAAAGCGCCCTTTTTTTTAAATGGTGTAAATCCGTTCAGTAGTTGCGGAGAAATTCAAAAAATAAGAGTCAAAAAATCAATTTCCCATAGGAAACTTTATGCAAGGCTACAGCCAAAACTACTGAATGGAATTACACCAAATTTGGCAAAAAGGTAGTGCTTGGTTCAGAAAGCACGCTTTTTAAAAATGGTGTAAATCCGTTTGGTAGTTGCTGAGAAAATCAAAAATACAAGTTTCGATATTTAGAGGCACGGAGGATCCGCGGACCCTCCCGACCACGAGCTTCATGCTAATTGGCTGTCAACACTCCAAACCAGGAAGTGTTGGCAGCCATCTTGTGCCTCGGTAGAACCGAGGTTCAAGAAAACAGAAAACCTAAGGCGCAAAACAAGAAAAGGGGGCAGGGTAGAAACACCCTGACCCCCTAGGCCTGCTCAGGGCCCAAAAAAGCATTTTTTTTTTTTTTTTAAATCGGCAAATTGCGCGCCGGATCCGGCTGCAAAACAAAAAAAAACAAAGCGCGGGCTCCCGCGCTTCGTTACTAATTAGCCCCCGGGTGGGCCAAGTCCCGGGGGCAGTGAAAAAAAAAGTGTGGGGGGTCCCAATCCCCCCACACTGCCCCGGGGACCGCCACCTCCCCGGGGCTTGAATAATGTGTTGCAGGGGGCACGCAGCCCCCCCGCAGCCCCGGGGACTGCCACCCCCCGGGGCTTGTTTTTTTAAAGTTTGGGGGGCCTCTAAGGCCCCCCCAAGCCCCGGGGACCACCACCCCCCCGGGGCTTTCATTATTTATAATAGCGGGGGGCACACTGCCCCCCGCAGGCTTCATTTTTAAAAAAGCAATATACCTGTGTGGGGGGGCTCGAGCCCCCCCCACATGCCCCGGGGACCGCCACCTCCCCGGGGCACTAATATTTAAATTTGGGGGTCCGTAACGGATCCCCGAGCCCCCTGCAATTGTTGGGAGGGGGGCCGCGCGGCCCCCCTCCTGGAGCCCTTGATGGCCCTGGGGACCGCCACCCCCCAGGGCCGGCTCCTGCAGTGTCCCGAAGTGCCCACCCCCGGGACACTGCTGTTTGCAATGACTGAAAAAACCATAGGTTTCAAGCACGTTATAGTTAGAAATTAGCATTTAAAAAACCTTAGAAATTCACTGAAAAAACCATAGGTTTTAGGGACAGTTATAGTTAGTTGGACATTTCACTCGTACAAAACCCGTGAAATTCCCCCGTTATAGTTAGTTGAGCTAACTATAACTCGCGCCCCCGCAATGCACTGCTGATGACGTCACATATTACATCATTCATGACATGGTCAGTGACATCACTGATGACATCACTGATGACATCTCAAATGACATCACTGATGACATCACTGATGACATCATCCAGTGACTGTGTGTTTCTGTAAAGTTTAAATATGTTTTATATATATATATGCCAAGGTGTATTGAAGAATGAGTGGGTGTATGAGTGTCTGTATGGATGATTTAGTAGGTGCATGACTGACTGTATAAGTGAGTGATTAAACGTGTCTTACTGAATGCATGGATTAGTGACTAAACTGTGTAAAGGTCTGTATCAGTCTGTCAGTTGGTGTGTAAGTGGTTGCATGGGTTGGTGAGTAGCTAAATGAGTGTGTATATGGGTTATTGATTGATTGTCTGAGTATCTGCATGGGTGCCTGAGTGTCTGTGTGGGTAGGTGGGGGTGTGTGTGACTCTGTGCATAGATGTGTGAGTGGGTGATTCTCTGGGTGTATGGGTTCAAGAGTGCATCTGTGATGGACTGTATGGGTGGGTGAGTGTGTGTATGGGTGTGTCGGTGAGTGAATGGATGTCTCAGTGGTACATGTGTGAGTAACTACATATGTAAAAGGCAGTATATGTGAGTGTTGGAGTATATAAATGACTATATGTGAGAGTGAGTGATTGTGAGAGTGGCTGTATGGATGAGTGTGTGCTTGTATCAGTGATTGTATAAGAGAGTAAGTGTGTTAGTATCTGTATGAATAAGTGAGGTGGTGTGTGTATAACTGTATAGGTGAGTAAATGGGAGTGTGATTGATTCTTTGAATGACTAACTAGGTGTGTGAGTAACTCTATGGGTGAGCGGCGGTGTGTGAGTGTCTGTATAGGTGTATGAGTGCATATGATAGTGCTGTATTGATGAGTGACTGCATGTATGTGTGACTGTATGGGTGAATAAGTGGATGTGTGTGTAGATCTAGGAATCACTGAGTGGGTATGTAGTAACTGGTATTGGTGTGTCTATGGTTTCGAAAATGGTAGTCTGTATTTTAGAGTGGGTGTATCAAAGGATATATTAGGGTATGAGGAGATGCATCAGATTATCACGTGGATGATGTCATCAGTGATGTCATTTGAGATATCATCAGTGATGTCACTGACCATGTCATGAATGATGTAATATGTGACGTCATCAGCAGTGCATTGCGGGGGCGCGAGTTATAGTCAGCTCAACTAACTATAACTGCCGAATTTCTCTGGTTTTGTATGAGTGAAATGTCCAACTAACTATAACGTCCCTGAAACCTATGGTTTTTTAAGTGAATTTCAAAGGCTTTTTAAATGCTAATTTCTAACTATAACGTCCCTGAAACCTACGGTTTTTTCAGTGAATTACAAAGGTTTTTTAAATGCTAATTACTAACTATAACGTCCCTGAAACCTATGGTTTTTTCAGTGAATTTCTAAGGTTTTTTAAATGCTAATTTCTAACTATGCCTACAGAGGTAGGACATGTGCAGAAAGAGAAAGAAAGGCGCAGAAACAAGCAAGAGAAATGCAGAAAGAGGGAACAGAAGTCCAGAAAGAGGAAGAAAGGTACATAAAGAAGCAAGAGATATGTAGAAAGAACCAACAGATGTGCAGAAAGAGGCCTTGTTGCAAAGTCATCCTGTGCCCTGGGCACCCCCCAACTTTTTGCTGACTGGTACTGGTGGTAACTGACTCTGACTGACCCTGGGCTCTGCCTAACCAGGCCCGGAGCCAGTGCTATGCTGAAAGACACTTAGAATACAGTGAAAACACCTACATACACTAGGGTACACTATGGGTTGGGGTACCCCTGTGATTGGCATGACCTCCCCTGTAAGGCCCTAGTACATAATAGGGCAGGGGAATTAAAACTACCTCTAAGTCCCTAGCATATAATAGGGCATGGCAGTTTAGAGGCCAGCAGCACTTTTCTGCACTTGCATGTGTGCACTGCTGAGCCTGAGGTCAGTTTAAAAGTATCCCTGTAACTCCCAGACAGCAGGATTGCTAAATTGTCATAGCAGGCCACGCCCCCTTTCCCCACCACTCTGCAAACGCGCCTCCTGGCGCATTCTAAGTTGGGGTATTAAATCCCCTTCATTCCTGAGAATCCCTGGGGGCCAGCTAGCCCACCAGGTACCTCCAGTAAGCGCCACACACCTGGATTGCTGAAAGTGGTCCGAGGCCATGCCCCCTTTTTACACCACTCTGCAAACGCGCCTCCTGGCGCACTGCTGCTTGGGGGATGAAGTCCACTTGTGTCCTGAGGTCCTCAGGACACAAGAGGATCTCATCGCCCCACCAGCAGTGCGCCAAGAGGCGCGTTTGCCGAGTGGTGTAAAAAGGGGCGTGGCCTCGGACCACCTCTCTGCAATCCAGCTGTGTGGCGCTTACTGGAGGTACCTGGTGGGCTAGTTGGCCCCCAGGGACCCTCAGTATTCAAGGGGACTTAATTCCCCAACTTAGAACGCATCAGGGGGCACGCTTGCAGAGTGGTGCAGGGAGGGGGCGTGGCCTCCGGCGAGATGCCGGCTTTTAAAAAAAAAATATTTTTAAAAGGGGGCTACAAGATGGCTGCCAACACATTCTGGTTTGGAGTGTTGGCAGCCAATCAGAATGAAGCTCGTGCTCGGGAGGTTTCGCGAACCCTCCCCGGTGCTCAGATATCGATATTTTTATTTTTTGAATTTCTCAGGAACTACTGAACGGATTTACACCATTTAAAAAAAAGGTTGCTTTCTTAACCAAGAGCTACCTTTTTGCCAAATTTGGTGTAATTCCGTTCAGCAGTTCGGGCTGTAGTCTGTTTCAAAAATTCCTATGGAAAATAACATGGGGAAAACGCGTTTTGGGACCCCCCTTTTTTCTCGGCCCCCGCTTGACGAATCACCCCGAAACTTTCAGGACAGGAGCTGACCTGAGTGAACCATTAGTTTTGAAAATGTTGCAAAGATTCATCAACTGGCGCCAAAGATATTGGCAAAAGAAAAAACGCTTTTTGAATAGAAACAAGGTCCTAACTATAACTACCTACTGGCGACCGCCAGTAGTTAATATATATATATATATATATACCACCAATCCCGTTCCCTGGGTCACAGAACAGGTCTGACACAGCGCAAGTTTGCTCAAGGCGAGGCTTTATTTACCACCAGCAAGCACATTGAAGGGGGGTCCTCTGATTACAGCAACTGGCAGACGCGTTTCGGCGGATGCCTTCTTCTGTGCCAGTATTATTGCTTTGGAAATTCAAAATAAAATTTCGCGGGAGTTCTTACGTGCTGGTTAGAGGGCTCCCATTGGCTTGTTGGAATCAGCATAGAGAGAGGACTGGGAAAGTTCCATAAGTAAATACTTCCCTCTCTCTTCATATTTTCCGATGTTAAAATTGTGCAAAAGATCCTGCCGATAAAAGTCACGGTAGCCCAACACGCAAGCCTTGTCCAGTGACTAGCTCGTGCATCCGATAATGCACTGGCAGAACGCCAGCCGTTGTGCCATCCTTCCTTCGCACACACAGGGTCACTGGTGGTTTGCCTCACCGAAGGCAAACTCGAACAGCAGTAATCTGCTTCTCTCTCCCCAATAAGATATTGGCAAAAGAAAAAACGCTTTTTGAATAGAAACAAGGTCCTAACTATAACTACCTACTGGCGACCGCCAGTAGTTAATATATATATATATATATATATATATATATATATATATATATATATATATACCAGCATCGATTTCAGGAAGTCTCCAAGAAAAACACCAGAGCCCAGATCCATATGCGTGGAAGTTTTAGTTTATTCCAGTGGCAAACGCCCGACGCGTTTCGGAACAGCCGTTCCTTTATCACGGGTCAATACACATTTGTAACAACATCAAACTTATACTAGTCACATGACAACTTGAAATGACATAAAAATAGGACTACTACACCACATCTTGGGAGGTCAACATGTTCTGACACTGTTTGATTACTGTATATTTTTGACAAGAATACTAAGTTTGGTATCAAAACAAATCATGGACTTTAAAGTGGTTGATTCACCACTTCAAAATGGCTGCTTATGTTGACCTCCCAAGATGTGGTGTAGTAGTCCTATTTTTATGTCATTTCAAGTTGTCATGTGACTAGTATAAGTTTGATGTTACAAACGTGTATTGACCCGTGATAAAGGAACGGCTGTTCCGAAACGCGTCGGACGTTTGCCACTGGAATAAACTAAAACTTCCACGCATATGGATCTGGGCTCTGGTGTTTTTCTTGGAGACTTCCTGAAATCGATGTTGGTATAATTCGAGGTTCGCTACCTCGCCGGAGCCCGCCGTCATTTGAGGCAGAGTACACGCGACTTTTTCTGTTGATATATATATATATATATATATATATATATATATATATATCCAAAAAATGCTTCGACTCTCCAAACCTCCTGACGGCGAGAAGAGAGACACGAACCAATGGGAGGTATGGCAATATTCTTTTAATGCTCAGAAATGACGCGTTTCGGACACCACTTGTCCTTGATCACATACAGAGAAAAGCAGTTCGCCATGTTTTTTAAATATGCTTGGATTTACACCCACGGGATTGTGTAGACATAGAAAAAATACTGTTTGCACATAACTGCGTTTGCTGAAAAGTCTGTTTTCAAGTTGTTTTGTTAGTTGTTATTCAATGGCTCGTCTTTCTCATTCCAATAGCAAGCACTAGCTAGATACATGGTAAAACAAGGCAATATATGTCAGATGTTTAAAAAAACAATATTCCTATTTATCAAAAAGAGAGGGGGGACGGTGGGATCTGATTGTTAGGTCCAGTGACCCTTGCTCCCGATTGGTAACTGGTATATAAAGGGGGTCACTGTTCCTTAAGAGGAGAGTTCAAAGTGGAGAAAGAAAAAGGAAAGGTGTCCTGTGCTACTCTATGTGTGGGGACAGTGTGTCCTCATCATGATGCCCTCACACACCCGAAGGATGTCATGCTTCATCATTGGGCTTTTGCTCCTCGTCGGGCCGGCGCTGCAATGCCCTACGGGTCCCCGAAGGTCTCTTTTTCGGAGATCTTTTGATGAAACAAGCCGTTAGGTGCGTGCGTGTGAGTGGAAGTGAGGTCTCAACTAGTGTGTTAAAAAATGACTGGAGGGAGAGTGGCTATTATTTATTAAAGTGGTCCCTCTGTCATTAGTAAAAGGTGTGTGGTGCTGCTAGTGGGATATTATGTCCCTCAGTAGCTAGATATGAGTCCTTAGTGGGTGTCTCTAGTGATCGACATGTTTCGCGCTATCCGTGGCCTCTGGAGGAGATCCAAAGCACTTCTTCAGGACCAAAGTGAGTTTAAATAAAGTATCACTAGCGGCCCTAATTTTTCAGTGCCGCCAGGTTGATGGAAAGCAGTAGAGTCTCCCTTGTTTCTATAATTATGGCCTCATGAGATCAGTGAGGGCCGATGGGAAGGTTCTCCCATTCAGCTGTGCTGCTCCACCTGCATGCCTCTCTCTGTCTCCGCTGGTCAACCTGGCGGCACAGAGGCCACAGATAGCGCGAAACATGTTGACCACTAGAGACACCCACTAAGGACTCATATCTAGCTACTGAGGGACATAATATCCCACTAGCAGCACCACACACCTTTTACTAATGACAGAGGGACCACTTTAATAAATAATAGCCACTCTCCCTCCAGTCATTTTTTAACACACTAGTTGAGACCTCACTTCCACTCACACGCACGCACCTAACGGCTTGTTTCATCAAAAGATCTCCGAAAAAGAGACCCTTCGGGGGACCCGTAGGGCATTGCAGCGCCGGCCCGACGAGGAGCAAAAAGCCCAATGATGAAGCATGACATCCTTCGGGGTGTGTGAGGGCATCATGATAAGGACACACTGTCCCCACACATAGAGTAGCACAGGACACCTTTTCCTTTTTCTTTCTCCACTTTGAACTCTCCTCTTAAGGAACAGTGACTCCCCTTTATATACCAGCTAAAAAACCCAATATACAATGTATACAAAATTCATTGGTAAAATAAGACATCTCTAATAAATATATTAAATATACTAAAAAAAGGCGTAAAAACCATGAATTAACGTTTGTTAAAAATCATAGCTCAAATATAACACCTTTAAAATAGTAAGGCACTGGAGTCACTTATATAATGACAGAGACTACCAATCAGCTTGATGATAAATTCACAAGCGGAAAGTGTGCAAAATCGCAATAAACTATGTAAATAAATAGAAAGTGCAATTTGCGAGAGAAATCACAGTTGTTATTATATCTGCATAAATGCAATTAAATGTGCCCCTTCTTACTTGCATAAAATTGTCACTGATTGTATCAAAAAGGGAAATCCAACTGCGCCAGCCAAGAAAATGTGCAAATATCACAGACTTATTAAAGTGCTATGTGCCTAATAAAGTGCTACCTTCGGTCGTCCTGACCTAATAAAGTGCAAGTGCTAATAATACAACAAATGTAAAAACTACACGCATGGTGTGAATAAAAAGTCATAGTGCAAGCCATGATGGAATAAAGGCGCGGCATAGGAAATCAATAATAAAATACTATATGCTGCCTTCACAATTAAAGTGGAACATATTGGGGGATCCTCACATCTAAAATCAAGGGTCATATTTGTAACATCATTGTAACCATCCAAAGCTGTGCAAAATTACAGGAAATAATGTAAGTCCTCTGTATTATTCAGCCCATTGGGAGACTTGCTGTCCAACTCAAGGATCATTTTTGACTCTATTTGTCGCAGCATTCTTCTCTGTCTTGCCAAAGATATTGGCAAAAGAAAAAGCGCTTTTTGAATAGAAACAAGTTCCTAACTATAACTACCTACTGGCGACCGCCAGTAGGTAATATATATATTTATATATATATATATATATATATATATATATATATATATATATATATATATATATATATATATATATATATATATATATACTCAAACACACACATATTTGCAAAAAGAAGCAGAGAACTCTGGGAGAGCAGCTCCTGTATAGAGCACCCTACAATCCCAGCGACACTCTGATTTTACTCACCTAAAATGTCCTTTTTTGTATAAAAGTTTTAAGCATAGGATTAGCACATTGCCATCCACGCTGAGATAGAAAGGGACAAAGCTTTTTGCCATTTGTACAGCAAAGTCTTTAAGCATAGAATTAGCACAGTGCCATTTACGGTTGGCTGTAAAATTACAAAAGCTGTTTACCATTTAGGCACAGTATTACAGCTTTGAATTGGTAAAATACCATCCAAGCCAACCTGGAATGAATAAAAGCAACCTCTGACACGTGTTTCACTATCATTATTGCTCTTCAGAGAGGTTTAGCTTTGTCCAGACACAGGGGAGCACCTAGTATGAGTCACAACAATACCCTTTCAGGCATAGAGTACCACATAAATTATGCAAAAAAGAAGTTAATCTAGATGCTGTTATCTGTGAATGGAGCACCAAGTGGCACCATGTAGAGGTTAAAGATGACAGAAGATAGTATGGAACCCTGTCGAACTTCAAACATGATAGGGATGTTTTGGAACTTGGATACGTTCATTTGAACAAGCTGATGTCAGTTGGAAAGGCAGGAGACGAACCAGTAAAAGGTGCGCATGAAGGTGGGATGGTCATCTGTGTCAAAGGCAGCTGAGAGGCCCAGCCATATCAGGAGGAAGGGGTCATCTTCCTCTGTTATCAGGAGGGAATCGTCTACGGTGTGTAAAGTAGCAGTCTTTATGCTGCTGCGCCCTGGACTTTTACCCTAAGCTGCATCAGGATTATTAATGTAAAGCATTAGGAGAAATGGACAGAGAAAACAAACCTGTTGTAGTCCCATGGAGGAATTCAAGGCTTTCAAACTTTCAACTCTCTGAAGAAGACATTCCCCTACATGAGCGTGCTGATAACACACTGTATATCCCCAGCACCTTGGGACCCTCACGGATGAGTAGCACGCTTCACAAATCCCTGATTGATTGATTGAAGGTGTTTGCAACTGACATGCCTGTAAAACATTGTTTGGACATTTTACATTCCTGTATGCAATCTATCTGAATTTACGCATGACCAAGACTGAGTACACTCATCAATAGAGCAAATTCCTACCTCAGTGTCGCAAACAATCTCACACTCCTGGGATTCTAGATTGATCCTTGCATCACCTTCACAGAGCATAAAAAGAAATCTCAGTTGGCCCTGTGCAAGGTCGTTTTCACACAATAGGATCAAACACTACCTTTCAGCTTACACATGCCACTCCATCATACAAGCCAGGCCCTTTCAACATCACTGATAATAATGGCCTGCTGTCCATCCTCAAAGATTTCAGAAAAGTGGTGAAAACCAACAAAGATGGTATAAATTCTCACTGTCAGTGGAAGAATACAGCACCACAAAGTGCTAACTGTGTTAAATCCCAGAACATCTACATGCATATCAACTTCAGATTAAAAAAGCACATCCCAAGTATGAGACTAAGACCACCTGGAATGCAACAGAAAGAGTGTATGTGAAAATGATTGCAGGGCAGCCATGCAGGAATTTATGCTTTTAATCTTGGTTGAAGCAATGCCTTATAGACAGGCATTCCCAAGACCCATCTGCACATGACAAACTATTTTCATAATCAAAGTTGGACATCTTCTTTTCAAGAAGTGGAATGACTTCCACTTGTTGACAACAAGTGGTAGACATCCAAATTGTCCTGATCTCTATCCATTTATATAGCAATCTCCATTAAGATTTTGTTTTGAACGCTTAGGGACCAATTGCGGCTTTTGGTCGAAGAACCTCCATGTAAACCATGGAGTAGAGGAAACCCGTAATGTGCTTGGCTAGACCGCGGCACATTGCTGCCTCTGACTGCCACTCCAATTCCAGGTAACGGCGGTTCCCTGGTGGAGCTGGCAGTCCCAGGGCGGTACGACCGGCCAACTCTTAATGGGCGGTCGGACCACAGGTGCGGCGGTGGCTGGACCCACCACCGCCACGCCACCATGAGTCTGGCGGTCCTCGGACCGCCAGACTCGTAATAGGGCCCTTGGTGAGAATCCAGCAATCGTGGATGTTCATCTTCCTTCACTAGAGGTGGCATTACCTGCTTCAAAATATCCCTCAAATGAACTGGATTGTCAAACTTTTCTAGATATATCTTGAAGAATACAATGGAAACTCTATATTGGAATGGCTTAGATGTAGCTATATTCGACTGAACAAAGTTTAATTCAATGACTTGTTGACTCGATTCGTTCAAGCATTGATTAAAAACTTCAATTCCTCAGTTTTTGATTGTGTTTTTGACTGTCAAAGTAATTATAATATAGGCACTCCTTAGTGGTTCTGTATATCAGTAATATAGACAAGACTTCTCTGAGAAGGAAGCCATCCATGTTTACTCAAGTGGCCTTCTATGCACTGAATCACAGTATGTAGGTTTACGGAGGGCAAATTTCTAAGCTGTAGGGTATAACAGACATTCCAACTCACAGGGCGCCACTGTGTGTCATATGATATCTGCTCTGTGCATGTAGTCACCTGGTGAAGTGCCAATATCACACAGAGAGCAAAGGGTTAGCTAAAAGGCCCAACATAGAGTATATTTCCATCTAATTTGTGTTGGAGGCTCTGCACCCATAAAGCCCATTAAGAGTTTCGCATCCTCCCCAGACCAGCAGAAGCTGCTTCGGAAACCTTTGTTTTACATAGGTAGGAGAGGCTTGCCTCACTTGTCACCACTTCTCTGTTGCCTCACCCCTTCTATTCCTCCTCCAGGGCTCCTAGGCAGTGAAGAGCTGAAAGCCACCCCTCCTCTCCATGGCCTCCCCCAGAGGTTTACGCATGGGATGGAATTAACCGTCCAACTTGTAATCAGGGCCTTAGAGGTGAGATAGGCATAAAGCAATACAGAAAGTGAGTGGGCACATGTTTCAAATAGACACAGGCAGATTATTTCGAAGAGAACCAAAAATTATAACTTTACAGAAACGTTTTGCAAAGGTGACAAACTTCACAACTTACAACCTGTAAAGATTGCCACCTTTGTAAAAGCTCGCCTGTAGTTGAACATTCATTGTAGAACTTGTTTATGTGGTAGTGATTGCAACGAAATCTTTTTTGTGGGAAATGTCTCCAGCTAAAATATGACTTTTGCTGTCATTGTTTCACACAAAATCTACTTTTTACTTTCTTTTTTACCCCACAATGTTCTTTTAACGGAAACAACATTTGAGAATTTCACAACACTTGCAAATTTTGAAAATGTAACTCACTCTGCATAGTAACCCTTTGCTAATTCACACTTCACCAAATGTGTTTATAAAGACGCTTCTACACCCTTAGAAACCCTCTCTCAGGAACCTGTGAAGATCACCCTTGCCAGGTTCCTGAGAAAATAAAGAGAGTGAACTAACCTAAGTAATGCCACAGAATATAGTTATCATCTTTAATAAAGACATCTACATAAACAGACTCTCTTGAGGCCCTCACTCCCTTAACTGTCTCTGCATGAGTGGAGATCTGCCTGTGCCTGTCACGTTTTCAGGTCCTGAAACTTATAAAGACGTTTTTCTCTGGGTATGTGCGCTGCCTGAATACTTAGGACCCGATTCCGACTTTGGAGCAGTTGCGCCGGCTCTTCGCCGGCACGGCTGCACCAAAGCCGCCTGAAGACTGCCCGCCCAATATTTACTTTTTAAGTCATTGGCGGGCATTTTCTTTGCCGTTCCCACGGCGGTGCCTATAAAATAGCAATGGGAACGTCAAAGGAAGTTCCAGCACGGCACGACTCAAAGGTCCATGCCTAGCTGGAACTTCTGTGCATGCACACAGGGGGGCATATGTACAGAGTGGGGTTGGCTGGGTGGTGGCTGCAGGGTCATTGTTACTGCGTCAGCATTTCATCTATTGCTTCCACTGTTTTAGCCCTGTGCTCTGCTATTTAATGCCCAGTGCCCCATCATTTAATTCCCAGTTCTTAAGCATTCTATTCTATTTTCATTTCCAAGAGAGATTCAGAGATCCATTGCAGAGTTCAGCATGCCATTCCTAGTGACCAAGCATTCCATTGAAGAGAGAAGCATTCCATTGTAGAGACTCAGCATTCCATTCCTAGTGGCCAAGCATTTCATTGTAGAGACTCAGCATTCCATTCCTAGTGATCAAGCATTCCATTGTAGAGACTCCGCATTCTATTCCTAGTGACCAAGCATTTCATTGTAGAGACTCAGCATTCCATTCCTAGTGACCAAGCATTCCATTGTAGAGACTCAGCATTCCATTCCTAGTGACCAAGCATTTCATTGTAGAGACTCAGCATTCCATTCCTAGTGACCAAGAGTTCCATTGTAGAGACTCAACATTCCATAACACAGACCCCCGCAGCATCACCACATGAAGGTGGTGCAGGCGGGCCCCTAACCCTTCTGGTGTTGCCCTGCCCATTAGGGGGTCCTCAATCAGACAAGACTATTTGTGGTATATATGGAAACTTACCCCCTCCTTCACATTTTGCAGGTGGGCCCGCTCAATTTAGGTCACATCACTTGTCATCAGCAGTTAAGGCCTTGCTGCGTCACTTGAAAGGATGAGAGCAATCGAAGCTGCAGGAAGCGAAGGAAGATTTATCACCCACGTGCAGGCCACTGACTGCTGACAGGCGGACTCGGGTTTGTTTTCCATAAGGTCGAGGCCCTTGATGATAAACAAAATGAAATATCATATACAATCTGCGCCAGGGAAACCACTTGTGATGCCCGCCAGCGGGGTATCGGATACTGCTTTAAAATTACGTAGAAGTGCAACGAGCGGGGGCGGGGTGGGGGGGCGGGGGTGCTGAGCCTTTTCTGTCCTTTGAAGACACACGAACCCCTGAAATGCCGACATGTCTGGCGCCTGCCGTACTTCATTTGGAAGCAATTTATCAACAAGCGCCCCACTTGGCCAGTGTCTGACGTCCTGAACATGGAGCTGGTGCTGAGATATAGACACCGCTCGTGCCCACGCTATTCAGCCCAGGCGCGAGGGCCCGCCAGATTTATTCATTGGTGCTTTCATACTGGGTGCCAGAGCTCTGATTGAAAATGGAAATCGATTGTGTGTAAAAAATGAGAAGAGACCCATATGCATTTTAAAAAACAGTAGAGGGGAAATAAGACTAAAAAAAAGTACTGGTTAACCTGTGCGTCTAGGGAAAACACAGAACATTAAAGTTTAAAAAGTCAGATCTTTCTACAATTCTGTTTGTCAATTGTACATAATGCCACAGTAAAAGGTGCACATGACAACTGACTTGCCTCTTCGTACACTACTGCCATTGTTATCAGGGTGTAGGGAAGAATGAATGATTCTCAATTCATGTTCGAAAACTTTCACAAAAAAAAATACTTTTCAATGCACTGATAATCTGGTGTACTAAGGTGAAACGGTTCTGCATGTTAATTAATTATTAACAGACTTTATCATACTTTTTCTGCAAGATGTTTTTATAAATGATGGTGTTCTTAAAGTTAAGTGGTTTAGGACACCCTAGTTACTTCCTTTCTTTCATTTCAATGAACCTTTAAATAAATGCTTTCTGGTTTATGTAACATTTTTTATGTTCCTGCTGAGTCATGTAAACATTAGCCCAGTGCTGCTGTTGACCAGGGGGCCGCATATAAAGGTCAGGAGGGCCGCATGCGGCCCACGGGCCGTACTTTGAGTATCACTGCCCTAGCCAAACCCTTAACACTTACTCTCTCCTTAATCCTAGCACTGATCTTTTTTATAGCGCCTTGTTCTCTCTGCTGTTTCACAAGGAATATCTTTGTATTACCTTCCATGATGCTCTTCTCCCACACCTTCTTCATGGACCATCTCTTGTACTCCTTCCCTTACTCGATTCCTGATCATAACCCAGTTCCTAAACATAACCGAACCTTAACCCTATGCATAATTCCTCACAACATACCTTACTATAACTCAATACAGTGCTCCCAGCAAGGGAGGAGGATATAGAAAGGGTTGGTGGAAGCGTGAATGGAAGGGAAGATGGATGGATGGAGAGAGAGGAGGACCAGAGGAGCAAGAATCGATGATGTCAAAAAGGAAGGATGGATGGCAAAGGAAGGAAAGATGTAGAGAGATGCGGATTGGTGGCTGAAGAGAAGGAAGGATTGATTAATGGAGAGAAAGAAGGATAGAAAGAAGTATAGATGGGCGGTAGACCAAATTTGTTGAGATTCGAGGTGTGGAAGGCACCATTTAGCCACATTTTCTTTTCATGCCATATGGATGGTTGAACGTGGGAGCGGGGGGTAATCTGGCTACTGCCTTGTCCAGCAGATGACAGTGAGCACTTCCCAAGTCCTTATTCCTCATATATAATTGTTGAACCAGGCAATAACCCTCTTTTCATCAAATAGCATAAGGATTGGTCACTACCGACCCAAACCAGAAGTAGTAGAACAGCTACAATCTTAAAGCCTCTCTCAAACAATCCTCTGCCCAATTTGGCAAAACACATGCTGGATCTACTCTTCACCTGCAGAATGCTCACTTCAAGCTTACACGACAAACCCTAGTCTTCATCTCCTTAAACGTATTATTGGGCTGCAGCCACACAGCAGCGTAAAACAGAAATCAAAATAGCCACGCCACACTAGCAAGAGAAAGGTCCCCTGACCAGATTCACCTCTTGAAATATCACCATCTTTAAATGGCAATAACTAAGATGATCCACCTGGGCCCCTCTAGCGAACAATTTATTGAAAACCCTAGATGCAGAGGTTCCTCTGTAATGTTAAAACAGAATATCAGCATAGAAGACTGACGATAAATTGCTTATTTCAGACCTGGATGACGTAAAAAGAATGATCAGAAAAATGGAAAGACACTGGAGAAAAAACAAAGAAGGGCCATACAAAGAGTTAAGCAAAGCCCTTCTGAGGGACTATCGAAAAGAAATCCAGAAAGCAACCAAAACCCACTTGGCAACTTGACTAAAATAGGCCTCTAAACAAAATAAGGGCATTATTTAAGATTTGCCCGTAAGTTATTGAGACAATGATGTTAATGAATGTCCCATTTGCTTCTGATCAGCAGTGCCTGTCAGCCTAAGGGTGGTCTTCCCCCAAACCTTTTGCTTTACTCCTCCATATTTTCCTGATCTCATTTTTGCTGGCCCTAGGACTTTGTGCACTGTACCACTGCTAACTAGTTCTAAAGTGTGTTTGCTCACTTCTTAAAACATGGTAACATTGGCTTGTCCCATATTGGCATATTTAATTCACTTATAAGTCCCTAGTAAAGTGGTACTACATGTACCCAGGGCCTGTAAATTAAATGCTACTAGTGGGCCTGCACTTGTTGTTCCACCCACTTAAGTAGCCTTGCAAACCTGTTTCAGGCCTGCCATTGCAGACTGGGTGTGCTGTTTTAAACTGCCATTTCAATCTCACAAAATAAAACATATGCCCGGATGAAACCTGTCTTTTTACCCTTAGGATAGGCCCTAAACAGCCCATGGTGCAGGGTGCAATGTAATTAAAAGTAGGACATGTAATTTTAAGTTTTACATGACCTGAGGCAGTATTGTACAGAGTACCCCAGGGGCACACCGGGTGTTTGCACCCTCTTTGAGCACTCCTGGGGCACTTTGGTATTGCACAAGGGGACGCACAAGTGTGTAATACAGAGAGCGCTTGCGCACATATAGAGCCAGTGCTGTCATTAGTTGGCGTTCCCTCATTTGCTTGGGGGCATGGCCCCATGCAAATGAGGGAATCTCTTTGCCTCTGCATCTGCGCCATATTATAGACATGGGTGGAAAGGATAAGAAGCTTTCAGGAGGAGCACTGACAGTGCACCACAAAAAGATGTGTAGACCTATGGAGTGGGTGAAAGGGGTCCTATAGACCCCTAGCCATTCCCTTGCAGGTGGGTGCAATCACTCACTGCACACGCCTGCAAGGGGCTCTTCCTCCCCTCTTAAATTGCAGGCGGGTTGCTGCCTGCACAGTGAAACACGGAGCAGCTGCTTCAAAGCTGCTCCGTCTTTTACTTGAATGCGCAGCCCCCAGGGCTGTGTGAGTTCGCAGCTGTCCTGGGGACAGTGCATTTATTCTAATATAGCGCATTCTCCTTGTTTGCGCAGGGAGCCCCCTTTGAAAGGTGAGCCCGGCGCAAACTAGGAAAATACGCCCTATGTATAACACAGCCCCTGGTAGTGAAAATTCGTTTTCACTACTCCCATGCCTGCTTCTCCCATAGGATAATATTGGAGTTACTTTATTACATTTAATATGCTGTAACTTCCAAATGGGAACAATTAAACAGTTAATGTGTGGTGTCTTTTTAATTGTAATGAAAAATCCTCTTTAATGGTAAAGTTGGATTTTGAATTATAGTTTTGAAAATGTCAATTTTAGAAAGTTGGCATTTTTCTCCCCTAGCCATTTAGTGCTTGCAGGCTGCCTCTGGGTCACATGACTGGATGTAGTAGGCAGTTGGTCTTTTTGTTTTCCTCCTAGACAGCCACACACAATAGAGAGGTTAGGTGTGCCTGGATGGGCCATCACTGGCAGGATGGGAGGGCGGAGTTAGACACGGCCCCACTTACACCAGAGTAGATGAGTTCTGCCTTCTCACAACGGATTGCTTAGCCCCTGAAGTTAGACTGGAACCAGAGCAGGGGAGGCAGAAAACCTGAACATTTCAAAGGGACTCCTCTTGGAGTTTCTCCCACTTCAAAGAAGGCATCAGGTATAAATATTGGACTTCAGACACCTACTCTTCAGTACATCTCTGTACCTTTGGATAATACAGAAGAAGGACTGCTGTGCTACTTTGCTACCAGAAGGACTGCCACTCTGCTACCCTGCTACTCTGCTGCTTGCTGCCCTGCCTGCTGAGAAGGAAGATTGAACCTGCACCCTTCACCCCAGGCTGAAGCGACTCCAAGAGTCAGCAGGCTGACTGCCTGATCTGACTTACATGGACATTACAAGCTCCAGAGGCTTCCTGGAACTACCCAGCCGACCTGCTGCCTGCACCTGCCTGAGCCCTGCTAGCCTCTGCTCGATTGAGTTCCTGACCCCTAGGTGCTGCCCTTCAGTTCTTGTCCCTTGGTGTGACCTCGGTTGAGCTCCCCTGAAGTTTCTTGGGTTCTTTGCGAACACGAGCGGGCGTGTTTGTGCTAAGATTTTGTCACCCACGCTGTCCGCCAAATCAAAGTTCTGGCGTACCGGACTCTTCTCGATACAGTGGCCGCCAGCGACTCTCGTCACGCAAGATCTGCACTTCGCGCTACAGCATCAACAGCTCATGGGGACCGCTAAGACGGAGCTCCACCAAGGACCGTCCACAAGACTAACAGGAACTTTGAGCTACAGCGCCGAACATCCGCAACGCACAGCCTGCTCTTCACGCTACATCAATGACCATCCACAACGCTCTCCCTGCTCTTAACGGCCCCCTTCCACTGTGAACAGAACTCGTTGCGCTGGACTTTGAAGGTAACTCTTTCAGCGGGACTAACCTGGTCCTTGTATCCAGCTTATGCTCCATTGCAGTCCTCCTGATCCTATGACTTTCACCCAGTCTCGCATTACCAGACAGCCATCAGTGGCGCATTGTGCTTTTTGGCACTATTTTCATTTAAATCTTTAAAATTGCATATCTCCGGTTCTACTGATGGATTTCTTTTGTTTTGGTGTCAAATTATTCATTAAATTTGACCCTATGTTTCTAAGTTGGTATGGGAATTTTCTTGTGTTGTGTTTTTACTTTATTACTGTTTTAGCTGTTGTGTAAGTACTTTACACATTGCCTCTAAGTTAAGTCTGACTGATGTCTGCCAAGCTACCAGAGGGTAGCTAATTTGGGGTTTGCTTGTGTCTTCACCCTGACAAGGATTGTGGTTGCTGCTTGAGTAGGGTTTCACCCCCCTTGATCAGTTACCCAATTTCTTACATTTTCCAAAACAATATCCTGTAAAAATTCAGCTGGTGATATCACATATGTCATGGCCAACTACTCGCCTTTATATAATTTTCCCCAAAATTGAATTTTCTTTCTCATCCTTTGCAGTTCTAAACTCTGAGCATTTGAGCAAATCAGGTGATAGCCCTAAATATACAGTTGAGCCCCGCATGGTCAGCACAATAAAAACAAGCATTGGCATAGCCAATAGGTCTCGCCTTTGGGACCTTATAAGTGCTTAGCTATGCAGCATATAATCCTGGGTGGTGTGCCGCCAGGGATTGAATAGCTATACAATTACTATTTTTGCCATTCACAAAGCCAGTTTAGAAAGTAGGATTTTCCTTGCAACAAATCTGTATGCCTTTTTGCACATGTATGGGTTGGCTAGAATGCACAGGGTATCTGTATCATATTGGTTCTAATATAGTTACTGGTTAGACTGACAGCTTTTAGAAAGTTATACCGACACAAATATGGTTTAAAATCATTTCTGTCACTGATGTGGCAGAAATGTCACTGCCCAATATTACCAACACGGACGTGATAATAACTCTTATTGATAAGAATATGAAGGGCTTTGGATCCCTGTGAGATATTAGCTACACGGAAGGAAGGGTCACAGTGGCATATTGGCAACAATGAGGGTGGGCTCATTGACATACCAACACATACTTGCAAGGGGTAATCACTAGACCAAGTATATAACCAGGACAATATAAAGGCACATGTAATTACATATCAACCTGATAACCTGCACAGGACACACTCCAAACGTGGCCTCAATTGTCTTTACCTGGGAAGGATGACGCACAGCGATGACCTCCCAGAGACTTCTTCCAGCAAACATAAGGCTGACACATACGCAAGGCATGCTGACATTTTTCACATCAACACAGCTGTACATTAACACACGCCATAGGACTGCTCTTCTCAGAAATGGCAAATAATGGTATTCTAAGAATGAGGGAGGGGGTCAGCACATGGAGGTGGGGAGAGCAGGTGAAGGGGGGTGCACATCCGTGACGCACACTTACAGACCCACAGAACAGGTTACGGTTACGAAGCCAACAGCTGGAATTGTGAAAGTACAACATAAATGTGACCTGGCAGACTGAGGTCGTTCTTGCTGTGGGTGGCACGGGGAGGGCGGTGTGACAGGGTAGGGAGGGCTTTGGTGGGCCACAGGGGAAAACTGGGTCAGGGTATTTTGCACGGGGTAAAGGAGACTCCAGTATGATGGAAGGTATGTTTCCTGAATAAATATGTTTATTCATGTCCACAGGCACGGATCCCACAACCAGCCTCGGCCAGTCAGCAGGAACTGACTTAACCGATGCTGAAGCAACGCTAGCAAAGCTCTTACATATTTAAAAGCACCAGTTTACTGGACACGTTATGCAATATGCGATAAAGCATATCAAAACAAAAAAATTGAAACGACAACCTTAAACAAGCAAAGGCAGGCTCGAGTATGGCGCGCATGAGAAGCAGCTCACTCCCAAGGACATATACTTACTGGTGCAACAGGGTACGAGGGCCTGCAGCAGCCACCATGCCGTGCAGAAATAATGAAAGGGGCACGGCCTTCTGAAGTGGCCATCATGCCATGCCCAGAAGGCATCAGCATTGTCCCAATGGTCATCAAGTTGAAGACCGGGGAGAGGTCTCTTTTGAGGAAGTGGGAGGGAAAGAAATCAGAAGCACAAAAATTGCACACACATTTTTTTCACTAAATACTGAGAAAATAATAATCGACGGCTGCATATTTAAGTTGGAAACAAATCTTTTCATGTATGTCCACAAACACATCAAGTGTTACATGAGGTTGTTCAAGTGGTGAGATGGGTTGTTGGGGGGATTGTAGTTTGCTCTACACAGGACTGTTCAGCTGTGGCTTCTCATGTCACTCTGACAGAATGTGCCCTATTTATCGCTCTGCAGATGTGAGCAATGCCTTCTGCGCTACCAAAAAACTGTTAATATGTGACCATCCGGTTCTCTTAAAAGTGCCCTTGAGTTCATACAAGCTTTTGAAAACAAAGTTTTGTGATAGTGGCTTTTTAAAACAAGTCACACCGTGAAATCCTCTGACTTTGTAGTCAGACTTCCTTTCCTTGTGGCTGGTGGCAGAGGCATTCCCCAACTGTATTCCTGCAACGGAGTTTGTAGCATTCACAAATTAAAGGGGGTCGCAAGCCAGTTTTGAAACAAAAATTCAGAGACATGTCGAACTGAAAAAGTGAAATAAAACAATGTAAGTTTATTAGCATTACGGCAATCAGGAGGGACGAACGGATACAGAGTCGGTGTAAGTTGCTCTGCCTGCCAATGTTTGTAAATTGGGTTGTTTATCTAAATTTCAAAGGGCCCACGACAATAACCATGCCCTTACAGAGGCTGTTTTTGTGCATGTCTGGGGCGTACCCAAGCACTGATGACACAGGCTGGGGAAAGAACAGGCAAACGCATGGCAATAAACTGGTCACTCACAGCCTTATCACAGATCAAGAGGAAAGACCGCAAATCACCCGGAGGAGATGAAAGAAACCAGGTGCCTCTCAAAGCAGCCATCGCTGGCTGCAACCGGGCTTTCTCCTCTCTTCTGCCAACAGTGTGTACATCTGGAGAGATGTCGGCGAAAAAAAAGAAAAAAACAACAATAAAAAGCACGATTGCATTTATTTTTCATGTTACAAATGCTGCAGCTTGCGTGTGCTTTCTGTTTCCTGACATATTCAGAATCATTAAATTTATACTGACACTTGCTGGCCGCACTTAATTCATCTTAAGAATTAATAGCTAATATGAGGGAGAATGAATAAAGCGTCATGGGCTGTCCGCAGCCTGCTGGTTATTAAGCAGTCGGGCCCTCGCAGTGTTTATCAATGCACCAGTCAGTAACGTTTGCCACAAAAATTATGACTGGCAGCTCTGTGACGGCAAATGCTTCGGCGAGGAGTGAAAGAAAACCCACTTCCCAAGACCTGGGACTATTGGAATTGTAAAACAGGCGGAGGCGTGCGAGGTAGGCTGGGAAACCCCGCTCGAGTATGGGTATGGCACATCGACCAACAAGCCTACCAATAGAAATAAAGAATATATCGGAACCTTCCACCCCCAAGCATCCATACAAGATAACGGACCTTGCACAGTTTAGCGATCCGGTCAGCATATTACTATGCTCCAGGCACTGACCATAGCCATGTACTACGGTCGCCTGGTGCCCTCGGGCACCATCATCAAAAACACAGACACATAAATATAAATTTTAATAGTAAGCTGGGTTGTTTCATAATTATAACCACGAAGCCAGCACTGCCTTCTGAAGACCCTACCCGTCACGCAATGAGAGCAGCCACAACCCAACAGCTTTCCGTACGTTTATGACCGCACCACACTCATCCACGTCTTTTCACGCCAGCAAGCGTGGCCCACAGTAATTCGCTGCGAGACCGTGTGCATTTCCCGCGTGGGGTAAGCAGCGGTCCCAGCTTAGGCTATACTGACTTCTCCTGCGTGAGCCCAAGGGCAGCCTCCCTCCCCGAGTACCAGCTGAACGTTTCCTGACACAGGAGCAGCCCAAAACTTCCATTAACAAGCGCGCGCGCCTCGCAAAGCAGCAGGGGAGGGGGAGAGGAGGGAGCCTGCGCGATTCACTTGCGGGGGCGAGCGGCGCCAGGAGCCGCTCGCTCCCGCAAGTGAATGCCAAACGTGCACGCGTTGCCATTGAAGGCAATGGAACGCGTGCACGTTTTAGGCTGAAAAGCCGAATCGATGGCAAAAGGTCTTTTTGCCTAAGCAGCGCATGCGCGCTGCATAGGCGAGACCTAAAAATGTTTCTATATTTTGTTCAGAGGTAACAAACATCACGCATGTATTTCTTTAACAAAGAAGTGTTCCCTCCACTCTAAAGCATGCTAAAAGTACTCCGTAACTCAATCTATTGTAAACTGAGCTAGGGACTCAGACCCTAATCCTTCATCAAGGACTGGACATTAAGAAGGTCTGTTAAGTTTCATTCTTGATTGCCCAACCAAAGGGAGGCGATTCCAAGTAGCTACAGTTTCAAACTCCAGAGAATAGTTCACATGAAAGGTGTCAAGTGTCTGCTTTATGGTCAAGTATTTTTATTACAAAAGAGAAGGAAAAGAAAGGGCTACAGGTACTTTGCTTACAACCCAATCAGGCAGGCAAAGTGAACACCTGTTTAACTTTAAATGAAGAGATAAGCAAACATTTCCGAAACGAACACTGACTTACACCTAAACCACTGAAAGCAATGTGAAGGGGAAGGTGGGAGGGAGGGACAGGCCTAGGAGGCAACACAAGCTACTACTTCAGTCCTAGAATACTCAAGAGGTTGAAAGGGTAACACACAGGATATTGTAGAAGCTTGAACAAGCAATATGCATAGCAACAGGAGAATCCCCACAGGCTCATCAAAGGACCAACTCAACCATTCCTAGTACCATTCCGCAAATCTGAAAGGGTAGAAATTCCACCCTCAGCTATGCAGTCAGGGGCCTCAAGTCTCAGGCCATCCCACTTGGTTATGTTGTTTTGCCTCTAAAAAGGTTTCAGCTGGTTCAACATGTATGAAACAGACCACTTGTCTTTGTAATTGACCTTCATCTTTGCAGGACAGCTCGATCCTCAGCTATAACATGCCTTTGTAACTGGCTCCATGTGCACTGAGTGGCCCAACAATAGTCTGGAGATATCAGAATTGTTTCTACCTGTGGATTGTTTTATCTCTCTCTAGCCACCGCGTGTAAGATTACTTCTTTCCAACTGACTGTTCAGTTCCACAATAATCCCCTCACACAGAATTGGCTTCTGCATTTTCTCCTCATCCCCTGGTGGGAAGTCTGTCAGGCTTAGTAACCATCACCTCTGCGTTGATTATGCCAGACAGAGGGGTATATTTACAAGGGGACTTTTAGTGACGTTTTACAAAACGGCTCTAAGCCACTTTGAGTGGCTTAACGGCACTTTGTAAATACGGCCCCTTTACACGCATCACTTTGCGTGAAAGGGGCGTGCAATGGGTGTTGCTGTGGGCTTTCCACCGCAACACCCATTGCATTTTGACGCTGCCCCACATTTCCAAGGATGTGTAAATCTGAGGCAGCACCAACAACTAACGCCATGCAATAGCAGGCGTTAGAATGGTGCAACGAGGAGAAATACTTTTATTTCACCTTGTTTTTGCTTTTTCTATGTGTGCTGCATTCTGCATCTGCAGCACACAAAGAAAGAGCAAAACACCATTATTGATTGTTTATATACAGGAAGGTGTCCCTTCCTGCACATAAACAATCATTATATAATCAAAATGTGATACTTCTAAATGCAGCACATATAGAAGTAACAAATCGCCATTATTGATTGTTTATGTGCAGGAAGGGACATCTTCCTGCACATAAATAATAATTCCATGCAACACAGGCACCCTTGCACTATTGTGCAAGGGTGCCAGCGTTGGGGCTAGGCAGCTATTTTTAGCGCCAGTGCTAGGGAAAACACAGGGGTGTGCCATATTGTTGTAAATACAGCACATCCCTGCATTTTGGAAATGGCAGAGCGTGACACTGCCAAATTTGGCACAGCTCCGCTCTCTGCCATTTCCTTGTAAATATGCCCCAGAATACCTTTTGCCAGGAACTTCTAGGTCAAGACCAACAGAGGTCCATCAGCCTAAAAAATGTTCAGTACTCTCAGCATTCGAACATTGGCTGCCCTCAAGGTATATTCCATAATTTCCATCTTCATCTCCATGTGAATCAATGCTGGGAATATTCTGTTTTTAAAATCGCACTGATCTGCTGTGGCTGCCTCCAGCTCACATACTGAGGTCTCCACCTGTGAAACTTGCACTGTCACCGCTTGGAGTTCTTTAACAGTCACTTTGCCATCACTGTCAATTCAGTATCTATTGAGATCACTTTTCAATCAATGTTTGCAGTTGTTTTCTGCAGGTCTCTCAGTGCTGTAAAAATTATGTATTCGATGTCCGAAACCCTCGTCTCTACATTTTCACCGCTCATACTATTCACATTATCACCCTTGCCAGGCTAGGGTTAGGACCTCAAGGCAAGAAAGTTCCTCAGTTCTCCCATATCTATCTTCTGGTTTCCTTTGCCAAGTTTAGGGGCCATTACTACGATTAGTCTCGGAAAGAGGACTCTGTCTATTCCATAGGTCCTCTGGGTGACAATTGGATTTGATGCTCATTTGCCAGGAGCTTAACAGGTCATGTTGATCGCACTCTCTGGGCACTCCACGCCTCCGCCTCTCCTTCACTCCTCAGTGTGACAGCTCCCAAGTAGTCTTTAGGCTCGAGAGCGCCTGTTCCAGAAAAGATCCCCTCTCTGGGTCAACAATGGTGCTTTCTGATTAGTGCTTGCTACCATTTGACTTCCATTCGATGCCTTTCCTGATTAGCCGCACTCTCCAAGGCCACCTCAGAGGCCAGTCGGTAATGGTAATGGTAGTTTTTATTGTTTAGTTAGTTAAAACCATAACAAAATGGACAGGATACAACAGTACAATTTCTTGATTAAAAAGAGACATTGGATGACATCAAAACAGGCCATTAGATCCTTATATTAAATTGGTCTGAACTCATGGTGTTTATAACTAGCCAAAACTAAGGACACAGACTTCATTCTAATTGTCATGCAAAATACACATTTCATCTAAGATTAGTGTGCGATATGCGAAGTTAAGAAAGCTGATTCAGTGTGCAAATATGCAAAGCATGCGCTGGCCTGATTTGCCGAGAACATAAGGTGCCTTGTGCTAACCAGAACTGTCATGATTGTTTACCTCTTACATGGCAGCCTGATACGTCCCTTCTTTGAGAGTATATTAAGTGTGCAAAGTGTGCAGGGTAAACTTACACTCCATTGTTAATTTTAGGTGTTCCTAAATTACTTGCAATCCCTGGGCATGTAAGATACATTATGCCCTTGAGGTCTTTGTTGGTTAGTCAAAACAGTTACAAATTTTTAAAAACCATTAGGAGTGTTTGCCGAGTTTTCTGAGTGCGTTTTGAGTCTGTGCGATGCCCAATACAACAATTAATGTTTGACCGTGTTAAAATTTATAAAACAGTGCAATTAAAAATACTTTGCATTCAATGAGACCCTTGTCTCAATAGTATGTCTTTAGAAACATCAACACATCATTGTTAAAAAAAAATGTGAACAATCCCCTCTACCCCTGCTGAGTTTGTAACTGTTTGTTCAGTTGTTGAAGAAGCTTTGTTGTCCTGCAAGAAAGCTGCAGCGATTGGCTATTCAGCAAGGCCATCACGGCAGGTCGACAAGATCTTATCTGGAGTGACCGGAGAGCCGGAACTAGGAATTGTCGTCTCAATCGACTGACGGTGGGACAAATGCACAGAAAATGTTGAACTGTCTCTTCCGTACTTCCGCAGAGTCGACAAAGATTGTTCGGCCCGGTTTGTTTCCACGATGGAACCTGATCTATTGAGGAAAAAGATCCCAGTCAAATAAGAAGGAAATGCTGTGTTGTTGGAGAAATGTGATTTACAAGATACGGCTGCGGCACCCAGTTTCCGTATGATTATAAGACCATCCATCCATGTTTTTTCCTTGCTATCGCCTCTCTATCAAGTGACCAGGCTTTCTGTTTGGCTGCTTTGTTAGCGTTTTTTTTTAATGTGGGTAAGCTGATGTTTAGACCCCATACTTCGTTCAGATTGAGGGTGGTTAATCCTTGCTAGAGCACCGTTGGCCAGTCGTTTTTGCTTTTGGGATGATTCTTTCATTCTGACCAACAGAGTGCTGCTAGGGATTCTGGGTGTGCTGCTCTCATTCTCCAGCACAGTTTAATTATTGCTGCTGACCTAACCGGCAGTTGGTGGAATAGCCCAAATTTATTCGGACCTGCGCCTGGGGGATAAATTGCGGGATTCGAAAAATGCGTTTAAAAAGAGTGGATTACTGTAGATTCAGAAAATTTGCATCTTTACCCTTAAAAAGATCGGAGCCATAGGTGAGTGATGGAAGGAACTTGGCTGCAATTACTTGTAAAAGGTAAGAATTAGACGGGCACCCTAGTTTTATTCGTAATGTATTAAGTGCAAAGCGCAATTTGTTTGCCTTGACTCGTATTTTCGCTAGATGCTCTTTGAATGTTATTTAGAGTCTACAACCACCCCTAAGTATTTGTATGAACCGACCAACTCTATTCTGTTCCCTGCTGCAGTCCATTTGAATTTTCTATTATGGCAGTTAGTATTTACAGAGAAACAGATAATCTTTGTTTTATTATAATTTAGTTTCAGTCCGAGCGCCTCTGTGTCTTCCAGCAATTTGGTTAGCAAGCGCTGGAGGCCAATTGGACTGATAGTATTATGTCGTCCGCACATTGCAAACTTCTGACTGGGTGATTTGCTAGCTTGGGTGGATTGCTTTGGACTTCCGACAGCCTGGCATCTAAATCTGCTGTAAAGATATTGAATAAACCAAGAGCTAGCACACATCCTTGCTTTAGGCCTCTGTGCATGGGTATCCTCCCTGTGGTTCTTTCGCCATTGCCTAACTTAACTCGGACCCATGTTTGTGAGTACAAATTGACTATGGCTCTGATTAAGTTTGGCGGGACGCCCCATTTTGCCATCTTTACCCATTAGCGCTTTCTCGGGACCATATCGAAGGCAGCTTTTAGATCCATAAAACAGGTGTACAATTTGGTGGACTTTTGTAAGGCTTTTCCTACACGGAGGCTCAGAGCCAAAAGATTGCTAATAGTACTTGTGCCTGGCCTCAAGCCAGTTTGTGTGTTTGGAAAGATCTTGCTGGTGATGATCCAAGCTTCGAGGTCCAAAAGAAGGGTCGAGGCATATAGTTTGGCTTCAACATCTATAAGTGTGATCAATATGTAATTTGATGGATCCGATTTACTTCCAGCTTTAAAAATTGGATGTAGGATACTGCCTCTCCATGATGCTGTTTGTTAAAAATGCGTGATTAAACAGAGGGGTGAGGTGCCTTGCCCAGAAGGGTTGGTCGAGCTTGAATAGTGCGTTCGGAAGGCCATTCGGGCCAGGGGCCCCGTCTGCTCTCAGTTTTTTTAGGACTTTCCCGACTTGGGTTTCCTTTAGCCATGGTCCCTCAGCCAGGTTTTCGGAAGGCTCATGTATCGATGGAGTCAGAGCTTGGTGGTGTTTGGCCATTGGGGCTTGATCATCATTCATGTTCAGGTGTTCTATCCAGTCTATCTCGGAAATGTTTGCGTTATGGTGGCGGAAAGAGCATTGGCTATATTATTTATTTCTGCCCAAAACTGCTTGTTATTATTTGTTTTGCTTGTTTGCAACAGCTTTATCCAGATATTTGTTTTTTGTATTACCGCCTAACAGTGTTGATTTGTTGATTCATACCTGCATTGTTCGTTGATGCTTTTTTCCGGAGTGTTCTGATCTCCTTATGTAACTTTCTTTTTTTCCATAAAAGCGAGTTTGAAAACCAAGATGTATCTTTCCTTATTCTATTTGGGTATTGAGAGTAATTTGGTGAAAAGTAAGAAATGAGGGTCATTATCATGGATTGTCAGTTTTGCCACGATATGCGTAAGTTGTTATCAAATTTGGTTGTAATCAACGTTTTTATGAAATTTCTTATTATGGATGCATCCTTTCCCTTCCAAGTCAGCCTTTTCAGATTGTATGCACTTGAAAATTCCATGAGGTCATTACTTGGTGGGGCTCGTGGGGGGTGTATGAAAAGCTCGATCAGCTGAGGAAAATGGTCGCTCTCTAATCTTGGTGTGATTTGATAGCTGGCAATCATTTGAAACAGTTCGGTGTCAACTAGGGTATAGTCTAAAATAGTATTAGTATATTTTGAGACTCTAGTGGGTGCTGCTGGTTGATCTTGATGAAGACGGCCATTTAAAGTAAGCATCCCTATGTTTGATAGGGCTGTAATACAGGTTTTGCCTAAACGATCTGTTCTACGATGGTTGGTGATTACTGAAGGAATGTTTTTTTCGGCTAGTTTAGAGGTTATTTCCCTTGAGTTGTATCTGTTTGCAATAGGAACATGTTAAAATCACCTGACAAAGGGATGGCAGCTTGCGGAAAGGTGAATTGTAGTGATTTTAATAGTGCTATTAAAGACTCTGTTTTTTTATGATTTATCCTTCTGTGCTGGATGAATGTAAACAGGTCAGATTAAAAATGTATCTTTGTAAATTTTACTTGATGTTTCTTTGTTCATGTCTTGTGGCAGTGAGAGTTTGACGCATTGAGCCCATTATTGGCCTAAATCGATAGGTTCTTGTTGCCACCGTAGGTCAGTTGCGATAAAGATAGATAGTCAGGGCCGGACTGGCCATAGCGGGCACCGGGCGTTTCCCCGGTAGGCCGCTAGGGTGAGGGCCGGTTTTGGACCCCTGGGGGGCCGTTTTTGTTACCGGGGGTCGGTAATATCGGCCCCCTGTAACAAAATCGTCCGAAACCGGCCCTCGCAAACTGCTCGGCTGCACTCCCCCTCACCCCAGGGGGGGCCGGCTGAGCAGTTTGCCAGGGCCGGTTTCCGTTCCCAGTGGGGCCCTGTAGATAGCCCACCACCGGAAGCACAGGCCAGTCCTATTTCATAGATTGGCAGACCCAGGGGGTGCTCACCTCTAGTTTTCTACATGGTTGCCCCAACCCAGATCTCTGCAGAGATACACCCAAGTCAGCAGTGGGACCTCTCCTAGGTCAGGATGCTCAATCACCTCCTCCCTGCGCATCCAGCCATCAGGCATGGCCCCCAAAGATAGGCTACCCCTGAGCTCTGACAGAACATGTCCAATTCAGAGGCCGGCTAGCCCAGCCAGCGCTGTCTACCTAAGTGTCTTCATTAGAAGGTGCCTGTTAGGAAGAAAAATCTACCTAGGACAAAAACCTTCTTTAGCAATATTGTAGTTCGTACGTTGAAGATGAAGATGAATACAGCATTAATAGCAAGGTACCAATATCTCCCTGATATCAAGGGTCGTAGTGATGTATATAGGGTCGTGTTGCACCTAATGAACATCATTATGACCCTTAACGAAGCTCTAACGCCGATAGTGTTTAACATACTATGATAAAGGATCTTGTTTGCTGTAGAAACAAAAGACAAAGCAAATAAAAACATGTAATGTTATGTTATGTTAAATGCATTTGTTTAGGGCATGAATACCCAAGGTGTCTTGGCGCTGGCTACAGAGTGCGAGAAGGAAAGGATTATGCTGAATTAAATAACCAGGTCCAATGCCATCCAGTCCAGGTGGCACACACTTAAAAGAGAGAAAAAATAAACTGAATGCAGCATGTACATCCGGTAGCACAGCTATGGTACCATATGCCCTAACTCAATCATGAAAAAGAGCACCCTAATTGCATGCTGATTTTTAAAAAACATTCGTAATTGAGCCAGGAGCTCCTCACAAACCTGTGCCTCAGTGCACCTGCTGCTGCATTGATAGCTCTGCCACTGTGAAGATCCTTAACAGCAACCAATGTAGTATTTTGTATAAATAGGGCTAAAATCCCATGTAGAGCCTTAATGAATACAGTATCAAAAGGAGCTGTGATTAATTAAAGACTACTATAAATAACAACAGTCAACCTGGCACTCTGGCATACCTCCCTTCCTCCACATTGTGGCACCTTCCCACAGTATACTGTCAGCACATCCTCAACTGTTGTGCAGGCTTCTCACAACAGCATGCCTGGAAATTCCTCAAGGCACAGTGCTCATGTACACACATAGGTGTAGAAGCACCATGTGCATACAGGAATCTGAGGTCAGCAGAGTGTACTGCACCTTGACATTGTAAACAACAAATAAACACAGTTTAGGCACATGTGATGCATAAAAGGCATATCTTTGCGATAGAAGCCATCCAATCGTGCAAGGCTGTGTGCACTTCTGTTATTATTTGCAACAGAATATAATGCCTCCCCTCCAACACCCAGTGCTAAACTCGTTTCAAAGCAATTTAGGTAGAGATGGAAGCATCTGAACATCGTATTCCGTGCACCAACAGAGCAAATAGAAGGTAGAATTCTACCATGGTACTAAAACAGTGCAGGCATATAAACATGACAGTAATCAAGCGTACTCCTACGATGCGGATCCTACCTAAGTGTACCTTTCATGTATGTGGGTGTAAAGCCAAGAATCGCCTCGGAAAGAGCCAACCCCATTACCTGATGGGAGAGAATGAAGGACCCCGTCTTGGTCATGAGTTGGATACCCTGCAAGGGATGTCAGACCACTGCGTGTTGATGCTTCAGTGTGCTGGGACCTCCGTGTCTTGTGTCAGCGTGGAAGCCTCTCCTCTAGCTACCTAGTGAAGGTGCGGTTCTTTTATTCCAAAGAGGTAGCCTCGGGGTTTCTACCACCATCGATATGTTGTGAGTACAATTATGTAAATGAGCCTAAATCAATAATTGCAATTATGCAAAGTAGCCCGTTGCCCTAGGATGAAGATAGCGATGACTTTTGTAGAGAATATGTTAATCCTGTTATGTATGTCATCTGCAGGGGATTTTACCAAGAATCCTCATACATGATAAATGAGGCTAGTTTCAAAGAAACCAATCGACATTTATTCAGCGCATAACTGGGTAAAAGGTCAGTGCTAGAACCGTTATGCAGAGCAAGGTAGAACAAATGTAGGTAAAAGGTCGCTTTGCTACTCAGGCCTAGGTTGGGAAACATAACACGCAACTATGATAACACAGTAATATAAGTATGTATCCAAGGTGCTCAAGAAAGAAGCAGAGCAGCCACACCCAACCCTCCAAGTTCAAGACAATCCCAAGTATTGTTCTGAAGTCCTTCCGAGCAGACTTATAAACAAGATCAAAGTTATGTCAGGATTCTTTCAACAAAGATTCATTATTCCATTCTCTTCATTAAAAGCCTCTAGCCAACACGTGTTGTGTCCGGCCTCTTTGCCTAGACTTCCTCAGGGAAGGTCCTTTTCACTCTATCAGACACACTCAATCGGGAAAGACCGATCGGGACAGTAGGACGATTGTGCTGGGTCCTTGATAGACTTTGTGGCTCACTCATTATCCCTGTTTGATCTCACTTTTTGACATGACTGTACTTGATATAAGGACCTGGTTAGCCTACACTCTTTAATGAATAATTGAGCTTGGATTTAAAGTGTTTATCTACTGCAGAAACTTGATGACCTCACAGAAGGACCTTGTTGTCGTGTTGTGTTGCTAATATATTCAATTCTTGAGCAATTCTCGAGCAATGTAATATTAAGTGGAGCCCCCATCCCACCAACCTGGCTCTATGCACAGATTGGAGACAGAAATGACCCAGACATTTATCGACCAATGAGCCTCCTAGACAGCATCCATCCAGCAAAAAAGTTTCCAGTATCCTATTTCAATGACTAGAAACCTGAACGGAGAATAATAGATCTTGTCCTACTACCAGGAGGCCTTCTGAAAGAAACAAGTACACTAGACAAGGTATTTATCAGTTCAGTTCAAATACTTTATCGGATAAAACCTTATCCATAAAAGCACATCAAACAACAATTTAAAAGCACAAATACATAATCACAATGAAAATTCATTAACATGGGGCATAAATACACAATATTTTAAAGCATGTGTGGCAAATTTGAGTAAAAGCTCATACATAAAGAAAGAAGGCAAGGTTTATCAAGGGTTGCACATCGTCTTGCGGGCCCGCACAGCAATTCTCAGAAAAGTGCAGACGCGAAAGACTAAGGGGCATATTCACAAGGTGCTATCGCCGAATTAACGGCACTTTATCGCAGCCAAAGTCGTGATAAATTTTCCTCCCCATTCACAAGCCGGTGTTAACAGCCCACAGCACCAGTTTACCCGCGATAGCAGCCACAAAAAACATCGCCACAGAGGACCCCCGCAAATATCGCTAATGAGATACAGAGTAGGCGTTCCCGTGACAAAAGCCGAGACAACAGCACACCTCAACATTCACAACGACCAGCCACATCCGCGATTAAAACACAAAACAGGCGATAAGGCGCGTTAGCACCAGGAAATCTACACCTACTCTGACCTGGTGTAAAGTCGGACGGCATCCAGCACCACAAAAGGGAGCACAGCCCAGGGCCACATCCGAAGGGCAACAGATGCCATGGAGCCACACATCATGCGGCCCGGACACCCAAGAGGGCCTCAACACCCACCTACACCACACCCAGGCCCGCAACACCCCTCCCCCCCCCCCCGGTACCACCCCCAACCCCGGACTAAGAAATTGCACACCAACACCACGAATCCCAAAACAAACATTTTGCCTGATGTCGCACAAGCAGGAAAATAAACATACATGCGTGGCCAGAAAATGGAGAATCAGTCATACAGCAATGCAATCACAAACACAAAACACCATACAAACAAAAGCAGAAACAACCCTTACGATGAGTCCTAGCTGCTCCTCACTGGAAAATCCATAGCACACAGCCTGGAAGACCAAATCCAAGAGAAGAAGGTGTGCCATGCGCCCAACAAAGGAAAGAGAGGGAGAGAGCGAGGGAGAGAGACGGAGTGAGATAGCACAAGCAGCGCAAGGCCGCTCGGGCACCTGGCTCCACATGCCAACATGTGTGTGTGCATCGCCATCCGTACACCACGAGCCCAAGGCCGTGTCCCAATCTCAGCGCCAAAGCCACATCACATTCCGAAAACGCAAGTAGTAGTCAGACAAACATCAGGGATGAAAGCACCATTGTCCCAATGCAGAAGGTGGGAGGACACCTGCACCTCTGACCTTGGTCCAGAACGCGCCTGGAACACCCTGATAGAGATGAAATGGCAGATGGGGACAACTCCCACACCACGCATTCCACAAATGAACCATCCGACTCATCCACAGCCCACACACAGAAGCCCCTGCCTGTGGTACCCCCGCATGGGATGCCCTTGACACTCACGGAAACAGCATCCCATAACCCACAACGTTGCACACACATTCGAATCATTGCTCAGAGCTGTGGCATATCCTCCACACAACTGCCGCAGTCCAGAAGAGTGCCTGTTCATGAGATGCACAAACGCAATGGCAGGCCATACCGGGCACATGCACAACCCCCGTCACGTGGAACAGTACTGTGCACGTATGCTGCATTTACTGAGTGCACTGCCACTGGCAGTGCTGCGGATCAGTTACTGGCTCAGCTTCCGCATTGCCCACATCACCTGCGTCCAGCCCTGGTTCCACTGCCGAACATGCACATTCGAGTGTCCCATGGATGTCTGCCTATCCAACACAACTGTTGATGAATTGGACTATGACCTGTGTCTGCGCCCCCTGTTGGATCACGAACAGGAGTGCAACCGAGACAGCCGTGCATGGGATGCCTTGACATACTGCGTATGTATTGGTAGTTGTGCATGGGAGATTGCACAATTTCTCGTGTGCAGTGACCACATCGAGGCGCTCCCCTATTGGGCTGTGTTGCGGATCGGTGAGATGGCGTGGGCTGAGCACACCTGCCTGGACCACCTAATGGATTGGCTCACCCTGGTGTTCCTTAAACACGACAACTACGTACTATTGGAACACATTGCACATGAAGCTGCACGGGCATTCATGGACGAGTAACTACGTTCCTGCAGCCACATCCGATTGCCACCCACAGCACGTGGCCCAACAACTTGTTGCATCGTGGGGATTGCTCACATATCCCACCACAACAGAGGACACGTCTGCCTTCATTCGGGCTCTGGATGCATGTGCGTGGAATAACGCGTGTGTACACACACCTGTGCAAGGTGACGCAGGTCCATGGTCGGAACAACCCAGCATCGTCTGGCAACATTGCCAATTCAGACACACTGCTGGGTGAGAGCACACACATGGCAATGTAGGTAGACATGTGAACCTGTCGGACCCGCACACCTGATCACTGTCCGCAGAGCAGACAATCGGCGCACCCCGGAGGCAGAGCACCATGCAGACCCCACGTGCAGTGAGTCGTGCCCCCTCACACGGGGCAATGTGCAGACGCCAAACAACACATGACTCATCCAGCAAGGCAAGGTGGGCTGTGAGCGTTGCCATCCGTGATGAATGTTGTCCATTTCAGCCCCAACATTATCTGAACCTCGACATGTACCCATGCTGCATGTAAGTGTCTTAAGCATATCTCTGCCTGTTGTGGCCGTTGCCTCGTCCGTACTGACACGCACATGCCAATAAAGCCTATGCCACTCCACTGGTGTCTAACTGTGAGGTGTGTTGTTTAGATTGTCCACTCGTGTGCCACAATGAGCCTCGTCCCAACACAGGGAGGAGCTGACTGACGCATGTGCAATGGGGGTGTGTGTCCCTTTGGCAAGCTCCGCCTCTGTGAGCCAGACATTGTTTTTGGATAGGTGCTGGACGACATGTGCACTTACATGACTCCAGCTATGTGTGTATGGTGTCCAACCTCTGACCATGTGGAGCAATGTCATACATCACAACAGAATGTGTCCACACAGATGTGTGTAAGTCGATATGCGACGTGAAGTTCTGCTGTCACACGTGGTGTGGGATACCACTCCTGGCCTGCCACCGTTTTGGTCACTCCTACACACGGCCCTATTCAACACATGGACATGTGCCTACGTTGGGGTGTTGTGATATTGCTGTTGATGTGCAATGGGGACACAGCTAGTACTCACCTTCACAGTCATCCAATTGGCCATGTGTCTCAGGGATAGACATGCGCATAGATGTCAGTTACCAGGGTGTACCTTCATGTGCAATCATCGTCCCCACATCCAGCCATACTTCCATACGTGAGTGAACATAGTGATGACACATCTGTGTGATTTAGAATGTTTTATTCACATTCAGGTGATTGACGGAGCTGGGGCTGTACCTGGCCATCCAAGCCCACATCACATGGAGGCCCAGTGGTGGGCCAACCAGAGTCCTTTGGGGATTGCACAGTGATTGGGAAGAGGGAGAGTGCAGTCCGCAGCAGGATTGCTGTGTGATTGGCCAGCGGTGAAGAAATGGCAGTCCGTGTCGGGGTCCGGGTGAATGTCACAGGGTGTTCCGGAGGTCAGTAGGAGGTATTTCCCAGGGCATGATGCATAGGTCATGACCAGGCAGGGACAGGCCATATGGCGGTGATGGATGCTACTGCCTCCTTCCTCACACAGTAGTTCCCATCCCCTTCTCACTCCCCTGATACGGGTTCTGTGTCCGGTGTGTCTGGTGTGTGTGGCGGGGTGATGGATGCATCGCTGTGTGCCCCTGACACATCAGACTGCGTAGGTGATGGGGCAGCATCACAGTGTGCCACGGACACATCAGGGGTCGGAGCTGTGTGTGTCGATGTTCCCGCTGCAGTCATCTGGGAACGGCTCAGAGGCAGCGATGGCAAGTTGGAGTACTGCAGGGCGTTGCTGTTCCCAGCCACTACTCGCTGGTGTCCAGCCATGGCAGACATACTTCCAGCCTGCATCTGCTCCATGGTCTCCATTGCCCTCCTAATCTGTGCCAACTCTGTGCTGTCATGGCTGGTGCCTGTCTGACCAGACAGTTCTTGTATTAGACTCATGGCACCAGCGAGGTTAGCCAAGGTCTGTGGCGGAGCATGGTGCGTACAGGGGGTATCCGATAGGGACTGTACGTGGTCCCTGATGGGACTCAGACACCCACGTATGGCATCGAGTTTGGCTGCCACGAGCTCGAAACCCACCCGCAGCTGATGAGCCAACTCCACCTGGCAACCCAGCACACGCCGTTGGAATTCCATGTATTGGTCGGGGGTCCTGGGAGACAGCCGTGGTGGTGTGTGTTTCCTGCTGTGTGGTCTGTGCAGGTGGTGGGGTCACCTCGAGGCAGCTGGCCTGGCCTGCTCCTGGGGGTGGGGTGCAGAGGCTGTCCAGCATCCGTTGGAGGGTGTCTTGACATATGTGCAGGTTGTCCTCTTCATCCTCAATGGTGGGATGTGTGGTGTGCTCTGCAGGGGGTGTTGTTTGTCCCTCTGCAATGTAAAGGGTAGATGCAGGTTAACAGAGTTTCACATGTATGGTGATGATTTGCAGATGTTTACATTCAGACTGCATGCCAATGTACATTGTGACTGTTTGGTGGGAGCTGGCTATTTGATGGCAGTCAGTGTGTTTTTCGACTACATGACGGATGCGTGGTAGTACCCGTACATTATCATCACACAGTGTCAGGCAATGCCAGATGTGGGTGGACAGTTACTACGCATGAGCGGAACCTGTTGTGAGCTCTGTCCTGTGGTGCTGGTGTTGCACTTTGTACCACATTGCCTTCATTGCTGATGTTCTGTGATTGCTATGTGTGTGTGCTGCATTGTGGGGGATTTGCCCCTGCAGCTCTGATTTCGTGTAGCCTTCTCCCTCTGAGGCGGGGTGCCTTTGAATTGTGTGCTTTTCGGGGCCTGATTTGCTTTTGACTTGGGTCATGTGTGCTCGCGGACTGTTTTTGTGGCCTGGTGCATTGTTCGTCTGCTGCGTGTATTGTAAGGCATGGGTTGTGGGTGCACGTGGACACGTTGGAGTGTGACCTGCTCCTTTACGGATGTGATCCGCACTTGGCTACCTCCATGTCGCTCGTGGGCCATGTCATTTTTTGGGACAGCTGCCATGCTATCGGACATGCAGTGTTACTTGCATAGTCAGTGTGGGTCACGGAGCCGCTGCTTTGCTGGATTCAGCACATGTGCACGGGTCGGTTGTGATATTGGTGATAGGGGGGGCCCCTTTGCGCACATTGTGGATGGGGGCCTACTTGGCGTTTCTATGTGTGCTGCAGTGTGCCAAGGCATTCAGGGACATGTTCCACGGTCATTGTGGGTGTGCTGTGTGCTGTCTGCTGCGCGTAATTGTGCATGTGTGCCATTGTGCCCATCTCCCCCCGTCCCCCTTGTCCCTAGTCGTTACTCACCCTGTTGCTGTTGGGTCAGGTCATATCGTGGTGTGTCCAGGGCCCCCAATCCTGCCACCGTCTCCTCACTGCTGACTGTGGCCACCATTTGCTCCAGCTCATCCAGCTCCTCCTGTGTCGCAGGACCACCTCCAGTCGCGGTTGCTGCCTCCCTGTTGGCGGCGAGCTTATGTTTGGTCTGCCTTTTCAGATCATGCCAGTGCCTCTTGACCTCCTCCAGTGACCTCCTGGACACTCTGACTGCATTGACGTTGGTGACGATGGCCTGCCATATTTCGGTTTGGGTTGCCAGTGCCGCAGTGGAGGTGCCGAACAGTTGTTGATGTTGTTCGGTCACCCCCGTGACGATGATCTGGTCTTCCTGCGGACTGTACCCGGTCTTCCTTTTCCTCTTGTCCTTGCCCTTCCCCGAAAGCGGGGTTCCTGGATGGTCCTCCGTAGGGCTTGTGGTGTTCGGCTTGTCCTCTGCACTCGGTCCGGGTGCATCCATGTTGCTACGCAGTTTGAATTGTTTTTGGGCTTTTTTTTTTCTTTCTTTTATGGTGCTTTTTCCCGCCGGCCGCGTGGGATTTACAGGCCTGTGGCTGGTGTTCGCTGATTTCTGTACCGTGATTGGCCTCATCGCATGATTTCTCGCTTTCGCGTTTCGCATTTTTTCGGCGTGGCGTTGATTTTCACGCTGACATTTGACGCGTTATCTGGTGACTATCACATGGTACCGACTTGTTGTGAATTCCACATTGACACGGGGTTATTTTCCCGTGATAGGCTGCGTTATTGAAAGTTGCATTACGCTACTCTTGCGGTAGTTATCACACGTTCTTGTGAATATACCCCTAACTCTTCATCTACCAGTGTTAGTATACTCCCATGTGCATCTGCCAGACTAATGGGCATGTTTTTCTTAAAAAACGGGATTAAAAGCCATTTGACGTACCTTGTATAAAACTTACAAAAAAATAAAAAGTGTAAAATAGTTTGGCCACTCTGTCCATCACACGGACAAGTTAAAGAGTCGAGATTTGCATTATACCCAAGAGGGAAACAAAGCAGAAATTTTACAGTACCTGCCCTTAAGCGGAAGAGAAGACCCCTCTACCGGTAACTTATGGGCAGGGTCAGGTAGCTAGCTAAAGGGTGAACATTATGCTCAAAGGTCATATAATTAAAAACAGACAATTTCTTGGATTCCCTCTCTAGCCTTTCAGTGCCATAGAGTGTGTAAAGTGCCCTCCTAAGGGCATTTTTGTGTACAGTCTCAGCTATATCTGGTTTTAGAAAGAGCCCGCCAAAGTTAACACTGCATAAGCTCTGGTTCACCCCGGCCAGCCACGGGATATCCAGCTCTTTCTCACAACTAACACAATCTCCTATGATCTCTCTTGTAAGGGACGCTGTCGGATTTTTCCATATGGCAAGCCAGAATAAGGCAGGGCGGGCCCTTATGAAATCCTCAATATAGTTTTGGTTGAGATCTCTATGGCAAACGTACTGAGCAGAGGAAATTGGTGCGCCTAGTAATTTCCTGCAGAATCTATCTTCTTCCTCTTGGATACTGTGACTCCTAGCAATGTCCCAAACCTCTGCGCCATAGGTGGCTGTGGGTATGCACTGAGATTTAAAAAAAATTAAAATGGTTAAAATAGCACCTGTTCTCCTGGGCCGGGGAAGGCTAAGAATAGAATTGGAGGCCTTTGAGAACTTGTTCCTACAAAGCACCATATGTTCGGACCAGGAACCGTTCGCAGCAAAGACCATCCCAAGGTATGTAAAAGTGCTGGTGCTTTTTAATTTTGGTTACCCACAGATATAGAATTTAATGGGTATTTCCTCCGCACGCAGGACAATATAAAAGATTTTTTTAAATTAGTGCTTAAGTCCAAACTGGCCATAAAGTCGACAAATCCATTCACTAAAGTGCGTAAGGCGTTGGGTGTGCGGCCCAATAAAACCGCATCATCGGCATATAATAACACAGGGAGAGTTTTGCCATTTACTTTCGGAACATCATTAGCAATGTGATCAGTGATTTATGCAGACTATTGATGTAAATGATAAAAAGGAGAGGGGCTAAGACACACCCCTGTCTGACCCCTCTGCTTACTTTAATGTCATTAGAGACTTCACCCCCACTGCTGAGCCTAACCCTGGCCTTCAAATCTTTGTGTAGGTACGCTAAGAAATGCACCAATGCCTCGTCCAGACCATAAGCTAAAAGGATGGACCATAGTCGCGACCTGTTGACAAAGTCGAAGGCAGAGGTCAGGTCCATAAAGGCCAGGTATATTGGGGAGCACTGGGCTATGGTGTATTTACCGATGATTAAATTGAGGTTTAGGCATTGTTCAATGGTGCCTACTTTGCTCCTAAAACCCAATTGACATGGCTCTAAGATACCATTTTCCTCGGCCCAGTCTGAGATCTTATTATATAAGACTTTGCCCAGGATTTTTAATGTGTTGTCTATCAGAGAGATTGGTCTGTAACAGTTGGGTTGGGAGCGGTCGCCCTTTTTAAATATCGGGACAATGATACTTGTTGACCATGTACTTGGTAGCGGAGCATGCAATAAATTGTTAAAAACATTTAAAAGGAGAGGTGCCCAAAAGTCCGGTTTATATTTAATGAGATCGATGGGTAGCCCATCTGGGCCTGGGGCTTTGTTACCCACACTCTGGTGGATGGCTTCCTCGACCTCAGGCAGCGTTATAAGGATCCTAGTTAAAGCCCTGTGCTTGAAATGATCTACTTCTTGTGCACGAGCAGTGTAAATTGTAGAGAAATGATTTCCCCATGCCTCGCTTGTTATGGTACAGCTTATGGGGGTTAATAGCTGTCCTGTTGCCCTCAAATCTTTGGCAGCTGCCCAAAAAGTGTTCCCTTTTTTAGGCTTGCGGCTTTGACAAGTGCTTCTCAGCGGTCTTTTAAGGTTTCTTCTTTCCTTTTAGTGGTCACTAGCTTATACTTCTGCCTTGCTAATTTCACAAGGGAGTTGCACCTTGGGCTGGACGACAAAGCCTTACGTAGCTGTCTATTGGCCTCGGAGCACTCGTGATCAAACCATCTGGGCCCACGTTGCGCAGAGGCAATGGGCTTTGATAGTAGGGATTTAATAGCCCAACAAAGTTTGATAAAATCATAGACTGCCTCAGGGTGGGGATCAAGGGACGATAGACAAGAATTGATGAGGTGCAAATTTGCCTTGGCTAATGTGCAAAACAATTCAGTATTGTTGATGCCCCTCCAAATCAATCTTAAATTGTCAGTGGAAGATGACAAGTTCTTGGCACCGCATTCTGAGATGAACGTGAGGCCGGGGGGATAATCTCAGCACCGTTTTGATTGGGTTGTGATCCCCATGGATTGTAGCAATAACTTCAGCTTTCACTAGATAATCCTCTAAGGCAGGGGAAATAAAAACATAATCTATAGTGGAAGCGCAACCCCTACCTCTAAATGTCGGCTCAGGCGGGTTATTATCTAGTGTTACACCTGCAATTACCATGACATTAATAAGATTATGAGTATTTAGATGTGCAGCCAATTCCACGCCCCTGTGGCTGATTTGCCCACTACTTCAAGGCCGTGTGCTAAATGTCGTGAGTGATAGTTTTGCATTAAAATCACCTCCCAGACAGATGCCTGCCATTTTAGTAAGTTCTTTATGGTGATCTAAGTTGGCAATGAAATCAAATAGATTAATAACATTTCCATTGGGTATCGTGTGGAAATCATTATTATAAAAGTTTATTAAATAAAGAGAAACGCCCCTTTTGTATAATAAAACTTGAAAATTATCGCTTTTGGAGCATATGACCTTAATACTGCCGCCTGCGGCAGTATTTATCCAGATTGACAAGCCCCCCGATGGTCGACCAGACTTGGGGATGGGGACTACGATATTGTGACATACAAACCCGTTGATATATAATTCTTGCGTTGCCCATGTCTCTTGGAACATGCCTATGTCCTGCTGTCTTACCAGTTTTAACCAATCCGGATCCCCCAACCTAGACTGGAGGCCGGCCACGTTCCAACTCAAGATCCTCAGATCCGAGTCGGCCAGGACCCTAGATGGGACATGTGGATCATCAGTCTTAATTACAGGGGAGGGAGTGCAAGTCCATAAAGAGTATAAAAAAGTTCCAGTGGCATCGGTAGTCAGTCCTGGTTGTCGAGTTCGGACCAGGCCTGGAACCTATTGTGTAAGATTAAAGGGGGACGCTCATTTGTACGGGCCCAGAAATTGGTTTATAAAAGTAACCCAGTGGTAGGGAACAGATGTTGGTGCTATGATTAGGTGTGGTCTCATAGGCTCTCAGTAGAGATCGCACCATGGATGGTCTGAGAAAATTAATCACGATGCAATCTCCGTCTATATTTTTAGGGGACGTACCAACCCACCCGACTCTGCGTACCATAATGATCTCTTTTAGGTCAGACGGGTGGAACCTCCTGCTCTTAGTTAGCCAGTCCACACATTTGTTATGCAGGTCAGCCCAGGACTCCCTCTGATCCCTCTTAAGAGTTGGGACACCAGCCAATATTAGCACGTAACGACAAGCGGCCAGGGGTAAACTCAGAACATCTGGGTATGACCTTGCATCGTTTCTACTTAAAGCGTCTGTAATACTGCAGCTTGAATTGGCTGGCATTGTTCCAACATATGTGCAATTTGATCTATTGGTGCGGCCTGGGTTGGTGTCGGAGGGCAAAGTTATAACTGGGTCATCTGTAGATGGCAAACCGCTCTTTAGGTTAGGATTCAATGCTGCGTTGTCTAGGGATAGAAAACATTCCCTAACTTGTCCACATGTAGAACATACACTGCTGCCAGAGGGACTGATCAGTGGGGGAGTGACATGGACGGGGACGGTGACAGTGGTGGTGGGAAATTGACTGTCGCTAGTGGTGGATCCAACCCCCGGGGCGGCCATGGGTTGCGTTATCACCGGCAATGGGCTAAGCTTTCCCACAGCTATATCTAGATGGTCTAAGCGTTCCAGAAGAGAGGTGAGTTTAAGATCTAACAACTCATTAATTTGCTTATGCATAGTGTCAGTAACAAGGTTAACAAGGGTATCCTCAGCCCCCCCATTGTCCGGTAACACCTCAGTCTGAGTACAGATAGAGCGGTACGACCTCCCGTTTAGCCCTGCCTCAGGGGTGCCAGTGCTTGAGGATGACTGCATCCATGCAGACAGACAATTGCGGGAAGAAACAGTTCGAGGTGGTTGTTTCCTTTTGGTGCAAACGGGCTTCCCGCACTTCCTCTTACGTTTAACGGCCGGAATTCCAGTGTTTGTGGGAGTGTCGATGGTAGGCTGAGGCTCTGATGTATTACAGACAGTTGGACTCACGCTGACAGGCGAGGTGTTAAAGATATCAGACCTGTGAAGCTGCGGGAAGTGCTGTACAGTTGCAAGTCCCAGTTCAAATGTCGGGATCGGATGGGACCCCTCTAGGGTTGGAGCTAGTCAGTGAGCCCTCGTTGCTCAGGGATAGGCGGCGCTCCGTCAGTTCAATCTCCCCTGATACAATATTAACCACCCTTTCAAGCATGCTGTTAATACTGCTGGTGATAGGGCGTGCAGTTGATGTCCCAGTGCGCTTCCCCATTGCAATATTCAAAGTCAGTTCCAGGCAGCTAGAATGGCTAGAATAGCCCGAGAGAGAGAATAGGGCTAACAAGCACTCACCTCATTGTTCTTATGGCGTGTTTTGGTGGTGACTTGAAGGGGGGGTGGCCCTGCCCTGCCTCTTCCTGTCACTGACGGGCGCAGATGGGCCCGCCCTTGGTCCGGGCTTTGCCCGGGCACGCCCGCGCGTCCCGCGCTGCGGTAGCCTGAGGCCGCCTTTATGCACCCCCCGGCGCAAGGGAAATGACGGTGGCGCCTCCTGGCGCGATGGTATGTGGGGAATGCAGTCCCCAGTCAGAAGCAGCAGGCGAATGGCAGGCAAGTGGAAAAACAACAGTTACGGGCAAGGTATTTATATTTTATTTAGTCCTTTAGAAATAAGTGGTCCACAGGAAAGAAGCATTATATATAGTATTTGTAGACCTGTGCTCTGCCTTCATTAATGTCCCAAGGAATCCTCTATGGTCATCATTGCTCAGCCAGGGTATCCTGCTATGGCTGTTACACACCTTGATTTGGCTCCACAGTGAAAACTCTGCCACAGTATGTTGGGGGCCGGCAAGGAGGACCACAGCTCCTTTTCCAGTCAGCATCGGTGTTCAAAGGGCTGCTCGCTAGCTACGCTACTGTTTTCGCTGAACATCTTTTGGGTAGCGGATGCTGTTGAAGCATTTCTGAACGTCGTCCAGGGAATAAGGGGATCAAAAATTGCCCTCTTGCTATTTAGAGACGAAGCTGTACTGGTCTCTAAGACACCAAGGGGAATACAGAAACTTTTGTACAAGTCTGGTGAATTTTGTTTAGCAAGTGAGCTAGTCATTAATACATCAATAACTAAGCTAATGAAGATTCGCCTGCACAAAATGATTAAGAACAAGTTTAGGATGTTTACTGACTGGTTCTTATTTAATTTTTGGAAACTCAGGACTTTTTTTTTAATCAAAAAAGGCATAAATTATTACTTTTTCTATAACTGCTCTTTGGATTCTTTTGCAATTACGTTTTTAAAAGATTTTGCTTTCCAGGGCTCAACCCCTAAAAAACAGAAGTGGGGGGACTCACCAAGTTAGGCAGAATGGGTGTGACATCACCGCTTGTGACACATATAGTGACATCACAGGAAGTGACATCACGGCGTGTGACATCGCATGTGGCATCACAGGAAGTGGCATCACAGCCCATGACCTCACAGGAAATTACATCAGATCCTAAGACCTCACATATGTTTAGCCGGTCTATCATGAGTACATTTGAGTGCATTACAATATTTAACAAATTAGATTTTGCATTGGGGTTGTGCCAAAATATTGATGCAACCCAGATGCAAAATCTGGGCCTCAACTTATATATATATATTTTAACCGTGCCACAAAGAAATTGGCAACAAGGAGAAACGTGGCAGTAAATCTGTTCTGCCTAATTGGTTGCAATGTCTGTATTTTAAAATATCTTATGGGGTTAAGCCACCTGCTGCAGAGTTCTTTGTGTGCCAGCTAAATCTCAGGAAATAATAAAAATGGTAAGATAACTCTGGAGAATAGCATATTTGCTGGAGATTTCTATGTTTTGCCTTGTCCTAGTTGTGAATCAAAGTAGCATAGATGTTTTTATATGTCTCCTGCAAAGCACATTATGTAACATGCAGATGACAGATTTTTATTTTATATAGAAGGGTAAGTCTGTTACGGCTTTTAAGACAGAGACCCTTTTGTTACTTGTAATTCATAAATTGTAATATAGCACAGTAAGGTATGAAGGACGTGGCTCCTACACCTTGTAACCCACCCTGTCTTATGTAACAGATCATTTATATTGATGTACACACATATGATTTATTGTCAATGTATAACCTGTACGTGGGATGTAAAGCGCTCTGACACCCTGCTTTGAGATGAGTAGTGGCACTACTCTTGCTAATGCAGGGTGTCAGAGCGCCTTACATCACACGTAAACAAATAACAATTTAAATAGCACTATTTTGTTTGATTTCTTTTATAGTGCTTTAGCACTCTTGTAGTGCTAAAGCGCTTTAAAAGAAATAAAACAAAATAGTGTTATTTAAATAGTTATTTGTGTGAATACTGGGGCGTCCAACACATGTAACATTCTTACAGTATATGCATATCTCTTACATACAGAGACGGAAAAAAGTCAAAAGCATTTCTCTCTTAAGTACCTGAAGTGATAAGATGTGAGCCTTTGTTTCCCTTCGATTGCATCTAGGTGTGAGGCTCCCGATAACTCCCAGCCAGAATACTCCAACAAAAAGATGCCTAATAGCCCTTTAACTCCAGCTTTTGTTATGGGCGAAGTCGGAATCTGATAAGTCCCTTCCTCACCTGCACATTGCTGCTCGGAACAAAAGCAGACAATGGGCAGGTGCTGCTGAAAATGTCCCGGTGTCAGAAAATTATACCTGTAGGAGTTCAATATATTTCTGTGATTTCCATGGAATAGTAGGAAAGGAATGTAGCACTCCGTTAAAAGTAGCCAGCTTTGCAGTAGGGTAGACGGCGTCTGCTCTCTGAAAATAGTGGGTAGACGGCGTCTACCCTCGACTCGAGCCCTGTTGCTTTCTTTATGCAATGTAATAGTAACACATAGTTTCTGGAGGTTTTTTGTTATAATTTCTATGTTTTCTGGGCATTATACAGAAATAATCTAAATTACTTACTAATGTTAAGACTTTTGAACACCATCGAAGTTTCCATATGAATTTCTGCACTATGGTAGACCACAAACTATGTACATCAATAGTCATTTGTAGCAACTGCTGGGTCACTGACTGGCACGTAACTAAACACTGCACATTATTTACCTGCGCCACAAAACCCAGTGCAGTACCCACAGGTCAGGTTTATTTATTATATTTTAAGCAAAAGGGGTTGCTTTTTGTTTTAAAGCTCTTTTTGTTTTTTTAGTTATGCATACATGGGTAGCTGCTGCCCAAATGCAGTGCACTAAGACCGTCTCTCACCACAAACCCACCCCTCTTGTTTGCACTATGGGCAGTGACGTCTGAAACCAAGCACACCCTCTGGTTATTCCTCATTCCTCGGACATGACTACACTTTGCATCGGCCCTCCTTGATTCAGAAACTAGTCCTTTAACGCCTTGTATTTCAGCATTTAGGGCTCCAACTCTATCACTATGTAGAGGTGGGTTAGCCACTAAAAGCTGGAGCCAGGCTCGAGCCTGAAGCCTGGATCTGACTCCGCTTGAGGTTTTGTTAGAGGTTCGAGCCCATAAGAAACCAAGGTTTTGTGTGGCTTCTGCCTGATCACTCTGCTCATGATGTAGCCAGTAGCACTGGTGTCCGGTCTGAGTGACGAGCGGTGAGGAAGGGGGGTACGAACGACAACAATAAAACAACAAAAAACAAATAAAAATAACTTACCTGCCGTATTGCCGCTCTTCAGCTTCTCACCAGCACAGGCTCCCAGAATCCCCTGCGGCCAATCCTGACGATGCTCTCACGCTGCATGAGAGCAGCATCAGGATGGCCTGAGCTCCCTCGATTTGATCTACCAGAGAGACTGGGAGCATGTGCCTGCTGTCTCCAACCCGGCAATGCAGTTCAGGTTGGAAACAACTTCAGTGCGCATGCCCGTTTGGCCGTCCTAAGATAGCCGGCCAAACCACAGTGCCCACCACTCCCCCTCCGTGAATGTCCTGCGATGGCCCCGCCCCCAAGACACGCCTGGGAGAAAAAAATAAAATGATAATAAACCTGGTTTATTATCATTTTATTTTTCAGTTTTTGCAGCTGCTGGTGGGGAGGCGATGCTCCTCCGCCATAGCGGAGGAGCCGCTGCTGGATGTAGCATTAAAGCTAGAGCTCCCGATTTTGAAACTGGTGAACCAGGTTCAAGTCTTCCGTGGGCTCCACATCTTGTGATTGTGGACAAATCACTTGAACTTCTGATGCCTAAGAAAAATGAATGTTCCCTTGCGTGATGTAACAGGTGTTCATGTAAAGTGCTCCAATATCTACAGGTTGAGTTTGCACTGTATAACAAAATGCCCAAAATGTAAAAACAACACCGGTGGCCGGCACAGGTAAACGCAGTGGGGCGGGGCGGGCGGGGGAGGGGCAGGGTGGGAGGGGGGAGGTCGACAGACGACTGAATAGGTATAATTAAATAAATAAATAATGCCTATTCCGTCGTCTGTCGACTTCTCTCTGCCACGCTCTGCCCCGCCCCACCGCGCTTACCTCTGCTGGCCGCTGCTGAAAAACAAAGTAGTAACAATAAAAGCGGATACAAATGTGGCTATTTTGTACAAAGTGAAACCAGAAAATCTGAATAGATTGTGGCTTCCCTCCTAAATTGTGTGATCTTAGGCAATTAATTTATTCCAACAAAACTTATTTTTCTTTATATTTGTGTATGAAAGCATTTTCAAATATGTGAGTTTAGAATGCCAGGAGTACATAAACCTATTGTGCTTGATTTAATAGACAATTACATTGCTCTGTAATAATCTGGTTCACATACAGGTTTACACAACAACTGTCTTATTTCTTGGTTCACTAATGGCACTGTCCCCAGTGTGTGTACGGTGGCAGGAACGGTTCTCCTGCCCATGATTGCTTCCATTTAACGTGTTTTATTATTGCAGGTTTATTAAACACAAAAATAAAAGGCATTGTCAATTACAATGCCAAGAGCTCAAAATCTTGCAATTGCAAGACCTATTGCATTGCAAATGCTTGTTATCTCTTCCTTCTGGTACATAATTTATTCTGCACAATACATTAAAATGCATCTGTGGAGGGGCACTTAAAAGCATTTGTGTCTGACTGCGACTACTGCTTACACCCCCCCCCCACCCCATCTTCTTCCGCAAGGAAAAACTCTTGGTAAAAAAATAAAAAAATAGGCAGGGCGTGCTTGCTATTTTCTTATGATTACCACAGTTCTGTCTCCTCGCTGATTTATTTTATTCCAGTTCAGCACTGTTCTCATATTCAAGTGTCAATGAAAAGTGAAGTTTGCTCCCCAGCACGCGTACCCGTATGTTGAAGCGCTGCGCGTCAAGCGTTCCCTTCCAAAACGTACCCTTTTCCGCATATTTTGAACCGTAGCCTGAAGAGTTTCAAGACAATTAAACAGCCTGCTTCCAGCAGATCCTCGAAGGCGCACTTCACTGTTGAGCGTGTTACTGAGATAGAGACGTGAAACGAACGCATATTTCTTCAAGAATGCACAGCTGTTTAAAAACCACAGTGCAGTTTAAAATCTTCACAAAAAAGAAATGTCAGTGTTTGATGCTTGTTCCTCTGTCAGACTGGCCTATTTTTTTGTGTTTTCTTTTATTCTGAAGTCTTTCAGCCTATCAAAATACATAGTTTAGTTTGGCCCGTCGAAGGCCTGTGTTGCTGGTCCGATAACATCGTCAGGTGAAGTTATTCTCACCAATTTATTTTTTCTTTTTCCTTTCTCCAGCCATTATTTTTTTCACAAACTAAGCTTCAAATAAATTGGATCAATGTGCCTATGGCGGGGAGATTATCCATGGTCAGGGCACACACCATGAGCCACAGGGCAGATTGGCCTGAAGGGCTTCAGAGCGGGCGACTTTGGACCTGGGTAAGCCGGTTCGAGTCTCGGCAGTGGCGTAACACAGGCCCCCGCAGCCCCTGCAGTGCGGGGGGGCCCCCAAGCTCCAGGGGGCCCCCACCTGCATTGTACACAGCATGGACGACTGGTAATAAGGGTAGTTAGGGGTGTTGCTCTACGAGTTACGTGGGAGTGAGCAGGAGGAACGAAAATAAAATACCGTGAAGATGCTCATCACAGAGCTGTATTATGATCAGCAACAGTTGTTGAGATTTGGGGGGTGGGGCAACTACTCATGTGCCAGACAGGCATATGCAGTGATTCCCCTTGAGGCCCAGGCCGGCTTAGTGACGTCACGATGGTAGGCGTGGCCATTTTAAGCGTGGCTTCTTAGGCTCGTACTGGGGCATTGGCTGATCTGACCCAGGGCGGGATAAATACAGCAGAGCGATAGGCAGGGCAAAGGGAGGTCAATGTAGAGGGTGGCAACCACAGGCACAATGATGGAGCAGTCTCCACTCACCTAATGGTTTAGTTGTTGAGAGGGCAGGCTGAAGGAGGAGTCCTGCAGCCACTAGACAACCATGTAGACTGGTCAGTCCACCTCCTCATTCCCTTCCGTTTTCACCTATCGCACGTTTTAACTCTCAGCCAACCTAAAAGGGCTTCTACCTGGTTCCGCAACACTAAAAACATTGATCTTGACACTCTGTGTGATTCTGCTATGCGTTCACTTCCTAGACTAGACCCTAACGTGGATGTCAATGATCTCACCTCCCATTGCCTCTCAGTCCTAGCTGTCGAAATCGATAATGTCGCTCCACTCCAAAGCAAAAGGAAAAGACCCACCCCCTCAGCACCTTGGTTCAATAAAGCTCTCTATGATGAAAGGAAGAACCTTAGAAGCTTGGAAAAGCATTGGAGACAATCTCCATCCACCTCTAATCTCTCTCATTTACGTTCGGCAAGATCCAAATACCACAAGCACATCTTCCATGAAAAAGCATCACATTTCAGATCCCTCCTCGACTCAGCCAAAAACAGACCTAAAAAACTTTTTGACCTCATCAGAAACCCAAACTGCTCTCCCCAAACCATCAAGCCTGAGGATTCTTCAAAGAAAGCAGCAGAATTCGCTATATTCTTTGATGAAAAGGTCAAATCGCTGGTGGATCAGGTCACCCACCCCACCCCCATTGAGGAGCGAAAATCCTTAGTCACTTGGCAGAACTTTGCCGCCATCTCGGAAGATGACCTCAAATGCATCCTTGAAACCAAACCCTCCAACCATTCTTCTGACCCCATCCCTAGTGTCATCGCCATTGATTTCTACACCAATACTCTATCTTACTGGACCAGGCTAGTTAATCTCTTCCTCAGTCAAGGCTCCCTCCCTGCTGCCCTCAAAACAGGACAGGTTACCCCTCTTCTAAAAAAACACTCCGCAGATGCGAACAACCTCAACAACTTCCGCCCCATCACCAACCTCCCTTTTCTTTCGAAAATCACGGAAAAATGTGTTGCGAAACAACTTTCCCTACATATTATGGACAATAAGCTCCTTGACGTGTTCCAGTCTGGCTTCATTCAAAATTGCAGCACTGAAACAGCCCTGCTGCAAGTGATTGATAATGCGCTGCATATACTCGATTCTGGGGAATCGTGCCTTCTGATTCTTCTTGACCTCTCTGCAGCCTTTGACACTGTTAATCACAACACCCTCCTTAACACTCTTCAACAGAGAATGGGCGTGGAAGGCACAGTGCTTAAATGGTTTGCCTCATTCCTCTCGGACAGATCCCAAATGATCAAGATAGCGAACAGTCTTTCGTCTCCATTGGTGGTAGGTCAAGGCATCCCTCAAGGTTCTATCCTTGCACCCATTTTGTTTAATCTCTATCTGGAACCATTTGGGAACCTCCTAAGTAAATCTGGGATCCACTACCATCTCTATGCGGATGACACTCAAATCTACCTCAAGGTGTCTTCCGCACACGATCTCTCACTACTCAACTCTACTCTCAACTCTATTCACAACTGGATGTTAGTTCACCAACTCATTCTCAATCCCTCCAAAACTGAATTCCTCCTCCTATCTACCTCTCTCTCCCCCCCTCCTGTTCAATCCTGGATGGATCAGCTGAATTTACTCAACAATAAACCCATCATTGTTGACAGCGCTAAATCCCTAGGTGTCATACTTGACAAAAGACTCAACCTAATCTCCCACATCAACTCCATTGCTAAGAACGCATGTTACCAGCTGCGCCTTCTGTGGGGGATTTGTCGGTTCTTCCCGGAGAAAGACCTAAAAACCTTGGTCCAATCGCTAGTTCTCTCTAGACTGGATTACTGCAACCCTCTTCTGACTGGCCTACCCAAATCTCACCTCTATCCCCACAAATCCGTCCTCCATTCAGCAGCTCGCTTTATTTCAGGTTCCAAATGAAGTGACCACATCACTCCTATCCTGTCTTCTCTTCGATGGCTTCCCGTCGAGGCAAGATCTATTTACAAAACTGCCTGCATCACCCACAAAGCCTTGCACACTTCCTCCCCTCGTTACCTGGCGAATAAACTGAAAATGTCTGGAGGCTCGAGACCTTCTCGGAATGCGGAAAAGTTTCTGCTTGAGCCCCCCTCCTTCAAAAGGGAAAGATCGATGGCTCAATCGTTCTCAGGTAATGCGGTGAGAATCTGGAACTCGCTTCCTCCATTGCTCCGTGCCACCACCTCTATCCGGATCTTCAAAGCTGAACTCAAATCTCTTCTCTTCCAAAGACGCTTCCAGAACTAATACCTTCATTCTCAGACCCCTCTAGGAAGTTCGTTCATCATTGTAAATTTGTAATATTTTCTTGTACATTCCTCACCCTTGCTTGCTGTGTTTGATATTGTGTTCTTGCCTTCTATGGTTTTACCCTACCTCTTCTAGTCTCCTGTTTATTTTTGTAACGTTCTATTTTGTAACATTTCTCTCATGTAACGTAACTGGTTTTATTGTACAGCGCTCTGACACCTTCGGGTAAAGTCAGCGCTATATAAAAATGCATTAAATAAATAAATTAAAAACTTCTATGCGCACGTGTAGTATGGCCCCTTGGGCAGAACCGAGCGGTTTGCGTGTGCACTCTTCTCCTGTTCTGCCGATACTTTGGTGTTTTTAGGTCTCGCCTGAGCCAGCGCGCATGCGCTGCTCTGAGAGGCATTTAGTAAGGGCTTTTAAACCCTGAACACACGCTCGTGCGTGTGGTTTTTTTTTTAGCACCCGCAATTGGCCTTTGCGTGCGTCTTTCAAAGAAAGACAGCACGCAATTGGTCCAAGGCGGGTGCATGTCCCGCCTTCTCTGTCCCCTGGCCTAGGGTGCTCGGGAGCGAGCAGCAGCACCATCTATTTCCAATTATCGCGCCCGCGTCTCGCGGTTGCGTTAATTGGAAACAGATGGCGGTCAGCGCTGGTCGCGCTGGTTATCTTGTTTTTATGCCTATCACATGTCACAGTCAAATGCTCCCTTCCTGTAACTCTTCCTGTGTTTTACTTCAATTTACAACTCAGCGAGAGAACTCATAAAATAAAAGTGTCTGGTTTACTTCGGCAGCCAATTCCAGCTAATGAAAGCTTCTCAGCAAAACAACCCAGCATGGTGCTCTGCATGGAAGGTGCGCCGACAACAAAGCACTTTGTCAAATAGCACGTCTCGCGATGTAAATACACATGCCTCTGCTAGCGAATGCTATCACTTGCAGATTAGTGGCGACAGACAAAGGGAGCATTATTGTCACAGACCTGGTGCAACTGCAGTGCCGTCCCGACCGGAAACATGAACCCACACAGACACGAACAGACTTGCTGTGTTTGATATTGTGTTCTTGCCTTCTATGGTTTTACCCTACCTCTTCTAGTCTCCTGTTTATTTTTGTAACGTTCTATTTTGTAACATTTCTCTCATGTAACGTAACTGGTTCTATTGTACAGCGCTCTGACACCTTCGGGTAAAGTCCGCGCTATATAAAAATGCATTAAATAAATAAATTAAAAACTTCTATGCGCACGTGTAGTATGGCCCCTTGGGCAGAACCGAGCCGTTTGCGTGTGCACTCTTCTCCTGTTCTGCCGACACTTTGGTGTTTTTAGGTCTCGCCTGAGCCAGCGCGCATGCGCTGCTCTGAGAGGCATTTAGTAAGGGCTTTTAAACCCTGAACACACGCTCGTGCGTGTGGGTTTTTTTTTAGCACCCGCAATTGGCCTTTGCGTGCGTCTTTCAAAGAAAGACAGCACGCAATTGGTCCAAGGTGGGTGCATGTCCCGCCTTCTCTGTCCCCTGGCCTAGGGTGCTCGGGAGCGAGCAGCAGCGCCATCTGTTTCCAATTATCGCGCCCGCGTCTCGCGGTTGCGTTAATTGGAAACAGATGGCGGTCAGCGCTGGTCGCGCTGGTTATCTTGTTTTTATGCCTATCACATGTCACAGTCAAATGCTCCCTTCCTGTAACTCTTCCTGTGTTTTACTTCAATTTACAACTCAGCGAGAGAACTCATAAAATAAAAGTGTCTGGTTTACTTCGGCAGCCAATTCCAGCTAATGAAAGCTTCTCAGCAAAACAACCCAGCGTGGTGCTCTGCATGGAAGGTGCGCCGACAACAAAGCACTTTGTCAAATAGCACGTCTCGCGATGTAAATACACATGCCTCTGCTAGCGAATGCTATCACTTGCAGATTAGTGGCGACAGACAAAGGGAGCATTATTGTCACAGACCTGGTGCAACTGCAGTGCCGTCCCGACCGGAAACATGAACCCACACAGACACGAACAGACTTTGGGATGCCTTTTTCATTGCAGAGACTGTGAACAGTGCCCCTCGAAGCCGCTCGTTGTTGTCGAACTACGACACACAGCCCCTCAAGTTCACTGAATAGTGGATATTTTTGAACTGCGCGGTGACACTGACCGTCTCTCTCGGCTGTCCTCTTCCGGAAAGTCTGAGCTAATCTGCAGCTGTGGAGAAAGAAGAGACGGCAGGCCGCGAATCCTTCAATTCTCTGTTGTCTGCTAATAAAGACTGGGGGCTGGTTGACAGATGCCAAGAGCAGTAGCGGCTGGTGTCAGGGAAGTGTGGTAGGGCGGAGGGAGGGCCAGTAACAAAACTAAACAAGCATTGGCATAGCCAATAGGTCTCGCCTTTGGGACCTTGTAAGTAAAAAAAAAAACTGAAGTATAAGACTTCACGTTTACATTTACTTCGTATTTAGGATGCAATAAATGTAAACATGAAGTCTTACACTTCATTTTTTATTTTTTTTTACTTACAAGGTCCCAAAGGCGAGACCTATTGGCTATGCCAATGCTTGTTTATTTATTCTGGGCGAATTGCCTAGCAAGTGCATGACTTTGCCGGTCTAATCCAAGTTCCCCGTTCAGCAGCAGCAAAGATTTACAGTGTTGCACCTCCTTCATTCCCTTACTCCCGATGATCAAGCCGTAGGAGAGTGCAATAAGAACCTGAGCTCACTATTAAGAGCTGCTGAAGCCTGCCCTTCTGACCCCAGGCCTCGGTGACTTACTGACTAGGAACTTGCCAGCAGTGCATAACTGGCACTGCGGCAGCTTGAACTCCAGATGCATGTCCGTGTGAAGTCAGGTGAGAAATTCTTTTTATCACTATGTGCGGTCATCCTCATTGTCCACAGTTAACAACAGAATAGGAGGTCTTATTGCTACTTGCTGTTGACGAAAGCCCACATTTTTTACTTTACAAGTATGTATTAAGGTTTGAAATGAGATTTTCAAGAGACAGCTACCCATCTCTATATCCGATGTTACAACACAGAAATGTAAATTGAGCTCGTGACACTTGCAATACCTTATCTATATCAGGCTGCTCAGCTGTTAGCATTCTGTATATCTGGAGTTGGTATTTCATTTTTTTCATAACCATGAGCCGAGTCCCAGAATGCAATATGTTTCATGTTTGGAAGGAATTGCAGAATAAAGAAGTCATTTATTTTGTATTTATTTTTTTACAATTTACTGCTGGTTGGCAGCTTTGCATATAATAGGTCTCCCCACCAAAACTGCCCCATCCCTGATTATAGTTCTGACACATAACTAGACCCCTTTCCCACTCTGGGATTACCGCAAGCTCGACAGATTTCCTTCGTGCCACCTGCTATGCTGACTGAGATTCGTAGAGGAGTCCCAACATCAATATAAATCAGGAGTGACCAAATAATAGCAGATTAGTGACACATGAGGTGGTCATGGCTGAGGTGTGTGTGTCCGTGTAGCTGTCTGTGGTTAGCTGTCTATATATGTAAAAAAAAGAACTCCTTTACCTCACCATCCTGACTTCTCTTTCCTTTTTCAGTGACTCCTTTACCTCCTCAGCGGCTTCTCTCTCAATCATTCTCCTTCCACTACATGGGTAACTTACAGTCACTCCCACATTCATGTGAAGGCCCACACTGCACAACTGTGACCTTCGCTCCCAAAAGTATAATAATATAGGTGCTTCATAGCAGCAGAGCTCCCAGATGTTGGGAGGTCTACATGTGAGGGGAGGGGTTTTTCTGAAATCAGTGGGCGCTACGGGCCAAAACTTAGATGAATTGCTTGAACTTTGCCTGGGCCTCAGTACCAAGGTGTAATGTGTGCTTTTTGAGGTACTTTACATGAGCTATGCCAGTGTTTCAGTGCTTCAGCAACAGTGATACGGATGCAGAGCATGGCAGCAGTGCATTTACAGAGCTATGTGTGAAGATGAGGTATATTTACAGACTTGCATAGAGTGCATTCATTTGCAGAGCTTTGTGTATTGTGTGAAGCACATTTGTTTAAAGAGCAGTGTGTGATTTCAGTTATCTGTTGAAACTAGACACTAGGGGCCCGATTCTGATGCGGGTTGGAAAAGCTTCCCGACCGAGGGCCTGATTCTGATGCGGTTAGGAAGGCCTCCTAACGGCATTTGCTCCTTCCAAATCGGATCGGGAACGTGTCTTCCCGACCGAGGGCCCAATTCTGATGCGGTTAGGAACAAATGTTCCCATTGAAGTCAATGTGAGTTCAACCAAATCGTATCTGGAAGCATCCGGATGCATCCTACTCCGCCGGTCGGACTTTCCCGATCCGAGTGGGTCGGACACCATTTCCCAACCGATTCGGTCGGGAAGCTTTTCCAACCCGCATCAGAATCGGCCCCTAGGGCTTGAAATCTTGTCTCCCCTCTGTGCCCTCATCCAGTTTGGTCCTCTCGGTTCCTAATCCATTTTTGCAGTCCATGCATTTTCTAGGCAAATGACTACCACGCTTAAACACAAACCCCATCGCTGTTGCCTTCAAAGATGCCACAGGTGTCTAGACACATGCTTTTCATGTATTTGGCCACGTTCCCTCTCCTTGGACATGTTCCGTAATACTTGAAATTGCATCTCACTGTATCCGATCCATGTGTCTTCCCAATGTTGAACTAACATAACATGCTCTGATTCACGAGATATGCTCACTTGCCTTGTAACCTTACCCTCCCTAAGGAAATGTTCCCTGAGAGCTCCATCAGAACGTTCTCCCTCTGCACCAGAATGCGTGATCTCTATGGATACAGCCTTTATCACAGGATATTCTGTCTATGCCTGGCTGTCCTCGCTTTTTGCGGACATGGTCCTTCCTGGATATTTCACCCAGGTCACAGGATCTCTTCTCCACTAGAACACCCTCATTCTGATTTGACATGATCATTCCCATTGAACTTGCCCACTCCCTTCCTCTCTTTGCAAGAGTGAGTCTTTGTTCTTGACGGTACTCTCTGTATGCCCCTGTACCTGAGCCATTGTGCTCCCTGCACTTCAGTCACCTAAAACTTTAAGATGTTTCTGAACATGTCCCCTCAATTCTAGACAGATATTCCTTGTGCCAGAACCAGAATCCCTCCAAATGTGGCCTCTGAAGTCTCCTACCTCCTTTGGGTAGCTGCTTCTCTGCATAGACAGATGTTCTTGTCCCTGTTTGTATGTCATAGTGCATGTGTGTCTCTCGTCAGGTTAGAAGTCACTTGTGTGAAGTGTTTCATTGTTTTTTCTCTATTTTTCCTAAATATTGGAAGCCTTCCTAATGAATAGGTAGAGCATTCAAGAGATGAAGCAACTAGCAAATGTAGAGATAGGATTGTGCACGGAGATTGGAGCTCATCTGTGCAGGACATTATGAGCTGATGGGGAGCATTGTACTCACCAATGAACCCTTTAGTGGCCAGGGGGTCTTCTATAAATGAGGGGGGCCTATACTGTTCAGTGGGCTCTGTGCTGAGCAATGAGCCCTGTTAATTGCTAAGTGGAGAGCTCTGAACTTAACATATAGCATGTACTGAACAGATAGAGCGGCACTTAGCACTGTACTTAACGCCGGGACGCTCATGCTGGAGCAGCCGTTTTGCGCTTTATACATCCCCATCATTCATTCATCTTAACAGAGTAGATCTATACTGAATATCCGGGTATGTGAGCTTTATGCCTAACTAGAGCTCTGCACTCAATAGGGAGTCCTCTAATAAGTATGGGTGGAGATTTGTATTTAGAAGGGTGTTCTATGAGTAAGAGGCTCTGTTGCTCAGTAGTGTTGAGCAGGACAGCTGGTGATTAATGAGTTCTGTAGTGAGCCATGAAGGGACAGGATTTTACAAACCAGGCTATTCAGTATTATACCAGGGGTATCTTTCGACTTGTTTCTAATTAAATTTCTTGAACCTTGTGCTGTAATATGTACCATTTGAACTCCTGTTTTTCAAAATTGTACAACAAGGTTTCTTGAAATGTATGTTGTAAACGCAATGCACCAAATTTAACCTTTTTTTTGCTGGGGTTTATTTCCTGCTGGGGGAGGGCCCACTCTGGAAGGCCCACCCCCGAACGCTCCTCTTTCATTTTGGTGAGCTTGCTGTATTCACTAACTCCTTCAACTTAGATCTCAGTTTTTCGCCTCACAACCTTTAGGTTCCACCAGCCGCCACTGGTGCACGGGCAGCAGGCCCCTGGCCTGAGAGCTCCTGACTGAGTCCGGAGCGTCGGGGGCCCCATCCATGTTCTTTGCAGGGGGGCCCCCTCAAGGTTCGTTACGCCACTGAGTCTCAGCATGGTAAAAGTGTGCTTAAAAGAAAAAAAATAGAATAGAATGTAAATAATAGATGCGCAGCCTCCATGATTTAATGTAAATTTAAAAAAACAACAAGTTGAGCGGGCGCCTGCTGTGAAAATAAAGCTGCGGCCACCATTGTTTGAATTGCCCGTGTTGTTGTTTACATGAAAGTCGGCACGTGCTGAAACATTAAGCACCGTGCCCTGATCACGAGGAGCAGGACCATTCAAAAGCGGTCCCCTGCAGGAAAGCATGAACTGCTGCAATAGGAGAAAGTAAAAAAAAAAATAGTGCTCACAGACCTAAATGAAACACAGGAGTAACAACACCAGTAAAAGTGCTAGTCCTTATGGGAGGTTCCAGAAGGAGACAAGGAGGGACTACTAGGCCTATTCACGAATCCAAAACAACCATTTAGAAAGGACATTAACAGGAGTCAATTGAAAAAAATGGGCGGGTAATGGGCGGAGCTTCTCTTCCATACCTCAACATAGCATGCCACGCAGAGCAGGCTCGACCTAAAAAGGAGTTGTCGAGTGTGCAGCAACTGCCGGCCCTGCAGCTTTTTAAAAAACAAAAACCTCAAACCCACAGCCCCCCCCCTCTTCCCTTTCATGTTGTAGAGGGCGCAAAGCGCACCCTAGACTGAGCTGCCTGACGCCGTTCCTCCTGCTGCACACTTTATAATCTGAGCGCCTATGCACCCTCTTGTCTGTGCTGAAGATAAAGCACACTGCTTTCACTATTTTGATTGATTCACCCTGGATATGGAGAAAGGTAGACACAGAGGGGAATATTTATGAAAAAAATCACAAAATCACGCAGGGCATCGCAGCAAGCCACCTTGCTGCGCTGTATTGCGTGATAGGGAAAGGGCAGGAATGCGACGTATTTAAAATTATGCAGTGCATTCCTGTCTCTTCTCTGCACTGGTGCACAACGTGCCTCCAAGCGCCAATGCAGGCACCCTTGCACCATGGTCCAATATACCTGCGTTGCAGCAGGATTGTTTATGTTCATGAAGGGACACCTTCCTGCACAAAAACAATCCTCTGAGACATTTTCCTCTTTCTATGTGTACCACACATAGAAAGAGGAAAAAACAAGGAGAAATAAAGATATTTCTCCTCGCTGCTCCTCACCTGGGGAGGTGTAGCATTTAGATGCATTCCCAGGTCTACCAGAGATGGTAAATCAGTGAATGCGCCAAATTCCATTAGTGGATGTGTGGAAAAACCCATGCTTCACCCATGGAACGCCTCCCTGGGGCAGGGTACCACAACACAGCGATTTGCGCTGCGTTGCTTTACTTCAGATTTATCAAGCCACTGAGGGCCACGCAAGTTGGCGTTGCATGGCTTGATAAATGTAACTTAAGAGTTGCGTTGCTCTTGTGTCCCGTTGTGTGGCTCTTTAATTTGGCCCTGAATACTTTTTTATCCAAAGTGAGGGAAGTCTATGTGCCCAGAAGCCGAGAAGTTATTATACCTGTCTCAGGAGACCTGAGCATCTAATAACAATTTGGTAAGATGTCTGAGCAGGAGAACACTCGCTGCTATGTTCTTTTGGAGTTGTGTACTAGCAGGAGTAGAATCATAATGGACCCTTGCGACTCAGTGGAGACCCTGTTGTTAGGCGCTTGCAGGCCGCAAAGTGAATACATTCAACCCAATATTTCTCTGAGTTAGTGCATTATTTTAGACAGCACAGCTCAGAAATAGAAAGCAGAGGTGAGCGGACCAACAAATAAACAGGGAGAGCTGAAACAGAGCCGAACCACCGGGTCTGCCCGAGCTGAGCCGTGAACATATTTGGCCTGTAGATCATACAACAGATATCATGTACAACTATTATAAAATCTCTTAAAATTCTAAACGTGTATTCTTTTCAAATGTGGAAGTGTTTCACCTTGGTACATCAGACAATGCTTTTAGTAAACTATGAGGCAAGTAAGTTGTCATGTGTACCCTGTATTTGGCCTCGATTCATATAGTTGAAACCTATTAAATCAAGCAGGAGCAGTGCTTCATTTGTAAAGAAATAAGTGCCAGGTCCCTTGTCATGAGGCCACTGTAGCTTGCACCATACATTGTGCCCCTCCCAGCACTGCAAATGGCAGTACCAACACAATTACTAATCATCACAATTCTACAAGTGTGACAGTTCAGCCTAATCCAGGCCCCTAAAGCTATAAGAATGGCTTGGGCGGCAGTCAATAGTCATTTTTATTGTATATTGAATTAATAAATAACTGTTCTTGTGCGCATCTTTAAATTAGACAGACAGCGCCACTGTGTAGCAGACTGTTACAAGCCCCGGCGTTGACAATTACCTGCCGGTGCCGAGCACCGGAAACCACCGGCTCAAATTAAACACTGAGCACAAGGTTTTTGTACAGCACATGCTGAACACAGGTATTTGAAGGTGATCTAATGTGTGATAATGAAGAAAAGTGAAGCAGAGTGAATTAACATATTTGCTTAGGATCGCCCAAATTGGGAAAGCAGGGAATCAGCTCTACACTGAGCCAGCAAGCCAATTAAGATACAATTCCTGCTGTTCAAATACAGGCAGACCTGACTGAAGTACCTTTTGGTTATAGGATGACTTGTTATGTCTAGGGCATTTAAAGGGCAAATTCTGATAAAAGCCACCGTATGAGAACAAGTTTTGAGTATGAGGCAGGGCCAGGATACCCTCTCGGGTGATAGTGCACTCTACAAATTTCAATAACATAAAGGTTTTATTGGGTCAAGGGCTCCTGGTTCCTGGGCCACTTTCCCTCTTGAGTCTCACCCTCCTATAGTGACTTGCCTTTCATCCTTGAGTTTCATGCTGTACTCCAAGAAATCATCCTCCCATGAGACTCACACTTGAGACAGGGGATGCAATCTCTTCCCTACCTCTCAGAACTCCCATGTTTCCCTGGTTCATGAGAGAATAGCTTATCAAGTTTAATTCTTTGGCATTCTGGAACTTGTAGTTTGTGTATCCTAGTATAAAATCAAGACTACGAGAACCATACTGCAAAGTGAAAACCTGGACTTGATGAGCTACTCACTCATGCATCTTGGAACCCTGAGAGCTCCAAGGACTGGGTTCACTCGCATAACCACGCCTTGGTCTCACTCTATCTAAAGTGAGCTCCCCACATTGTACTCACTCTCTCTTGGGTATTGTAGTGTTTCTGCAAGCTCCCCCGCTTCTGGTTTCAAGTATAGTTAATTTAACCAAACACATAAGGAAATTTATAAAATGAAGACCGCACACACATGCCTCTTTACAAAATGTGATGGAGCAGTTAGGATTGTGTCCATGTACTCACTGCTGCACCACAAAATAGATACACATTAAATGTGTCACAAGACCTTGCATTTCTGTCACCTTAACCTCATACACCTCTGGACCACACTCTCCATACACCTGAGCTGCATTCTCATCATAGACCTCACTCTCCCCAGGGCGTCAATCTCCTCTGGACCTCGGCCTCCCTCCCTCCCAACCCCTCCCAACCCACCTCTCCGGGCTTAATTTACTTCTTCCTGGACTACACTTTGACCCGGATATCTCTGCCCTTTCACTGTACAGACCCTCAACCTCATTCTCTCCAAGGACCTCAGTATTGGTTAGACTTCACCCTCTTTTGGGGGACTCATTCTCCAGCTGGTTTCACTCTACACCTGGGCCTCATTTGCCTCTATGTATTTCTCTACCCATGTGGACTTCACTCCCCCAGTCCTCTCTGTCCTTTATTTTTATTGTCCCTTGACCCCCTCTACCATGGTCCTGGGCCTCACCCTCGTCATCGGTCTCATCCTCACCTGGACCTTGGCTTCATGCTTCCCCTGAGCCTCGTTGTCCTCTTCATCTCATTCTCACTTTGTGGCTTGCTCTTATCAAAGGCCAAACACTCTTTTCAACTTTACTTCTTTTGCATGAGCCTTGCTAGTTCCCCCATGCACCACCAGGATCTTCTTCTCCCCACATGCATTACTTCTCTGCACAGCCCCCATTCATTCCTTGGGCCATATATCTTCTGGCTCTCGCTTGTCCATGGGCTAAGCCTAAGTCTCACTATTGTAAGGATGTGTGTATGTATACGGCACATGTATAGCACAAACCTAGCCAAAAGGCAGTGGTGCACTGTACAGGGTCAAAGACAAGCATAACATCAATGAGTGATAGGAGAGGTACCAGGATTGTGGACTATTAATGCATATTCATGTAGTATTCTTTTGAGGGGTGAGCCTTCAACTCTTTCCTAAATTGGAGCAGTGTTGGAGTGGTCATGATGGATACGGGGGCTTGTTCCGGATCACTGATGCATAGGCTGTGACGTCACTTTTTAATGGACCTGGACCTCTCTTGGCCTCTGTAATTCTGTAGCCATTTAGGCCTCACTCTCCTCCCAGTCCTCTATGTCCCTTACCTACAACTCTCCATTAGGCTTATTCCCACCTGGACTTAAGCTTAATTCGACTCTTTGGTCCACTGCCCCCTTGACTTCACTCTTTCTTTGTCTGCTCTCACGAAAGGCATGCATATTTGACCTAAATTATGTGGTGCAATTTGTAAAATTTGCATAATACGAATTTTGCATTCAGCTTGTTACATGAAATCCGCAAAAAGTAAGGCATTACCATACGTCACCTATGAAAGCGAATGGCCAGAACATAAGTTTCTGTTGCTTGCTACATAATTACATGCAATTTTCTTAAAATTTTGCGTAATTAGGCGAAAGCAAATTACACACATTTTGCCCACCCCTAAGATTGCTCACCAGATTTTTAATCTCAAGGTTATGTTTGCATTAAGAATCAAAACAACAATATCACTCTACGGGCATAAGTTCTAGCTGAATCGGTCATTGCACCTGCCAGAAATTAAAGTGCACTTTATGCCAGCCATTACATGCCATTGGTTTGCTTTCTTCTCGCTCTTGTTTGCTAGCTTCTTATTCAAAGGCTATCCTTTCCTTCTTACATTCAATAAGTTATATCTTTAATTTGGTTTGGGATTTTTCTTGTGTTGTGTTTTCACTTTATTACTGTTTGACGAGCTACACAAATAGTTTATACATTGCCTCTAAGTTAAGTCTGACTGCTTTGTGCCATGCTACCAGTAGGTTAAGCACAGGTTAATTTGGGGTTTGCTTGTGTTTCACCCTGACAGGAATTGTGATTGCTACTTGAGTAGGGTTTCACCCCCCACCAGTAACACAGCTTCCAATAGTATCAATTGAAGTCTGATCTTTGTAATCTTCTTTGTGAGGAAATGCTTCAATGTATCACCTTTGTCAGTACAGTGCTGTATAGGTGGGCCAGGAAAGGTGTTGATGCAGTGTTCAATTGTTTTGAAGACAGCATTGCTTGTTGGAATCTATCATGGTGTTTGATTTGTAGTGGGTTCATTTAGCCTTTGTCATGCGGTGTTTACATGGACAATACTGTACTTTTTGGTGGGCTGTTGTACATTCAACAGTACAGTATTCTATTGTATTGTATTGTATTGTATTCTATTCTATAGGAGCTTGCATGGAGCATAGTTACCCGGAGGCATCCCAGCGCTGTCGGCGCACCACAGAGCAGTAAAGGGATTAAGGGAATCACAGTGAGTCATTTTGGAAAGCTATGCCTTTAGTGCTTTTTGAAAAGGAAGTTCTATTTGAGAGATCGAAGAGAGAAAGGGAGGCAATTGCACAGTTTAACCGCGTTATAAGAAAATGAGCCAGGCCAACCCATGTCGAGAGTTGGGCTCATGTTATTTCCCAAGATCATCAGCTCTATTTTGCCTGCATTTAGTTTTAGAAAGGTGCTTTCCATCCACTTGGCAACTGATTCAAGGCAGGGGTCTATTGCAGGGGATGCCGAGTCATTATTCTGGGCCAGTGAAAAAAAACAATTGCGTCTGCATATGAAATTATTGAGATCCCAAAGGGAAGGACGATATCAGCCAGAGGTTTCATATATAGATTAAAAAAATTGGGGCATAAAGAGTAGCACTGGGGTACACCACGTTTAAGGGGGAAGATGTTTGATGTACAATCCCCTTGAAGAATCTGGAAAGTCCTGTCTTCCAAGAAGGACTTTAACCATACTAGGGCAGTACCGGTGACTCCAGAGCTCTGTATTCTGTCCATGAGAATGTCATGACTTACCGTGTCGAACCCTGAGATCTAAAAGACTGCAGCTGATCCTCCCTGATCTAAAAGCTTTTTAGCTTCTTCAATCACTGCCGGACGGGCTACCTCGGTGCCATGATAGGGACGGAATCCAGTCTGCGTAGTATGTAAAAAATAGTTTTTCTCAAAAAAATCAGAGAACTGAATATTGACATGTTTATTGCGAGTTTTGCTTATCCTTGGCAAAAGAGATATAGGTCAATATTTCCCTAACTCCCTGGGTCAAGACTGGGTTTTTTTCACAAGAGCTTTAACCATAGCATGTTTCCACACTCTTGGGACCAAGCCCATGGTTAATGAAAGATTAGCCAGATCCGGCAGAGGGGGAAAAATCACACACCACTCGCCACAACCTTCACAGTAACAAAATATTCCTGCAGCATTGCTGTTTGTATAATATCACCGTTCTGCCACTCTCTAGTGTTTTACCATGCCAACATTGACTGTTTCCTTCAGTCTTATATTTATATATTCCGGTACTTGTCGACCGCCATTTATTATTATTGCAAAACATGCACGTTGGCCTTTCATGGGGTATGCATTATGCAGTGAGATGTAATAGTCATGCATTTTACCCATTCCCCACTAGTCACCCTCTAGGAATTCTAACCATTTACCCTCTCTCAGCTTGTGTTGTGTCTCATTAGAGAGATAGTGTGTGTGTATGTGTGAGTGTGTGTGAGTGTGTGAGAGTGCCCGTTTTCCTGCAGATATGCATGGATCTGGGCCCTGTTGTATAAGCATATATACTCAGTCAAGACTTGTACATGAGTGCTCACTCAGACACCCACTTATGCACCTTGGATCTTAGTTTCTGAGGACAAGCATATTAAGGTATTGTGCCTGAGAGATATTTGCCTGCATTGTATCTTCATACTTTAATCAGTCTATGATCTCGAAATGCTTTCAGTAAACATTGGAGGAAATATATCAATTTTAAGGTGAATTGGAGGTAACATTCCATGCAGTGCAATCAGTGTATTGTGTATCCACTATGGGGTCGATTCCGATTCGGGCCGGAAAAAGCACCGACCGACTCGGATCCGGAAAAAATACCGACCGACACGTACCAGTGGCGCCCGACACGCCAAGTACGATGCAAGCCGCGATAAATCCGACCGACACGTCAGGAAACCAAGCCGACCGACCGACCCGCTCGGAAAATAGCAATCCGGCCGGAAAAACACGCGAATCCAACCGACCGACACGCACCCGGAACAAATCCGACCGAATCGTACCCGCCAACTCCAACCTGCAAAGTACGATGCAAGGCGCGAAAAACACGACCGAGTCGGACGGAGGACAAGCCGTACGACCGACACGCATACAAAACCGAGCCGAAGCAACACAATACACCGCGACCGACGCGTACGCAGCATACAAAACTGCACAAACACAGCGTGAACGAAACGGAAAACACCGTACGAGACCAATGCAGGGTCCGACTCGGTCACAAGAACGTTTCCAACATACACAAACAGCACAAAGGAAAAATCAACCAAAAAAGGCCAAACAAGCAATTACCAAGCCAATAAATACTGGGGGGGTGGGGACAGAGAACAAAGACACACCAACAACTCCACCTATATAAAGGACACAAATCACTACCATGAGCCTTTGCAAATGCCATTCCACTGCCAGCACCCAAGAGAAAGCAACCACACACCCACAGCTCATCCCTCACACAAGCCACACACCAGCAGCACACCAACAAATACCTACCTCACATACACCCAGCACAACACACACCCACACACCCTCACCTGCACACCAACACACACAGCACCCACTATCACCACCCATCACCATGCCCCCCAAGAAGAATCCCAAGTTCCTAGATAGTGAATTGGAAGTCATGGTAGACGAGATCCTCAGGGTGGAGCCACAGCTGTTTGGCACTCTGGTCCAACAGACCCCCATGTCGCAGAAAACCAAGATGTGGGAGAGGATCATCAACAGGGTGAACGCCCAATCACCATGTCGGCGCACAAAGACCGACATCCAGAACAGGTGGTATGACGTGCGCAGGAGGGTCCGGGAGCTGCTCAAGAAAGACTACCACCTGAGCCAATACACCGGCAGTGGCCCTCCTGCCAAGCCAGTATACCTCAGGCCCTGGGAGGAGAAGGTGCGGGCCATCCTTCCGCCAGTGAGCGTATATGGACTAGAGGACATCCCAGAGCCTGGTGAGTACACAACAAATGTACACAATAAACTGCCACAAAACACACACATCACTGTCAAGGGGAGAGTCAAACCATGCACTCATAGCAATTACACAGCAACTAGAACAGAATCATCCCAAAATGTGTATGTCAGTCAGATAAACACAACACATGCCATCAAAAAAGTCACATCCAACTGTGCCAACACATGTACAAACACAACCACAACTACAGCTAGGCAGTGGCACAAATAGAACTAACACACACATCCACACATGTAGCCACCACAACAACACCAACACACAGTGAAGACCACTCAAAGGAAGGAATTCTGTGTATGCTGGCCAAGTCAGTGTAGCCAATAGCATCATGGGAGTCGCACTCACACATATTGCCCCCCCCCCACAACTGTCCCATCAACACCACCCTGAACCATGCTCACATCACAGGGAGTGGAGAAGGACTCACAAGATGGCTGACACTGGCTACTGCTGTGGGGAGCACAAGGCTCTGCTGCCAACTGTGCACCAACAAACAGCAGGACACCACTGACTGACATCCTGAGAGACAACTTACACTCCCTGCAATGCAAGCACGTTCCATGGTGGGATATCTGGCTGGCTGGCTGGGTGGGAAGGGGGACTTGCAGCACTGACCATAGTCACCAGCACCTCCCCTCACACCCCCCCACCCCAACACAAACTCCACAGTACCCACTTGGTAGAATGCAATGCCCTCCATCCTAACACAAGATCCCACAAAGCACCACCACCCTGGGTTATGTTGTGTGAAGCACAGGGACACTCTTGGGACTCTTAGCCAAACAACTGCCAGGACAACACTCCCAGCCATCCTGTCAGCACAGCCAGCCCACCCCACAGGGAAGCAGAGTCAAAAGGAAGGAAGCATGGGCATGCTGGGAAGGGGGGTGGAGGCAATAGCATGATGGGAGTCGTAGTCACAGACATTGCTCAGCCTCACAACTGGCCCATCAACACCACCCTGAACCATGCTCACATCACAGGGAGTGGAGAAGGACTCACAAGATGGCTGACACTGGCTACTGCTGTGGGGAGCACAAGGCCCTGCTGCCAACTGTGCACCAACAAACAGCAGGACACCACTGACTGACATCCTGAGAGACAACTTACACTCCCTGCAATGCAAGCACGTTCCATGGTGGGATATCCGGCTGGCTGGGTGGGAAGGGGGACTTGCAGCACTGACCATAGTCACCAGCACCTCCCCTCACACCCCCCCCCCAACACAAACTCCACAGTACCCACCTGGTAGAATGCAATGCCCTCCATCCTAACACAAGATCCCACAAAGCACCACCACCCTGGGTTATGTTGTGTGAAGCACAGGGACACTCTTGGGACTCTTAGCCAAACAACTGCCAGGACAACACTCCCAGCCATCCTGTCAGCACAGCCAGCCCACCCCACAGGGAAGCAGAGTCAAAAGGAAGGAAGCATGGGCATGCTGGGAAGGGGGTGGAGGCAATAGCATGATGGGAGTCGTAGTCACAGACATTGCTCAGCCTCACAACTGGCCCATCAACACCACCCTGAACCATGCTCACATCACAGGGAGTGGAGAAGGACTCACAAGATGGCTGACACTGGCTACTGCTGCGGGGAGCACAAGGCCCTGCTGCCAACTGTGCACCAACAAACAGCAGGACACCTCTGACTGACATCCTGAGAGACAACTTACACTCCCTGCAATGCAAGCACGTTCCATGGTGGGATAACTGACTGGGTGGGTGGGTGGGTGGGAAGGAGGTCTGGCTGTCAACCAAACACAATCAATGCAGACCATGTTCACACCCCAGAGAATACATAGAAATGCCCAAATAATGCAGGACAATGTGCCACACCAATATCAACCCCTGACTGTGACGACTTAGGACAATACAATGTACAGGCCCGCACCCCGAGGCACAGTCACAACTGTCAGGTGTGTCAACCACTGATGCCTGCAGAAACATGACATACATTGTTTGTGTCTCCCAAAAACAGGTGATGATAGGGACACAGCAGCAGACGCTGAGGAGTCCCAGTCCCAGGCTCAAGAGGATGCCGAGCTCACTGGCGTCGTACAGCCTCTGTCCTCCTCGGACGATGAAGAACAACCTGGCACATCCGGTGCAAGTCAACATGCTGCACCAGCAGGACCACCAGCTGCAGCACCAGCAGGTCCACCAGCTGCACCCCCTGCACCCACCCCTCCAACGACTGTCACCACGAATACCATCCCTGCCGACATGGACAGAATAAGGAACAACACCAGCGCAGTGACCCTGGACCAACCTGGGGCCATGGACACCACCACCACCACCAACCCCCAAGGTGGACCAGGGTTATCTGTGCGTGCAACTGCACACACTGCACATGTCAGCAGGGGTGGTGGGAGGGGTGGGAGACAGAGGTCGCTGCTTGCAGACGTTGCTGGTGTGCATGAAGACCCACAACTGGTACGCATAGCTGATGCGTACCAGTCCAGCACCGGAGAGCTCAGCCAGGTAGTGGGGCTCCTCAGAGACATCAAACAGCAGCAGGCTGCCCATCATGCCCGCTTGGACTCCCACATGTCCCATGTGGAGTCACACATGTCACGTGTGGACTCCCACATGTCACGTGTGGACTCCCACATGACCCGCGTGGAGTCCAAGTGGGATGTACTACATGAGATGACGGCGGTGCACAGGGACATTTTACAATGCCTCCGCCAGATGAACAGCAACCAGTCCACACCTCCCTGTGTGCCAACAACATCTGGTACCGAACAAACTGCAACTGCCACAGGGAGGGAGGAGGACTCTGGCGGAGAGTCCCCTGCACCGCAGCAGCCTGCACTTGAGGGCCCCCCCCCAAGAAGAGGGGTCGTCCGAGGAGGGGAAAGTGAGAGGCTGATGGCCAAGCGCAACTCCCAGGAAGCCTGAACCTGTTCTGGATTTTCGCCTTTGTGCACAGACTGTTCACCCTGTTGATGGCAACACTACTCCCACACATTGCATGGGGAGTACAAGTTGGAACAATGTGTCAGACAACTGTGGCCCCGATACTGGGGATCCTGTCTACCTGGACTTTCTATTCATCTAGGAACTTGGGATTGCAAGATTCATGTACAGCACAATCCATCCTATGCACTATTATCACAGATGTATCACAATAAACACAATAATACACCATACTTGCCTCTGTCGTGATTCCAACGTGGGTACTGTTATGGGGATGATGAACAACAAAATTACACTGTGTATGCGAACTGCAACAGCAAGGACAACACAGGCATGTGAGTACAGGCAACGTGACACATATGAGGGAGACACACCACCAGGGCTACACAACACATACACACCTAGGCCATCTGACTCATTGCCTACACTGATGTTGCCAGGGAAGACGGTGCAATGCACAGACACCACACCCATTCCCAGTTGTAGTCAAGTAGCCCACAGGTGCAGTAAGCAAATGGCAGTCAAATGTGTGACCACAGACAACGCACATCACTAAGTGAAGCACAGGTTTATTACACAGTAGCAACATGCCGTAACCACTACAGATGCAAGGTAACCCCACCTGGTAGCGGGCACACAGTCAACAACTGTAGACAGAAGGAAGTCCATGGGTGTGGCGCACATCACCTGTAGGGACACAACAGCTACCAGCCTGGATGTGCAATCACGTTGTCGGTGGACACAGTTGACCAAACGAATCTGAAAGTACCCTGTGAAGGACAGAAATGACACACAGTCAAAAGCAATGGAGTACAGGACAGAACAGCAAAACTCATGCACAATACATGTTACAAGATACCCACCCAGAACCAAGTTAGCATGTCAACACTGTTGGGGAGTACAGCCCACCTGTCACCACACATCGCAACACACATCCAGTCAAGTAGCCCATGGACACACTCCAACAGCACCAGAGCACCACCCACACATCATGCCAACTCACATCATTGACATGACACCTCAGGATACTCACATTCAGCTAAAGAAGTTGGTGATGAGCTGTGTGCGGACATCACCATCACCATCATCATCATCATCGTCACTGGCATCGTGGTCCAGGCCAGGATCCTCCACAGGTGGCGGATGTTGGTCATCGTCATCCTGGATGAGAGGCAACTCCTTCCGCACTGCCAGGTTGTGGAGCATGCAGCAGACGATGATAATCTTGCACACTTTCGCAGGGGCATATGGGAGGGACCCTCCGGTCTTGTCCAGGCAGCGGAAGCGGCTCTTCAGGAGACCAAAGGTCCGCTCAATCACTCTCCTGGTCCGACCATGTGCCTCATTGTAGCGCATCTGGGCAGGTGTCACAGGGTTCCTGAGGGGTGTCAGCAACCACGGCATGTTGGGGTATCCCGAGTCACCTACGGACAGACAAGTGCACATCAGCTGACTTGGAAAAGTGGGCGGAATACTACAGATCAGATCACACACAATGGCACAAAGTCAGTACACACCGACAAGCCAGGCACGCTGGTTCTGCATCTGTGCCATCAACCTGGGGATGCGACTACTCCTCATCACAAAGGCATCGTGTGCTGAACCAGGGAAACGGGCACACACGTGTGTGATGGTCATGTCTGCAAGACACACCACCAGTGCATTGACCGAGTGGTAGTGCTTGCGGTTCCTGTAGGCCTGCTCCTGGGCCTGTGGTGGTACCAAAGCCACATGTGTCCCATCAATGGAGCCAATGACATGCGGCATCCTCCCCAGGGCATAAAAGTCACTCTTCACGTCAGTGAGTCGTCGCAGTCTAGGGAAATAGATGTACCGGTTCAGGAAGAGCAACATTGCCGCCAAGAAATCGCGGAGCACACGGCTGAACATGGTCTGTGACATCCCACCAGCAGACGCCACAGTATGTTGGAAGGTACCGGTGGCAAAGAAGTGTAGGGCTGCCATCACCTTCACCTTGGGGGTCAGCGCTGTAGGATACGGCCGGCCAGGCTGCAAATGTGGGGACAACTGCACTGCAAAATCCTCAATCAGCTGCCTGGTGAAGCGGTACCGTCGGATGCTGTCCCGTTCCACCATCGTTGCCAGGTCTGGGAATGGCCGATGGACAGCAGGAGCCCTGCAGTGCAGAGGAGAAGTAAGCAAGATCGTCAGTCACCCCACATATGCGGCATTGAACACACTCAAGATCCCAACATACATCATCATGAGGCACAACTACATGAAGTGTGCAGTACCGGAACGACATGTATGGTACATACATGGCCAACATCTGTCAACACGGTCCTACAGGTGGCATCAATTTGTCCCAGGTTGGCCCATTGGATATCATGATGCTGTGTCACAGTCACCCCCCAGTGACATGTGAGGACAGATGTGCCCCAGGCACCACAGCTCAACGACAGGCACATTCCCAGGGACCCTGTAATGCCACATGGACACTGGCATCACCTGGAGTATCATGTGTACACCACAACAAAACAAACATGACCCCCACAGGTAGTGGCCACACTTGCCATGGCAGGAGAGCCATGGACGTCTGTGACACACACGCACAACATCAGAGTCCATGCACACACAACGTGGATGTGGAGACTGTCTCCCATTGTGCACATGAAATCAGAGACATTGTAAACACTACATGCACAAAGACTGTGGAGGGCCATCACTATTGTGCCACTGGGACACCCTGGCTCAAACATACCGTCCCACATGGGACTCACGGGGTATGTGACATGACATACACAAACACCACTGTGAAATGTGACCATGGCACATGCACAGATATGAACAGTTGCACATCACAGTGGTCACGTACACGTAACACCCAGGATCCTGTCCCCATTAACACGTGCACAGCCTGGGGGTGGCTGCCCACAGGTGACACCCACAGGACAACATGTACACCAACATACACACAATAGGAAATGCAGCCTTACATGCCTTATGATAAGGTTTGGACAGGCTGTCGTGATGTAGGTGTGCCCCTCACTCCCTGGGAGCTATCTGTGGCTGGCATATGTCCATCTGAGACAGGCATGCTGACATATGCCAGTCACATGTACAGTGATGCGTTGAACAGCAATGGACCGATCGGTGCCTCCGGCCGGCCCATTGCTTTCAATGTGTGCGGGTACGCGTTGTACCCCTGTGCGCGTTGTACTGCAATGGACCGATCGGTGCCTCCGGCCGGCCCATTGCTTTCAATGTGTGCGGGTACGCGTTGTACCCCTGTGCGCGTTGTACTGCAATGGACCGATCGGTGCCTCCGGCCGGCCCATTGCATTCAATGTGTGCGGGTACGCGTTGTACCCCTGTGCGCGTTGTACTGCAATGGACCGATCGGTGCCTCCGGCCGGCCCATTGCATTCAATGTGTGCGGGTACGCGTTGTACCCCTGTGCGCGTTGTACTGCAATGGACCGATCGGTGCCTCCGGCCGGCCCATTGCTTTCAATGTGTGCGGGTACGCGTTGTACCCCTGTGCGCGTTGTACTGCAATGGACCGATCGGTGCCTCCGGCCGGCCCATTGCTTTCAATGTGTGCGGGTACGCGTTGTACCCCTGTGCGCGTTGTACTGCAATGGACCGATCGGTGCCTCCGGCCGGCCCATTGCATTCAATGTGTGCGGTACGCGTTGTACCCCTGTGCGCGTTGTACTGCAATGGACCGATCGGTGCCTCCGGCCGGCCCATTGCATTCAATGTGTGCGGGTACGCGTTGTACCCCTGTGCGCGTTGTACTGCAATGGACCGATCGGTGCCTCCGGCCGGCCCATTGCATTCAATGTGTGCGGGTACGCGTTGTACCCCTGTGCGCGTTGTACTGCAATGGACCGATCGGTGCCTCCGGCCGGCCCATTGCATTCAATGTGTGCGGGTACGCGTTGTACCCCTGTGCGCGTTGTACCTCAATGGACCGATCGGTGCGCACCCATTGACAATGGGCTTGCCTGGCAACGGACGCGTTTTCGAATATTCGAACGAGTCGGTTGCTGGAAAATCAGTTGGTCACCCACAACAATGTTGCAAAATCATGTATGTCATGAAGTTGAAATTTTGAAGGATGCTGTGGGCGTGTTTTGGTGCTGCTATTCCATGGATTGGCCAGATTCAGAAGATGCAAACGACTTGGACCTATCACTTTGGACACAAGGGACAGGATCTGCCTCTCCAGCACATATATATTGCTGCATGTTCCCCTGAGAGCCCACTTGCCTGCACTACATGCTCCAGGACGACATCTGCCACTGCACTGCTGCTGTCTCTGCCCCTCTGGACCCTGCAATGGCACGTACTGTGGAGAGAGCCCCAGCCTTCAGCCTTGAAGAGAACCAGGCCCTGCTGGACAGCCTACTTCCACAGTACAGCAAGCTGTATGGGACACCAGGGGAGCAGGTGAGTGTTCTGTGCACTGCCTTTCTGAATGTGCATTTTGTCTGACTAGCAAGGCTGAGAGTCAGCACACCACTGGCTAGCAGGCTCACTGAGTAGTTGTCACCCCCCATAGTGTGTAGTGACTTGCACTGGACAGGTATGGTGCAGTGACAGTGCTTCTGAACAGGGTTTTACTCCCCATGCTATGATACCATGTAGTGACTTCTGGAAAACTGTCCATGGGCAGCCGTGCACTGCCTGGGTACACCATGTGCCCCTGTGATTGCGACATGTATATGCAACTGTGTCATGCACGGATATGTTGCATGTGTAGTAATGGCCTTATCACTTTGTCATCCTGACAGGCTTCTGCCCATCGGAAGCATGAGATCTGGAAGGACATCGTCCGGGCTGTCCGGTCCGTGGGGGTCTACAAGCGCCGGATCCGCAACTGCCAAAAGAGGTGGCAGGACCTTCGGGGCTGGACCCGGAGGATTGCACGGGTCCAGCTGAAGCTGTCGCCTCCTCGCAGGAGGGGCGGAACACGGACCCTGACCCCCACATGCTCAGGATCCTGGCGGTGGTCTTTCCAGACCTGGATGGGCAGCTGAAGGCCAGAGAGCAGCAAGGAGGGGGTGAGTCAAAGACTGCACTGTGTACTCTGTCTAACATGTTATGTGCCCTCCTCGGGCCAGGTTGAACTGCCACAGTACAGCAGTCATGTTGTCCAGGAGCCATGTCCCTCTATTGTGCACTGCCCACTCCTCATCTGATACCCAGGTGTGGCCCTTACATGCAGGGAATTCTGTCACTTAGGACTGTGTCCTTGCAGTTTGCTTGACTCAAGGTGGGAGACAGCATCTGTTTCCCTGACTCTGTGGTGGGCATCATGGGTGGGTCCATTGCTTACACAATGCCTGTATTCTGACATGTATTCAGCGTGTTACTTTGATCTGTGGTCCAATTGCTGAGCTGATCCACCACATGTGGCTGGGGTACCTGGCACACACCCATGCTGCGGGTGGGAACAATGTTTGGGCCCCAGGAGTATGTATATGACGTGTGTCACACATACTTAGCCAGCTGCCTACAGTCCAGGGCTCATCCCTCATTCATGTGGGGCTGGACAGTCATGCCTACTCCAGGCCATACAATACACTCTGTACTCCCACTCCCGTGTATCAGAGGACACATTGTGCACAGTGATTTGACCCCTCAGGTGTCTGCCTCTGTGTCAGTGTGCTGTGGATTAGTCGCCAGGACTGCTGTGGAGTTTCTTGGTAGGGGCTCAGCATGCCACTGGAGATGTGACCATAGGAGACGATACTTGTGTGACACATAGGTGTCTGATCAGCTGCCCATGCAGACTGGGGCATGTAAATGTGAAGTTCAGGCAGCTGTTCCCCATGCACAGCAGAGTGTGAGGGGCTCAGGTTCAGAGGGTAGTGTCACAGGTCTCCCATATGTCCAATAGGTATGACCTGGACAGATGAGGGTTAAGAGGATGTGTTGTGGGGGGATGTACATGTGCACTTGTGCAGCTCCAGGACTTGCATTCCCCATGACCTACTATTGTGACACAGTGCAGAGTGTTGTTGTCTGGCTGCAAAGTCATACATCACTGAGACAGTGATGTATGACTTTGCAGTCATGCCTCCGCCATGGCATGTGTCTACTGATTGGTGATCCTGCAGGGGAGTGACATGTGCTACATGCACACCATAGTGGCGCTGGCTATCAGGACATGGGTGCATCATGGTGTCTGTCGCTGGAATGCATCACATGCATTTCCTATTTGACTCTGGGCATCCCTTACATCCGTAAACCTGTACTGACTCAGTGGCAAGAGCTGTGATGTGTCCACACCGTGTCCTCTGCACTGTCCAACTACTGTGTACTTGGTGCATGTGTCAACACTGGGGTGTTGCAATCCAACAGACACCAGACAGATGGGTGCAAGGCCATGTGGGATGTGAGTGCCATGCTTGGCATCAGACTGACAATTGACTTCTCCTGTTCAATTAGGGCACTTTTAGCAATGTACAACTAATGATGCCAGGGCTTGCTCTGTAATGTGCTGTGCTCACAGTGGTGTGTGCGTTTGGTGCAGGTGACTGATGTCTGTCTGTTTCCCCATTGTTTGCAGATACATCCACGGCCACGGAAGGGGACAGCTCCACGGACCAGGAGGAGCCAGAGAGCCAGACTGGGTCAGCAGCCGAGGAGTGGTCGGAGGGACCCAGTGGCACGGAGGGCGAGGGGAGCCACACCGAGGAGTCCTCAGCAGCATCCACCTCAGCTGAGGACCAGAGCAACTCGGAGGATGACTCCCTTGTGGAGGCGGGTGTCAGCAGCCACCACACCCCAGCTAGTGTTGCTGTCCCCGCCACCACCAGCACCACCACCGCCCTCCCATCGGCTCCCATTCCCCAGGTCCGTGGAGGCTCCCATGTCCGGGAGCGTGTCTCCTTTGGGCCAGGCACCGCACCCCCTGCCCCTGTGTCCCCTGCTGCCCTGAGTGAGGAGTCTGTGTACCTCCTTCGCCAGCTCCATGTAGGGCAGACAGCCATGCTGAGTGTCCTCCATGCGCACACCGCGCTGTTGACTCAGCTGGTGTCGTTCATGGAGGGCATCTCATCGGGCATGTCTGACCTACAGAGGGGCAATAGGTCCATGGACTCCTCCCTGACGGCAGCAGTGTCCCTCCTCAAACGGTCCCTCACCCCTCCTGCCTCTGCTCCATCCACACTCCCCAGCACCTTACCCATCCCAGGCACACACACACTGGCACAGGCACACACCAGCACACACACATCCAGCACACTGACACACACGCCAATGACAAAACGCACACGCACGCACATTCAGGGGACTGAAGCCAGACTCACAGGGGATGGGGCCCTGGAACACACACACGCATCCACATGCACTGCGCAGTCCTCAGTTCCCTCTCCCTCCAAAGCACCCTCCCTTGCCTCACCTGCAACCCCAAAGTCACAGCAGCTCTTCCTCTGTGACCTCGGCCTCTTCCCCACCGATGAAGCTGCTCCAGCATCCCGGGGAAGAGGAAGCCCACCCACACGGAGCAGAGTGCCCCTCGCCCCCGGACACCCTCCCCCAGGCGCAGACGGACTGAGGCCCCCACCCGCAAGTCCCCCCGGAGTGCTAAGAGCAAGACCCCGCCACCACCCTGCAGCTCAGGCACAAGGTCTCCGTCCTCCATCCCTCAGGCCCCCACTGCACAGGTGCCCCCACCACACCCTGCCCCAGGTTCCCCCACCCACAGATATACCATCCCCAAGATGCTCCGGCCTTCTCCCCCTGCCACTTGCTCTCCCAGCACCACACCCCCGCTGCGCTTGTCTGTGCCACTGATGTGGTGAGGGTGTCCCCCCCTCTGTCCAACCCACCTTGCCTGTTCCCCATTCTCCTCCCCTGGAGGTAGGCACTGCAGTGGAGTCCACTACCGCCCTGTCTGACTTGGGCACTGCAGTGGCGGACCTGTCCACCCCATCTGCAGGGTCCACTGCAGTTGTGCCGGCACCCACGACATCTGTGTCATGCCCCCAGTTGTGCCGGCACACACCATGTCAGACACCTCCACTGCAGTTGTCAGTGGCTCTCCTGCACCCACCACCCCTTCCCTGACTCCCCCTGGTGAGCCCTGATCCTGTCCCTGCGGTGCCTGGCCTGCCCCCCGGTTGCCCCTCCTAGTGGATTGTCCCTGGTATTGTGCAGGCATGCGTAGGGTGACATCTGCCAGTGTCACCCTGTTTGAACTTTGACAATGGACTGGCCATTGGCCTTTGCTCTTTTTTCAGGACTTCGTTTGGCCTCAACACATATGCTGAATAAAGCAACTTTCTTTTCTCTAGTGCTCATGCTTCAGATGTACATGTTGTTGGTGCAGCTAACCATGCCCTTGCTGCAGTGATGGTGATATCTGGTCTCATGATTATGAAGTGTTACTGTGCAGGAACCCATGTGGTCCAGGGGGAATGTGTCCTATCATGTGGTGTATCCATGTCATCAATAGCAGCATCTGAGGGTGTCATGTGTTCAGTATTTGGCAATGGGTTTCCTACTTACATTGGCAATTTCATATCTGTGGCTTCCACCCCTGCACATCTGTTGTGCCTGCCATCGTTGCATTTGTCTACTTCCCTGACCGTGTTGCCATCTCCAGTGGACATGCAGGTTTGGGCATCAATGGGGAGGGACTCATCCGTGTAGTCAGTGCAACATTGCTATACAAGTGTGTTGGATCTGTGCTGATGATTCCGTTGGCACATCCATGACCAGGCTGATGTGATGGGAGCCCTCATTTGGTGCTAATTGTTGATTGTGTGACCAAGTGCTCAGCTGACATGATGGGGCCCTACTGAGGCAACATATGGCACAGCTTTCCTCACACAGGAGTGGAGTCCCCTCATGGCAGTGTGTACACGTGTGACATTGCCTGCACCCAAGGTGTGTGTTGTATGTGCATGTCTGTGTGTTCACTTCCATTCATCTGCGCATGCTGTGATCCCTAGTGTTGTACCTGTTTGTGATGCTTGCTGACTTGAGCTATGTTCCCCCAAAGTCTTCTCCCTGTGTTCTCTGTGATGTGGGTGCATGGCACATTACTGGTCATCAGGGTGTCACCCATAGGTGTGTTTGCTGTCAGGGCTGAGTTTGTGTGCAGACGCAGATGGGTCACAGTCAGGTTTCCCCTTGGCACTTGTTGTTTGCCCCTGTCATGTGATTTCCAGTTTGTGTTATCTTTCAGTGATTGTGACATGTTGTGTGTGTGACTGCTGCCACTCCTCAGGGTCAGAGCTGCAATGTTGGAAGTTGTCTATGTGTGTTCTTTGTGGGTGACCTTGGCTTCTTCATTGGTGTGTGACTGTGGCTGGGATCCCATTGGTCGGTGTGGTATTGCCGTCATGTCCATGTACAGCGTAGTGTGCAGTGTGTCAGACATTCAGGAGTCTTGTTGAGTGTCCATGTGTGATGTGTTTCTACACCTTGGTTCCCACCCACCACCCTGGAATAGTCATGGGTGCATGTGCAATGTCACCAGTGCATGTGTACTTCACTGCTGCACATTGTTGGAGGTCGAGGGGTGTGGTGTTGAGTGTGTGCAGATGAGAGTTGTTGCCCGGCTAGGCCCCTGCCTCCATGTTGGCCTTGGCTTACTGGCCATGCTGATTGATTTGTGCTTGTGTAGGTGTGATGGTAGTTTGTTGCTCAGGACACCTGACTGTGGTTCATAGTGTGAACGACATTTAGCTTTGTCATCACAGTGGTATTTTTATTCAGCCCAGGGTCACCACATTGTGGGGGCCCTGGGGGTGGTGCTGTGGTGTGTCTGTGACTTGCTGTGTCAGTTGTTGTTCCTACGTGCCTGTGTGACATGTGTGTTTTGTGCTCCCTCTCACCTGACAATGCCTGCTTGCCCACATAGGGGATTTGGATCCATGAGTTACCTTAGTGTGGCAGTGTATGCACATCTGTATGATTGGTATTCAGCTCTCCTCATGTGTTGTGTGGTTGCCTGGGGACACTGGCACCCCCACCCCTCACCTGCTGTGTATGATGACAGTGTTGGTCTGCCTGTTTGTGTTTGTGCATCTGCACCACTGCATTGGCATATCTTGGGTGTGCCATTGGCTGTATGTTGTTTGGTGTGTTTCCCCTGCTGTCCCTGGGACTCCTAGGTCATCGGTCAGCACAGTGATCATGGTTTGTGTGTCCCATTGCTGCCATGGTATGGTATCTGTTCACCTCACATCTGCTGTCTCCACAGGGTATCTGCATTTGTGTGCCCATTGGTGCAAATATGTGGTTCTGCATTCTGATGGTCACTTCTGTCATTGTGTCATTGATGACTGTTGACGGTCTCAGCCCCCATGGGTGTTGTTTGTCTGCACATGGCCAAAGGAATGTTTCATTTGCACTGCAGTATTTGGCTCCCCCAATTTATGTTGCAATGGGACACATACACTACTTTGCCACAGATGAGTTTTTGGTTCTGTGAGCAGGAATGATCCATGCAGTTTGGCAGTTGCAGCTCTTTCTTTGTCAACAATTACCTTTTGGTCACTGTGATGATGAGGGTGTAGACCCCATTGCCACAATGGTCAAAATGTGCTTCAGCTATGGACCCCACACTTGCCTTTTGGTCACTGTGATGATGGGGGTTTAGACCCCATTGCCACAATGGTCAAAATGATGCTTCAGCTATGGACCCCACACTTACCTTTTGGTCACTGTGATGATGGGGGTTTAGGCCCCATTGCCACAATGGTCATGGGCTGCTTGCATTGTGGGTGCCACACACATATATGTGTGGCACATGTGCTAGGGGGTCACATTGTATGTTGAAAGTCATGTTCGGTGTTGTAGGCATTTGACACAGCCTACACACGCTTGTCATGGTGGTGGGGGGATGTCTTAATCTTGCATTCCCTAGGTTGTGGTGTGCTTGTTGTGTCATGCATTGTCCATCCTATGAGTGGGGGTGGTAGTAGTGGTAGGCATCCAGCCCCCTGGGTGAGGTGGTAGTAGTGGTGGGCATCCTGCCCCCCTGGCTAAGGGTGGTAGTAGTGGTGGGCATCCAGCCCCCCTGGGTTGGGGTGGTAGTAGTGGTAGGCATCCAGCCCCCCTGGCTAAGGGTGGTAGTAGTGGTAGGCATCCTGCCCCCCTGGGTGAGGGTGGTAGTAGTGGTAGGCATCCTGCCCCCCTGGGTGAGGGTGGTAGTAGTGGTAGGCATCCAGCCCCCCTGGGTGAGGGTGGTAGTAGTGGTGGGCATCCTGCCCCCCTGGCTAAGGGTGGTAGTAGTGGTAGGCATCCAGCCCCCCTGGCTAAGGGTGGTAGTAGTGGTGGGCATCCTGCCCCCTGGCTAAGGGTGGTAGTAGTGGTAGGCATCCTGCCCCCTGGCTAAGGGTGGTAGTAGTGGTAGGCATCCTGCCACCCTGGCTAAGGGTGGTAGTAGTGGTAGGCATCCTGCCACCCCTGGGTGAGGGTGGTAGTAGTGGTAGGCATCCAGCCCCCCTGGGTGAGGGTGGTAGTAGTGGTGGGCATCCTGCCCCCCTGGCTAAGGGTGGTAGTAGTGGTAGGCATCCAGCCCCCCTGGCTAAGGGTGGTAGTAGTGGTAGGCATCCAGCCCCCCCTGGGTTGGGGTGGTAGTAGTGGTAGGCATCCTGCCCCCCTGGCTAAGGGTGGTAGTAGTGGTGGGCATCCTGCCACCCTGGCTAAGGGTGGTAGTAGTGGTAGGCATCCTGCCCCCCTGGCTAAGGGTGGTAGTAGTGGTAGGCATCCTGCCACCCTGGCTAAGGGTGGTAGTAGTGGTAGGCATCCTGCCACCCCTGGGTGAGGGTGGTAGTAGTGGTAGGCATCCAGCTCCCCCTGGGTGAGGGTGGTAGTAGTGGTGGGCATCCTGCCCCCTGGCTAAGGGTGGTAGTAGTGGTAGGCATCCAGCCCCCCTGGCTAAGGGTGGTAGTAGTGGTAGGCATCCAGCCCCCTGGGTTGGGGTGGTAGTAGTGGTAGGCATCCTGCCCCCTGGCTAAGGGTGGTAGTAGTGGTAGGCATCCTGCCACCCTGGCTAAGGGTGGTAGTAGTGGTAGGCATCCTGCCCCCCGTGGGTGAGGGTGGTAGTAGTGGTGGGCATCCTGCCCCCTGGCTAAGGGTGGTAGTAGTGGTAGGCATCCAGCCCCCCTGGCTAAGGGTGGTAGTAGTGGTGGGCATCCTGCCCCCTGGCTAAGGGTGGTAGTAGTGGTAGGCATCCTGCCCCCTGGCTAAGGGTGGTAGTAGTGGTAGGCATCCTGCCACCCTGGCTAAGGGTGGTAGTAGTGGTAGGCATCCTGCCACCCTGGGTGAGGGTGGTAGTAGTGGTAGG